>BSBN01000576.1:3600000-4200000 GCA_027924645.1 Cunninghamia lanceolata
TATGTTCCCAATGTATAATGGTATATACAATGGAGCATACAAAGGCCGGAATCAAAATTGTTTCAAATTTGTGGTATGAACCGGGTGAAATCTGTAGTTGTATATTGGGATTATATGTTCCCGATATACAATCATACATACAAGTGATGATACAAAGAAATATGCAAAGCAGATGTGGTCAAAGTCAACAATTTCCATGAGCTCGGTGGGGCCCGCAATTGTATGTCCCATGGTTGTATGTATGTATGCATATACAAAAGGTGATACAAGAGGCGCGGATACAACCCGGAAGCAAAAGAAAATGTGTTTTGGTGGATTTTAGTTTGGATTCTGCAGTTGGTTGTATATTGTGCATTGTATATGCGATATACAATGAGAGATGCAAAGATGCCCATACAATGCTGGATTCAAAAATTATTCCAATCTGCCTCATAAGTGTGATGGAATCCACGGTTGTATGTATATTGCATTTGTATATGTGATATACAAGGTGATGTACAAAGAGGAAGATACAACTCCCGGACCCGATTGAAATTTCAAAGTGTTTCATAATGATTTGGGGTCCACGCTTGTATGCAGGGTAATTGTATATACAATTGCATATACAACTTTAGATGCAAGAAAAGATACAATGGATCGGTGATGAAGGTGAAAGTGCTTAGCAATAGTGATCCAATGGTAGGTTGCCACGTGTTTAATGGCAGTTGTATGTATATACAACTTCGTATACAAAGATTTAAAGGCAAAAGAGGCAAATAGGGCAAAAAGTCAAAATGTATGTTCGCGATGTGAAAAGTCAAAAGGTGATATGCACCTGCATGGCACGTTTCCATTGGTTGAGGACCAGTCAGCATGATTTGAAGCCATGGATCATAGGTTTTCAAAACATGAGGGGATTTATGTGTGTTCGCAGCCACATTCCAAATTGAAAGAGTTCTAAAGCATGCAACCGTCATATTTCTAGAAGCTGCGGGTAGGTTGGCCATTAATGGAAAATTTACAAAGGTATGGGTTGAGTGGATAGGTCAACTACCATTTTTAAGGCGAAAATCTCCAGTATGCTACACATTTCCTGATCTAACCTACTCTTCCTTCTTCTACCTGTTGCATTGAATGTTTTGGGTGCCATTTTGATGGTGCATTGTATTTGGTGACATTTTGAAATGACCTTGTAATTATTGTTGAGTACACATTGTGGGTATATCAAAACTGTGTTACTCATTTTTTCTGGCAGTTGAAGACTTGGGCAAATGTTTTGGTGGAATAACAAGGCACAATTTGGCTGGTGGCTCTGTTGGGTGTCTTGTGATTTTATGAATCATATGTTGAATGTTTTATGCATAGTTTTTCTAGTTTCATGTTGTTTTTATATGAGAAATGCATCGTTGCATGTGTTCAATTGTTTGTCTCCAAGTTGTGGGCATCTTTTCTTTTGAATCTTAATAGCTAAAGCTTATTTGGGATTCAGGAACATGGATTTTCTATGTTGAATGTCTAATCTCTTATCTTTGTTCAAGGAACAAATTAAATGTTTTAGCTTAAGCATTGGGAAAGGTATGCTACAGCAGGGATATCATCAAGTATGAATAACTAAATACTCAGACTTGGGAAGTATCTGTAAGGCAGACACTAAAAAATTTCCCCTTGAAACATAGTTATTGATTCAAGTTTATGGTAATTATTGACATGTGTATGTCTATTGACTCCGAGCCCTGAGATAGGTAGCAGTCTGGTCTTGTATTGAGGTTATAACCCAAGGTCCCAATCTTGCATCCAAATACAAAATACAAATTCAAACTTCAAATATAAACCTTTAGGACATTAGAAGTAGTTTTAGGACTAAAATCCTCTGTTTCACAACTGACCATAGGCCCAAAGCTAGCCCCTTTGCACTTATTTTACAGTTTTGGTTTGCATAAGAGAGGATTTATTTGCTTTGTGTCAACATCCCAGTAATTTCACATGCATATTTAACGGATGTTGAATAGGGAATACCCCCCTTGGTTCTGCAGAGCCTAAAGAAGGAGAGGAGATATTTATAGGGTCTATCTCTTGTACTATTGGCCCCTAGCCCATAAATCCTATTTATCAATGATGGCTACCATATAGGGATAATTGGGAAGCATCCAGTTTGGGAAAAAGCCCAATAGGCTCATGTTAGGGTTTTGGTGACCTGGATCTTGAGCATCCTGATGATCGTCTTGACTATCTTTGTATGCATTTTCTCCTTGTTATCACCATCCACTTGTAGACCCTATTGCCTATCTTTTAGTATATCAACATCTTTAGGGCCTTGAGATTCAATTATCTCTTTATCATGTAATTGCTCACTATCTTGAGCATCAGGCTGGTCAGGTACCCTTGTATCTTCTTCCATAGTTGTATTATCTTCTACTTCATCCTGCCCCAGATTTGCATCCTCATCTTTATTTTCATCTTCATTAGCCTGATATGCCAAGTCAATAACTGCTGGGTTGGTAACTTGATCAACTAGTCCTCCTAAGCTGATTTTCTGTGCTACATTCTCAGGACTATCCTCTTCTATCTCTTCTTCTTCTATTTCCTTTTGTGCAATGGGAAGGCTTTGAGGAGTCATTGCTGTGTTTTTCACTAGTGTCTCCATGGGGCTGGTGGATACTTCTCTCACTACTTCATCATCTAAAAGCTCTACTATTTCATCTAATGGGGGAGACTGATCACCCCCTTTATTCCTTATCTCCTCTATTTTCTCTTCAGTTAACTTAGTCTTAAAATGCACTATGGTGGGGATGGGAACGTCATGCTGAATATTTCACCTAATTACCTCACCTCCTTTTCCTTTCAAGCTATTGCTGCTATTATGTTGTAGTAGCAGAGGTTGAAGCTAGATCATTTTTAGGTGGGGGGAATGGATAATTCTCACACCTACATTTTGGTTCCCTTTCTTGGCCCCTTTTGGTCTATCTCCCTACTTCCTTTCTCCTTTGGATCCCCTCTTCTCTTTGAGGAAATCATTGTATTCCTCATCTGTCAAGTCTTGCCTCTTTATCTTTTTGTCAATAGTAAGGGCCACTCCTTTGGACTTGAGTGTTGTAACCTCCCTGTCCACCCATTCTTTGGTAAACTGGATGACCTTTTGAGTTATTATTTCTAATGATGTCTCCTCTAGTTGATTCTAGTTAGGTGATGAGTTTGTTTCATTATATATTTTCTAATCTCCATATTCTTGTGACAAAATGACTCCATAATCTTCATGTAATTGCATGGGAACTAGTATGCAATCTAATGTGTGAATCTATCTCAGAGTGAGTCTTTGATAGCTTCTCTTTCTTACTTCTACCTCATCATCACAATTAGTCTAGTAATCTTCAAGGTGTACTTGATGCACCAGTTTCTTAAGTAGTGTTTGCATACTGTTGTAGGGGTCATAATGCCTTGATATAGGGAAAGGATGTAAGGACATCAACTGTAATCCCCTTGTTGCTTCTTTAGCACTCTCCTTATTGGGAAACATATAGCACCCAATGATGAGTGGAAATAAGACATTGGGTATCTTGTTTTTCTGGACAAAAGCCTCAAATGAGGGTAGTATTTGCCTAGCCATCTCCATCAGTATGATCCTGTCTGTTGGGTATCTTGGCAACATGGGGGGTTGCCAAGTGAAACCTTCTATTCTTATGTATGTAAATGTGGGAAATTGGATAAACCAGGCCCCATGCTTGTATATCACTGCCTAAGCTTCCATGCTTAGTCTCTTTGCTCTATCTTCTTCCATGGTTCTTACCAAATGCTTAATAAAAGAATCATTTACTCTCCTATAATGTTGGAGAGATTCTCTTTGCTTCAATTGTGGATAATGATCCCATATATTCACATCCCTAGGGTTAAGGCCAACCTTGCCAACTGTATGTAGACCATTGAATTTCCCTCAGAATGCACATGCATAGACCACATATGAGGTCATGTGAAACATGTTTGTCTTTCCCCCAAGGTTCCTCATATCCTCATCAAGGCTATCACTAATAATCTTTTCCCATTGGGTTTTCTCATCAATAGTTTCTACCATTCTCATAAGACCATACATGAAGTTCTCAAAATAGCCTAAATTCGACATCTCCCTCATACAGTTGAGCATAACCATCATGTACTGATACTTGGGTGCAAATTCAAACTTATACATATGCACTGGTAACTTTGCAAAGGCTTTGCATGTACTATTACTAGACCTACATGAGAACATGATCTTTCTACAGTCTCTCTTGATGCCATTGTATTATTTTTCTAATCCTTCCAAATCGATCTTGCATATGTTGGGCCCTTTTGGCAAATTGAAAGTTGAGGTGATGCCCTCGATTGAGAAATCAACATACACCTAACCATGTTTTTCTACCTTTCTATTACGAACATTGTAATTGCAAGCACACTCAACCACTAGCTTGATGGCTTTCGTTGCATAAGGAAATCCTCTGGCATGCCACATGCTTGAATTGTATATATTAATAAGCAAGGGTTTCCCACTGCCCTTTTCTGATTTTGCTATCGATGCATCTAGATCTGTGTTCCCTGAATGTGTATCATTTATTTGGCCATATTTGAATGATGTCCCCTAGGGTTGTATACCCATGGCCTTCAATATTTTTGTGTTTGACCTATTTCTATGGATATCCATTATATCCTGCGATAAAAACAATATGTATGTCTTACCCTAACATGCATTATGTGCATTTAGATTTAATAATTGCAAGGATATCATGATGTTTTGACTTTTAGACAACATAATTCATGCATCCTCATATTAATTTACTATGGTAAAAACCAACATTTACCTATTCATTTTTCCATAAATGACAAAAGAGGGTTTCATCATTACATACTTGATATTCTCTACCTTTAAACTATTTGATCTATATCTAGATATGCATGTTCACTTTGCAATTACCCTCCTCCATTTGTCATTGGATGTGCACCCCATTCTGTTGCATTCTCCTGTTGCCTTAATCGCACATGAGCTCTATAATCTCTTAATAAATATGTGATAAGCTTAAAATGAACTCAAATCCTCGTTTTTAATTAGTAACACTAGCGAATTAGGGTGTAATTAATGTTAGGTTGTTCATATCCATGGATCTAAATCCTAAGCCTTTGAGATTTTAACATGTGCAATTTTATTTCAAATTTCAAATTTTTGCCTACTGTTAGAATAACATTTAATACGAGATCATCACATTCACAAATGTCAGGGATACTAAGTAATATGCATGCTCCTGCAGAATATGCCCATGATGGAGGTCAATCGTTGACTAACAATCAAAGGATCAGGTCACCTTACTTTTGTCTCACTATCATGATATTATGATATACTAATATGGATCGATCAGTGTGCCACGTGGCAATGTCTTATTGGTTCATAGAAATCTATGTGTTATATTTCCCAAGGGTGGATATGGAGATATTTAGAAATATCCAGATGTTTAATTATGCAGAATATTCCCCCCTTCTGAAGATGAGGGTGATATCAACATTTTTACTAATATTGGAAATTGGTCAAGGATGTGACATCACTGCCACATTGGCAAAAATTAGGGATCTTAGTTAATGTATTGGATATTAAGATCTTCCTTCATATTGCATTAGATCAGGATATTAACAAATATCTAGGATATTAACAAATATCCAGGATATTAACAAATATCTAGGATATTAAGAATGATATGACTCTTTTAATGCTGGGGATCCTAATGATGTCATCATCATATTGGGTCTTCTTTAGGATGGTTCCAGGTGACATCACCATCACATTAACAAAAATTAGGGATCTAAGTTAATATGCAAGATATTGAGATTTATACCTATGTTCAATTTTGAGCACTTGGATGATGTCAGCATCATATCAGGGCTTCTTTATGTTAATATCAAATGACGTCATCAGGATGTTTGCTAATATCCCAGATATTAAGAAATATGCCGATGTTTGGTATTTATGTGATATTTGAGGTAAGTCTGCACATTAGTAAAAAATAGGGATATTAAGTAAAAGTACACCATTATGAAATGTGCTCAGGTATTGACAGGTGGATGATTCCCGAGTTGAAATTTGACATTTGCATATTAACGAATATGTGGACATTAGCATTTTCTTTGTTGAAACTTGTATTCAGGTGTAGACACCTGAAAATGGTCACAACCAACTTCATCCACTCACACATTCAACCCTAATCCACTTGCATCACTTCATCGGATCTGATTATTAATTAAATAATTTTTAATTATTTAATTAATTTATTCTACGTCTTTATCATATCATAAAAATCAAATTCCTCTACTATAGTTTGAAAATTAAATATTCTTGGACTATAGTTCATGCCAAAAATTAAATAAATTATCATATTTATTTAATTCCCTATTTTGTGCACTTTTGATTACTTTTTGTAATCATAATTATTTTCTTCTAATCCATGTGCACATGAATTAATTTTAATTAATTTATCATTGCAAACCCCCATGTTTCTAGAAGTCCACTTGTCATCTTGTGGACACACATGTACATGACAAGTGGTACTTTGGAAGCATGGGAAAATCTTCTAAATTTAGTACATTTGTCCTCTTTCTTCCACTGCACTCCATGTGTCACTATTCATCTCAATTTAAAATTCCATGTAGCACTATTTGAACACTATTCCTCTAATTTTAAATTCCACTTGTCCTCTTCATGGAATTTAAAATTTCTCACAAAGTCCAAGCCTTAGCTTTTCATAAATGAGTCCTTACATGTCATACACCTACTCAATCCTAGCCATCCATCCATTCAAACATGCATTCTCATCCATTAATCATCCCTTGAATCTTGGGGCAAATTTCTCATCCAATCCAAACATGCCATTTGTCCAATTCTCCTTGCTTGAGGATTCTCAAGCAATCTCAACTATTGATTCTTCAAATTGATCCTAGCTCTCCAATCCCATCTTGAGAAATCTATAAATTGAGGCCTCCACCTTCCATTTGGAACAAGTCATTTTATGCAATGTTATGATGTCAATTTGAGTGCTCACATACATATCTCTAGTGCAATTCAAACTAGTTTAGTAATAGCATTTCATACCTTAGGGCATATCACTACTAATAGGCTTATTTTAGGGTGCAACTAGATAGTTTGTTAGTAGTTTAGCCCAATCTTGAGGTTCATTAGACTTGAGATTAGGTGCATTTTAGGTGTAATTTGCATCCATTTTGGGTCTCATCTTCATAGGTAGACATTTTGGCATGCCCAGTGGGACACCCACCACCTTTTAGCTAACAAATTTGCATGTTTTGTGTTATTTTTCTTTTGACAGGTCAGATTAGTGCTTAAACTTTTGTAGATTAGCACCTATCTAGCATATTAGCACCTATCTAGCACATCAACACCTATCTAGTACATTAGTGCCCAACCTAGCAAATC
Organism: Cunninghamia lanceolata; assembly: GCA_027924645.1. NCBI lineage: Eukaryota > Viridiplantae > Streptophyta > Pinopsida > Cupressales > Cupressaceae > Cunninghamia > Cunninghamia lanceolata. Next base: position 3,607,418 of record BSBN01000576.1, read on the forward strand.
AGCACCCATCCGAAGACAAGGTAAAATCACTCATTTCTCATAATTTTTAAGTCAAAGTCAGCATTTTATGTTTCCATGATATTTTAAATGATGTTTTACTGACTTTTTGGTCACCATAGCTCTCTGTTTTGTAGGAAAAATCAATTTTATAAGAGGGAAGTGTTGTATGTCTCAGATCAATGCCTAACCCTCTACATCAATGCCTAGTCCTCCAGATTAGCACCTAACCAGAAATTGTGTTTTTTATAATAACACTTGGTTTTGCAGCCTTATTCAACCATCAAAGACTTGTCTACAATTACTAACTTCATCTTTGTAGGGTTGTTTATTAGCCTAAAAGCATTTAGCATTGTTGTTTTTGTGTGAATTTGCTTGATTAATCATAGGCGCACTCCTAAGGTTTAAAAAGAACAACAAATGTGCATCCTTCACTCGTATGGTTTAAAAAGAATATCAAATTTGCATCCTTCACTCATAAGGTTTAAAAAGAACAACAAATTTGCATCCTTCACTCATATGGTTTAAAAAGAACAACAAATTTGTATCCTTCACTCATATGGTTTAAAAAGAATAACAAATTGCATTCACACCTTCATTGGGTTTAAAAAGGACCACAAACTTGCATTTGCACTCATCTAAGCAAGAAAATTTATAACTTTGTGTGAAGTGTCTTATGATTTTGTTAGTGTCGTGAAAGTGTATGCTCTTACCTTGCATCATTTGGTGATCTTGAGAATCAAAAACTTTTCACAACACTTGCATAAATCACACCCAACATAATCCCAGAGCTAAAAATGAACCTTGTTTAGTGTGATCAAAGCCTAAAAAAACGTATGCTCTCCCCTCGCATCTTTGTATGAACTTGGGGATCAAAAGTATTTTTGTGCTTGTGTTGCTTTTGTTGAACCCTTAGAGGGCCTACCACCCCAATTCAAAAGGTGGGAATGACCCAAAAAGAAACGGGTTAAAGCCAAACCCTTCCAATCCGCTATATAAAAAAATGTATTTACGATGAAAATCGTAAATAACTGTATATGCCTAAAAATGACACGATTCAGTCTAAATAAATATTCTTAATATTTATTCCCTTCTAATTCTTCTATCAAATAAATAAATAAACAAATTTATTTATTTGATTCACATTCCTCTTAATTAATTAAATATCAAAATATTTAATTATTTCCTCTAAAGTCGAAATTAAATAAAATCAATTTATTTAATTAAATTTCCTAAATTCTTCTAAAGTCTCACATAATTAAATAATCCTACATTATTTAATTAATCATAAATTCCTCTATCCTAAAATCCACCTCACCTTTTCCAGCTCACCATGTTGCACATGTAATTAAATATTTTAAATATTTAATTAGCTAATATTCCCTCACCCACATGTCCTATTTCTTCTCTAATCAAAATTAGTTAACTCATCAATCAAAACTATTAACTGATCAATCAATTTTGTCAGCTCCTTAATCTATTCAGGTAACTGATCAATCAATTCAGTCAATTCCTCAATCCATTCTATTAACTCTTTAATCAATTGTGTTAACTCCCCTGTTACATGATGGAAGTGAGACACTTGTCCTCTTCCTATTCGTTGCACATCCCTCAACTGTTCTCAACTATTAATCTTCATATATCTTCTCAACCATTGATCTTCATTCTCCCAAGTCTATAAAAGAAACCTCATTCTTCCATTCTTGGTATCTAGGCTATTTGTATTGTTACTCTACAGGAATTTACCAGCGCGTCTTTGGTACCTCCATTTCTATTCATTAGCTTGAGATCACACATCTGCTTTGGAGCTCATCTTCATTGCACATTTATCACCACAGCCATTTACTATCGACATCCTTGAACACAACAAAGGAGTGCACTCTCTAAGGGCCCTACTATTAGATTTAGGGCACACAACTGAGAGGGGGTGTGAATCAATTGTATAAAACTTTCTCCCTTTTATATACTTAACTCCACATTGTTAATTAGCAGCATAATAGAAGATCAATCATGAAAGCACAATGTAACAAATCAAGAGCAGAAACACATCAACACATGAGACACCAAGATTTTGATGTGGAAAACCCGGTTAAGGGAAAAACCACGGGGTGATTAACCTAAGATAATATTCTCTGTTAGAAGAATAGAAAGAATAAAATGGCACATGCCAATTAGGGCTCACTCCCCGAGCACACTTCTCACAAGAGGCTTACTGCCTACAAGAGACACACTATCTACAAAAGAATAAGTATCAGATACTTGAACTGGTAAATAGCATCTTCACCATGCTTGTGTCAGTTCCATTTAAGCCCAAACCTTCTGCTTTGCCTTTCGCTCTTCTCCTTGCTACCACCTACTCATCTCCACAAGTACATTCTTGGAATGACTTTGCAATCCCTTATTTATACATGACATCGACTTAGGAACAAACATCTAAGTCAACAACCACCTACAAAAGTATTTGCAAGATGTGTAATACATCTGGTCGGCCAGTCTCAAGAAGAACATCAATATTCGGTGGTTATTCTTTAAAAGCAAACTCTAACTTCAATGTGGACCACCAAAATGAACTGGACATGATCCAATGATCATAATAACCTTCCCTGAATCACTAAGAACATCTGCACTTCATCATCCTACTGGAATTCTTCTTTCCTTCACCTGGAGCTTCAAGAACACAGTCTATCATCACTGTCACAAATGAATAGGTTTTTTTGAACCTTCAAACCATGAACCAATCTGCTTGACACTTCACAAGGACATCCTCAACACTTCCTCAAATCCGTAGAATGGGATAATGCATTACCGGACCTCACCGGACCTATCTGTGTCACTCTGTCACCTCTGAACACCTGCCGGAGCCGGTTCGACTTGAGCAGCCATAACTTCTTTAGATCTTTATGTGGACCTCTGAAAACTTGACTGGATCATCTCAAGACTCATATCTACAAACCCTTTAAACTGCAACCTCTAATCCTCAACCTATCTTGGGCTTTTACCTTGTTGTCATCACTGTTCTTCACTGTTCCTGATTGAGACTTATTTTCTCAATATCCTCAGCACACAGCTCATCCAATCCTTCTTATTAATGCAACATAAGTATGTTGACATCAATGACAACACCGGTTAAACCCATACTTGCAACAATCTCCCCCTTTGTCATTGATGGCAACATATGATGTGAAAAACCATCAAGACAAGAACTTTTCCTTATTGTCACAACTCCCCCTATCAACAACAACTATTCACATGTCTTCTCTTCCTGTACTGTTCCCTCTTTGATCATCAACCACTTGTTTTTCACATGTCTTCTCTCCCCCTTTGACATCAATGGCAAAGGGCTCATACTTGCAACTTCAGAATCACACCTACTGCTCCCCCTGAGTAGCAGCTCCCCATTATCAATCTGGATCACAAGATATGACTGTGATATCCACCAGACTGATGCACATTAGTGCATCTTAGTTTATCACTAGAGGGGCAATAACCCCTAACTTCTCCCTGAGATACTCAAAAGAGTCCTTGGGAAGAGGTTTAGTAAAGATATCTGCAATCTGATCCTTGGAGGGCACATACTCCAGTCTAACTTCATCCTTGTTCACTTGCTCTCTTAGAAAGTGAAACTTGATAGATGTATGCTTAGTCTTAGAATGCAACACTGGATTCTTAGAAATATTTATTGCACTTGAATTATCACAGAAAATTGTGATAGGCTTCTCATATTCTACTTTAATATCTCTTAGCATCTGCTTCATCCACAAAACTTGAGTGCAACTACCTGCTGCTACAATGTATTGTGCTTCAGTTGTAGATAGAGATATTGCCTCTTGTTTCTTGCCTAGCTAAGAAACCAATCTTTTTCCCAAAAAGAATGCTCCACCACTGGTACTCTTCCGGTCATCCACATCTCCTGCCCAATCTGCATCTGTATATGCATGAAGAGAAAAATCATGATCTCTGGGATACCACACACCATACTCAATTGTTCCTTTTAGATACCTAAAAATCCTTTTGATTGCCATGACATGAGATTCTCTGGGATCAGCCTAGAATCTCGCAACAAGACCAATAGCTTGCATCATATCTGGTCTAGTTTGAGTGAGATATAGTAATCCACCAATCATTGATCTATACTTTGTCTGGTCTACCTTAGGAGAGTCATCATCTTTGTTCAACTTACATCCAGTTGCCATGGGAGTATGCATTGGCTTTGAATCTTCCATTCCAAATTTCCTCAACAGTTCTTTCACATATTTTGTCTGGGAAATAAAGATTCCATTCTTTGTTTGAGTAATTTACAAACCCAAGAAGAAATTTATTTCACCAAGCATTGACATCTCAAACTCACTTTTCATTTGTTCTACGGAGGTTTTACACATACCGTCTCTTCCTCCAAAGATGATATCATCAACAAATACTTCAACAATTAAAATGTTTTCATGATCAATTTTGAAATATAAGTTACTGTCAGTAGTACCTTTGTTGAAGCCAATCTTCAAAAGATGTTTGTCCAATCTTTCATACCATGCTCTTGGGGCTTGCTTTAATCCATACAGTGCCTTCTTCAACTTACAGACCATATCACCATGCTCAGACAATTGAAATCCATCCAGTTGTTCAATGTACACTTCTTCTTTCAAATTACCATTTAGGAAGGCAGATTTGACATCCATCTGATACACCTTGAAGTCCTTAAAGGCAACAAATGCAAGAAATAATCTGACTGCTTCATTCTTACCACTAGAGCAAAAGTCTCTTCAAAATCAACTCCTTCAATCTGAGAGTAACCCTTGCAAACTAATCTGGCCTTATTTCTGATTACTTCACCGGCTTCATTCAATTTGTTCCTGGAAGACCCATTTGGTTCCAATCACATTTTTATTTCTAGGTTTGGGAACAAGATCCCAAGTGTGATTCTTCTCAATTTGCATTAGTTCTTCCTCCATTGCCTTAGTCCAATTTTCATCATTACATGCTTCATTTACTGTCTTAGGTTCAATCTTTGAAATTAGACAATACTCATCTAAGTTTTGAGCAATTCTCCTCCTTGTTTTCACTCCTTTTCTTTTGTCATCTATGATTTGATCTTCAGAGTGGTTTAGAGTTACATACCTTAGAACTTTGGGAGTTTCTTGTACTTCTAACTCTTGATCAGTCTCATTGAGACTTATCTCTTCTTCCTATCTTACCGGATCAACTTGACTTTGTTTCTCAGAAGAGGCTTGGATAATTTGAATCTGAACACCATTCTGATCATCTTCATCGTACTAATGAATTCTTGAGGGTATTTCAATTTCTTCATCAACCTTCACATTTACACTTTCTACAATCTTTCCCAGTCTCTTGTTGCAACACCGGTATGCTTTGCTTTGAGTAGAGTAACCTAAGAGTAACCCAAGAATATTCCTTCATCACTTCTAGCATCAAACTTTCCTAGATCTTCATCTCTTTTAATGTAACATCTACTACCAAAAACTCTGAAGTATCTTACAGTGGGAGTAATGCCAAACCAAAGTTCATAAGGAGTCTTACCGGTATTGTTTCTAATTTGAACTCGATTGGGAGTGCAGACTGCATTGTTGACGGCTGCTCTCCAATAGATCTAAGGAACATTTGCTTCCATCATCATGGTCTTGGATGCTTCCTGGATGATCCAGTTCTTTATCTTAACTACTCCATTTTGCTGTGGAGTTCTAGGGGAAGACAACTGTCTCTTTATTCCATGTTTCTCACAGAAGTCTATGAACTCACCGGATGTGAATTCTCCACCTCTATCAGACCTCAGACATTTCATTTTTAATCCAGTTTCATTCTCCACCATGGCCTTGAATATTTTGAATTTCTCAATTGCTTCCGATTTTTCTTTCAGAAAGGTTACCCACATCATCCAGGAATAGTCATCAATTAGCAACATGAAGTATCTATCACCTTGGATACTCCTAACTCTTGTCGGACCACAAAGATCAGTATGAACTAAGTCCAACTGTTTGGTAGAGGACAATTCCTTGTTTTTGAATGTGACTCTGCTCAGTTTGCCCAACTGACATTCTTTGCATAAGCTATTAGTAGGTTTCACTAATTTTGGAAGATCTCTTACAACCTGAGTATTGCTTATCTTGATGATATTATCAAAATTCACATGATACATCCTCCTATGCCATCACCAACTTTGATCAATTTGAGCAAATAAGTAACTTTTACCAGTACCAACCAAGTAGAAGATATTACCTTTAGTTTGAGTACCGGATGCAATCTCTGTTCCGGAACTTTCAAAGATCTTGCATTTTCTATTCCTAAATCTGAGCTCATAGCCTTTGTCCACCAGCTATCCAACACTAAGAAGATTGTGCTTTAATCCTTCAACATATAGTATATTACCAGTTTTGTTCTTTCCATCAAGAGAAATAGTACCCCTACCTTTGATTCTACCAGCAGAATTATCTCCAAACTTTACAATTCCTCCTTCATATTTTTCCAAATTCAAGAACTTATTCTTGTCACTTGTCATATGGTGAGAGCATCCATTGTCAATGACCCAATCATCCTTTGCTTCAACTTGGGCAGCTAGAGCTTTTTCTTCAACTTTATGATTGATAAATACAGAGAAAATTTGTTCCTCTTCTTTGATGGCAATAAACACTCATTCATTACCGGATTTGTTTCCTGTCTCTGATTCATCATCTGTTACTCCTTCATTATCATCTTCTTCATGAACATAGTAACAATTCTTTTGAAACCTTGGTCTATTAGGATTTGGTCTTGAAGATCTTTCTAGACATCTTGAGGCAAAATGACCAATTTTATTGTAGTTAAAGCAATTAAAAGGTAATTTCCCTTCATACTTACCGGATCCTCTTGGCAATCTTTTTGCAATAAGAACTTCAAGATGAGTAGTTTCAGCTTCTTCTTCTTCCAAGTCTTTTCTTGCTTTTTCATACCAAGAAGGGTTCCTTGAAGAGTTTTCTCCCGGATCAAACCTTTGTTTCCCTTTTACAGAGGCACTGGCTTTGAATGCAGATTCAGTCTTTGGAGGATCATCTCCAAACTTAGCCATTTCAAAAGTAGCCAACTTACCAACCAATTGATCTCTTGTGACTGTTGTGTGAGCTCTGAATTCTTCGATTGCAAAAGCCTTGATTTTATAAGAGGCAGGAAGGGATCTGAGAACTTTGCCAATGATCTCTTCTTCACTCAGGGTTCCACCTACATTTCTAATTCCACAAACCAGCTCATTCACTCTTGGCATAAAAGAGGTAATATTTTCATCATCTCTCATTTTCATCTTTTCAAATTTCCCTTTTAGACTTTGTAACCTTGCACATTTAACAAACTGATCTCCTTCATGCAAAAGTTCCAGTTTCCCCCAAATCTCAAAGGCAGTTGGTAGATCAATAACATTTGAGAGCTCTAAGTTAGATAATGTGCTTAGAAGAGCCTCTTTGGTCTTCAGATTGTTTTTAGCATCTGTGATTTCATTTAGGGTTGTCAGACCACCTTGTGGAGGTACATAAGCTTTTGTAACCATGGACCAGTATGCAAATCCCATACACTGTAAGTGACATTTCATGTGACCTTTCCAAAGAGTAAAGTTGATTCCATCAAACTTTGGACTATCCTTCTTGTACAATGACATCCTGGATCTCCTCAAGTGGTTAAGCTCCTTTTAGAGGAACTTAGCTTTGATACCAATTGTTAGATTTAGGGCACACAACTGAGAGGGGGGGTGAATCAGTTGTATAAAACTTTCTCCCTTTTATATACTTAACTCCACATTGTTAATTAGCAGCATAATAGAAGATCAATCATGAAAGCACAATGTAACAAATCAAGAGCAGAAACACATCAACACATGAGACACCAAGATTTTGATGTGGAAAACCCGGTTAAGGGAAAAACCATAGGGTGATTAACCCAAGATAATATTCTCTGTTAGAAGAATAGAAAGAACAAAATGGTACATGCCAATTAGGGCTCACTACCTGAGCACACTACTCATAAGAGGCTCATTGCCTACAAGAGACACACTATCTACAAAAGAAAAAGTATCACATACTTGAACTGGTAAATAGCATCTTCACCATGCTTGAGTTAGTTCCATTTAAGCCCAAACCTTCTGCTCTGCCTTTCGCTCTTCTCCTTGCTACCACCTACTCATCTCCACAAGTACATTCTTGGAATGACTTCACAATCCCTTATTTATACACGACATCGACCTAGGAACAAACATCTAAGTTGGCAACCACCTACAAAAGCATCCACAAGATGTGTAATACATCCGGTCGGCTAGTCTCAAGAAGAACATCAATATTCGATGGTTATTCTTTAAAAGCAAACTCTAACTTCAATGCAGACCACCAACATGAACTGGACATGATCCAACAATCATAATAACCTTCCCTGAGTCACCAGGAACATCTGCACTTTATCATCCTACTGGAATTCTTCTTTCCTTCATCCAGAGCTTCAAGAACACAGTTTGTCATCACTGTCACAAATGAATAGATTTTTTTAGACCTTCAAACCATGAACCAATCTGCTTGACACTTCACAAGGATGTCCTCAACACTTCCTCAAATCCACAGAATGGGATAATACATTATCGGACCTCACCGGACCTATCTATGTCACTCTGTCACCTCTGAACACCTGCCGAAGTCGGTTCTACTTGAGTGGCCATAACTTCTTCAGATCTTTATGTGAACCTCTGAAAACTTGACTAGATCATCTCAAGACTCATATCTACAAACCCTTTGAACCACAACCTCTAATCCTCAACTTACTTTGGACTTTTACCTTGTTGTCATCACTGTTCTTCACCGTTCCTGATTGAGACTTATTTTCTCAATATCCTTAGCACATAGCTCATCCAATCCTTCTTATTAGTGTAACATGAGTATGTTGACATCAATGACAACATTAGTTAAACCCATACTTGCAACACCTACTTCATACAAGCAAGGACGGTTTTAATAGGCAAACAATAGAAGTTTTGATCTAAGGAAGGTTTGCATTGTTTTATTCATTGCTTCATTTCATTTAATCTTCTTAGTTTCACTATTCTATTGAGTTATGGGTATTTGATGTTGTTTATTGCATATTCATTATTTAACCAAATTTCCCTTAACATTTTTGGCACCCATCGTGGGGCCTTGCCCCTTTATCTAATCAAAATCTGATCTTTTTTTAAGATAGGTTCCGTACAGGCATCACACAGGCTAATCTAGCGCATCTGAACAATTCCACGGTGTATTTACCACCTGTTCTGGTGCCTGTGACCTTACTGCGCTTTTAACCACTGTTCTGGCACATGTATCTCTTGTCACTGCGCATATGTTCTTTCTGCGCATATGCTCTTTCTTACTGCGCTTTTAACCACTATTATGGCACATATGTGTTACTGTGCTTCTATTGACTATTTTTGCACATTTAGTCACTGAAGCGACGCTTCTATAGTAGGCAGTGATTTTAGAGTTTTTTAGAAGATTTTTGCTAACGTAGACATCTTTATGAGAATACTCTTGATCTATTTTTGTAGGTTAGGCTACTGGTTAGATTCATCTAGTTGCATTTACTAAACTCACACTTCAATTTCTAAAAAGGATACGCTCATACAAATTCCACATAGCTTTTAACTAGGAAGAGAGTAATTGAACCATTGCTATATTTGCATATTGCTATCTTACAAACGGTAATGAACATTGCTATCTTTTTAACCACTTCAAAGTTAACAAAAGTGTGAGTGCACAAGTAGATTAGCCCATTTAGTTTTTCTACTTTTAACTAGGTTGGATTAATCAGTGTCTTCCGTGCTTATCGAATGACAACAGGGTTATGCTCTCCCCTTTACTGGGTGACCAGAGTGTCAAACTTGTTATTCCATCTGTTTAACCTTTAGAGGGGCCTGCCCTTGGATGCACGCCTGTCCAAGTGGGAATGTCCCTAAGTGGAAACAGGCTAAAGCCAAGCCCTACCAATCCACTTAAAATAAATGTGCTTGAGGTGAAAACCTCATGCAATGAGTGTTGCTATGTTACACCAATGGCCAACCTCCCCCAAAACCCTCTAAGGCACAACCCTTTGAGGCTGGGAGACTCCATAACGGAGAGTAGTGCCGCTGCATGTGTAACCACTCAAACGGTTGCCTTGACTATGAACCAATTGTGTAGTATACCAAGAACCCCTATTTGTTGATACAAAGGGCGGAGCCCTTCAAGCGGCCTTGATTCATGTGATTCTTAGTAAAGGTAGCAGGGACAATCCTATGGTTCGGTGGGGGTACAAGCCTAAGGAAACCCAGATCTGGTATGTGTGAGAAGTGAGTGCCATGGAGGGGAGCTGGTGCTACCAGATCTTGAAGCTACATGCTTTGAATTTGCATAGCTAGAGGATTCAACAGATATTATCCTATCCAGCTTAAGGTGTACTTTTCTTTTAGTCCAAAAAGAGTCAGAAAAATCACTAAAAACCTTAAAAACCATAAAAATTCTTTGTGTTTGTTGTGTTTTCTTGCCATTAATTCAGAAAATTAAATCAAGAAGACCTTTTTTTGCAACCAAAGTACCAAAAACATAAAAAAAAATTCTAAAATTTGCAAAAACACTAAAGAAAGCTAGAGTGGTGCATCCATCCTCTGTTCTTGTACATCTGTGCCAACCTGTGGTGCATTTGTTTAGACTTCCTGCGCTTTTGTTGTCTATTACTGTGCATACATCTTTTACCAGTACAGCACATGTATCCCAACTTGCTGTGCATTTGTCAATTTCTGTTGCGCATCTGTTTTGGTGCATACACGACAGTGAGCACTTGTACAATTTTCAAGGGAAAAATTTTACCAGTTCTGAGTACCCATTTCAGCTTAACTCCAAGATCAGAGATCAGGTTCTACCTTGAAGTCAATTTTCATCCATTTCATCCAAAAAGTCTCTCTTTCGTTAATCATCCCATCCACCTTCTATCAAGTCTTTCTAGTCCCAAAGTCAAAGTATCCCATATTAGATTAGCGTAGGTCCCTTTTTCGTATCATTGTGAATTCAAGTAAACCTAGTAGGTCACAAAACTTTGCTAGTGGTTTGTTGCACGACTAGTCCCTACACAGTAATACAGGTATCGAGTACCCTTACTAGTGGCTATCGTCTTGTATCCGCCGCCTTATTTGAAATCATTGAGCGAGAAAGTCCTTTATCCAAGTCTTGTCCTAGGTATCCTATTCACATAGTCTCCCTCAGAACCTCACCAAAATTTCTAGTCCCAGTCCACTTCATCCCACGTCACCTTGCATGGTTCTTACTAGATCTCAATACAAAAAGCAACTTGAAATGGCCAACTCATCCAACCACATCGTCGCACCTCATGATAGTGACGAAGAAATCTCTCACGAAGATTATCAAGGAAGCATCCAAGATCAGAAATTCCAACGCCTAGTAGAGAAGGTGCTCCATGTAGACCCTCATAAGTATTACTATCATCTTGCTAGTCTTGGAATCAAACTCCCCATGGATTTTGATATAAGCTCAATCCTAGAAAACATGGAAAATGATCACGAAAAGGGAAAGAATGCCATAGACCCAAACACAAATGATAAAGGAAAGTGAACCATGGACCAAATAACTCCTATGGAAGAAATAAGGAAACAACTCGAGAGCCTAACACAACAAATGTCAGATCTCAAGACGGGTACAAACACTAAAAACTACTCCTTGGAAGATATTGTACCGTACCCCTTTGACAAAAGTTTGATCATGAAACGATTTCCCTATCGATTCGAAGTTCCTAAGTTTGACAAGTACAAAGGGAAAGGGGACCCTAGAGACCATATTAGGGAATTCAATGCAGCATGTTTGGAGGTAGCTCACAATGAGACGTACTTAATGAGATTATTCCCTATGTCTCTAGGCAGCCAAGCTATGGAGTGGTTCTCACGGCTTTCACCGGGCATCAAAACTTTTGATGAACTAGTCAACAAATTTATCACGCACTTCTCTTACAATATCAAACACAAAGTATCTATGTTAGATCTATGCAACACCAAACAAAAGAGTGGTGAGTCATTCGCCACCTTCCTACAATGATGGAGACAACTAGCAAGTAAGTGTTCTTATGATATACCTGAGAAGCAGCTATTGGAGATGTTTGTCCATAACCTCAATACCGATCTTAGCTATCAAATACAAATACAATGCCCTACATCATTCTCAAAAGTTATTGAAATGGGATTGTTCATTGAAAAAGCTATGATCACCAAGGGGGCAATCAAGTTATACAAGGACACACCTAGCTCCAACTACACAATGAACAAATCAAAGTTTTGGACCAAGAATAAGAATGTTGTCACCGATGGGGTAGTGGATGCCAAGGTGGCGGCTCCCAAGCAACAACCCATACTCACTCTCAAAGGAGAAGCAAACAATGTTACACCCAACAAACCATTCTCTCAGGAACCAAGACCATGGTTCAAATCCAAGGTGAAAGTTCACACCGCTGGGTGAATCTCAAGAATCTACATTAAGGAATTTATTGGCTAATAATGAAATTTCTCTACCGCCAACAAGTGATTATGAGCCTATAGTCAAACCTCCCTATTGGAAGGACACGGACTATTGTGAATATCATAGAGGAAGGGGGCATACAACCAACAATTGTATCCATCTCAAAAATGTTATCCAAGATGTGCTTGATCAAAATCAAGGAGGAACCCAACATCATACCTCCAATGAGACACATGTGGCTTACAGGGATCCACTTCTAAATCACAATAGGCCATACAACAACAATAACAACAACGAAAATAAAAATGACAACAACAACAACAATTGCAATAGGCTAAATTAGAATAGTGGGAATAGTAATGCCAACTATGCAAGTGTGCCATTTGACTATACCATAAATTGCATTTCCGAGCATGTCCCACAAATCAATGTCATCATGCCCAACCAACAATCAGGACCTAATAGAACTGGCTGTAGTATCATTACCTGCAGTGGTAAGGTCATGCTCAATACCGCTCCTCTAAGGTCATCACCTTCTCAATCCAACTTCCGTCAGTATAATGTCATAGACCAATTACAAAAAACTTTGGCCCACATTTCTATCTTGGAGTTCTTGCGTCTATCTCCTTCCCATAAAGAGATCCTTGAGAAAGCCTTAGTGGAAACCACTATACCCACTAACTTGGCCCAAGAGAAGTTTCAGACCATGGTGGGTAATCTGACTTCCTCAAGCTCCATTTCATTTACTGAGCAAGATGACCTCTCCGTATCTCAACCCCATAACACCCCTCTGCATATTGTCACCTTCATCCACAAGCACCGCATCAAGAGGGTTCTCATTGATGGGGGAGCCAGTTTAAATGTTTGCATGTTAAAGCTAGTCCTTACATTGGGGTTCTCCAAAAAGGCAGTTGATTCGAGGAAGAAAATTACTATCAAAGCGTATGATGAGGAAGAGAGAACTACAAAGGGAACAGTAGTCCTACCCATACAAGTGGGACTGGTAATAAAAGATGTATGTCAAATCCTAGATAGGGAGCTTGCTTATAATATTCTTCTAGGGAGACCATGGATTCACGCCATGAAAGTTGTACCCTCAACCTATCACCAATGCATAAAATTCCTGCACAATGGCAAGCAAGTCACCATCCAAGGTGACCCTGACCCCTTTCAGCATTGCAACTCCTTCCTTACCAAACCTGATTACATCATACCAAACAATAGAGCATCTATATCCCCTATCCCACAACATGATCATACCGCCGAAGCCTCCTCATCAAGGCCCAAAGAGCAGAAAATTACCATAAAAGAAAGCAGAGTGGGGGAATACTCCATAGAACACAGCCTCAATCTAGCCAAGATGCCTTTGTCTCCTCGATCTTTTGGCCAACCCAAACATTTTCCAAAGCCATCTGCTCCTCCTATAGCTCTCGCAGCTCCCTTTGTAAAATGGGGGACCTTATCTGATGAAACAGAGGAAAGAGATATCCTACAGTGGCTTTATACTAAAGAAGAGAGCACATCACAAGAACCACCTAGGCTCCCAACAGAACTCTATGGCAAGGTGAAACTATCCTACACAGAATGGGTTACGAAGGACAAGGCCCCATCAGCCTCAGAAAAGAAGGAATCATAGATTCTATTCAACATTCTTCATCCTCATTAGCTAGAAATACAAATGGTCTAGGCTACAAAGGCAAGGGCAAAGCTAAAGAAAATGCTTGTCTTGTGGAAATGACCCATACACTTCAAGAGGACAGCGACACAGATTCCAATGAATATGAGTGGGATGAGCTAACAAAGCATTCCTATGATGACAAAGAGGTCGATACCATCCAAACTTTTAACCCCTATCGTGAGGGACAAATGCTACTGAATAGACCACTAGAGTCTGATTTGCCCATCTCTAAGATTATGGCTTTTGAGGAAGGTTCAAATTCCATCGCAATAAACAACTTAGAGGAAAGTACCATCCTGAACACCACCCCTACCTATACTCCTAGCATATCCATTCACACTATCAATGAATTAGGTCTATCCTTCGACTCCCTCCCCCTTGTGCATCGTGAGCTTATTGACTGGGATTTGCGAGGAACTCCCCAACTAGATATGTTCCAAAATGATGATGCTTACATTAACTATATGGAACTTAGGGACCACCTACCCAAAGGAGATCATAAAGCTAGTTTTTTTATTGAACTTAATACCATGGCTTACTTTGGAGAGGGTGCCAAGCCTTCCAGTCGCATAAATATCAAGGTAAAAACTAGATCTGATGGTGAAAATTGTTTTACAGTAGTGTCAAATCCCAAAATAGTAAAAAGAAAGGACACATCTGAAGGTGAAAACTCAACTGTGGCACCTGATGATGGAAGGCTTGACACTCTCCCCACAGACATGCACCAGGAGAAGTCCCAAATTGTTGTGGAACTGATAGAGCCTATTAATATTGGTATAGAGGAACAGCCTAAGATCATTCACTTCGCTAAGTCTCTCACTCCACCAGAAAAGACCAAGTTTGTACCATTCTTTAAGAATAAGAGAGGCAACTTCACTTGGTCATATGCAGAAATGCTAGGTCTAGACCTAAACTTGATTCTACATCATCTTCCATTAGATCCAAGAGTAAAACCAGTGAAGCAGAAACATAGAAAGATGCATCCACACATAGCGCTATTGGTCAAAGAAGAACTCAAGAAGTTACTGCATGTAGGGTTCATCAGAGCTATAGACTACCCGGAATGGATATCCAACATTGTACCAGTGTCCAAACCTGATGGCCAAGTTAGACTATGCAATGATTTTAGAGATCTAAACAAAGCCTGCCGCAAAGATGATTGTCCATTGCCAAATATAGATATCATAGTCGACTTAACAGCATGGCATACCATGTTATCTCTCATGGATGGATTCTCAGGATATAATTAGATCTGAATAGCACCAAAAGACCAACACAAGACAACTTTTACTTGCCCCTGGGGCACTTTCTGTTAGAATGTCATGCAATTTAGGCTAAAAAATGCAGGAGCCACATGTCAACGTGCTATGACGACTATATTCCATGATATGATGCATGTAACAATGGAGGACTATGTCGATGATATCCAAGCAAAGTCATGTTGATAACTGAGAAGGGGGGTGAATCAGTTATCCTAATTATTTCTTCTTTCTAAACTTTCTTATTAATCAATGTAGCATTAATTCAAATAAGCAAACATAACCATGAAATGGAGATACACATGACAATATTTTTGACGTGGAAACCCTATTAAGGAGAAAAACCACGGGGTGATTAACCCAAAGATTATTCTCTGTTAGAAGAATAAGGAAATACAAAATGGCACTTGCCAATTAGGGCTCACTGCCTGAGCACACTGCTCACAAGAGGCACACTGCCTACAAGAGACTCACTGTCTACAAAAGAGTGTTATACAATACTTGAACTGATTGGTAGCATCTGCAAATGCTGGAGTTCAATTCTGGTTAGGCTCAGTATACTGATCTGCTGCACTTCATCTCTTCTCTTCTTTAATGTTGTTTTCCTTTCACATATCGGACCCTCCTTACTGCTTCTACTCTACTTTTCTACTTTTATTCACACATCACAACCAACAACAACACCACTCACAAATAAATCCATTGTGTATATATATCTGCAAAAGTAATTTCATCACCTTTCTAGTTGGCACCCGGAATAGTCAATCTTTTCACTAATTCTGATCTATCAGCTGAATCCTTGCACATCAAGTAATGAGGATCAAGTATATGCTTGTTGAAATCATTAATCATGTCGGCCAAACATGATTCCTGCCTTCATAACCTTTACCATCATTAGTAACACATCCAGAAAGTAGTCTGATGTTCTGTCAGTCAGTTCTTCCTCTGTTCACACTATCACTCAGGAATCCGGTACTCAACTATTCATATTGTTTTCCCCATCTATCACTGAAGGCTAAATCCTTGGAATATAACACTCAAGGTAGTCCTCTTAACTTCCCCAAATCCACACTTCACCAAAATACTTCCTCTAAGAGATCCAGACATGTCTGTTGGACCTTGCCACATGCTCTGTTCTTGTTTACCGGACCACAACAATCTTCATTCTGACTTTCGATAGAGACACACCATATCCTATGGATGTGTGGGATGAACTTTGTTGCCATCAATGACAACATTCATGAATCCATATAGTGTCTCTTGCCAACAATCTCCCCCTTTGGCATTGATGGCAACACTTAGTGAAAAAATGACTAAGTGTTTACACTATGCTCCGGAGCTCCCCCTTAGTTGGATTCCTCATTTTTCACTACTCCTCACTCCCCCTTTGATATCAATGGCAAAGGGTAGGGACCGTATACCAAAATTTTCAAAAATTTTACTATACTTCGCTACATAAGTATATACATATGGAATACTTACATATACTGCAGTATGTCTGCAAAAGTTGTTTTCAGTTGGATGAGTTCTGCAGCCCAACTTTGCTTCATTCTATCCAAAATTGAGATGTGACCACTTAACAAAAATGCAAAAGCTTCTGCCCTCTTAAGATCTGTCAGATCATTGGTTTGGGTGGTAGTCTGAGCATCACTTATGGCCTCATGCATGGCCTCTAACTTAGGGATAATAATCCTTCTAAGTTCACCCATCCGGCTAATTATGTTCTTCCTTTCTTTCTCAAAATTTTTTATTGCATTAGTGATTGCAATAGTCTGACACTCTTGATTTACTATGGAGGAAGAGAGAGGATCAAAACTTTGAGACAAACTTAGTAGTTTATCCTCTTGCTCTTTTATTTTCTTCTCAATTTCTACTGTTGCTTTGGACCAGGAAATACAAAATTTGTATACTTCACCACCATCTTTAAGAGCATTTTCTAAGCTCTTTATCCCAATATTCATATTTCTCCTATCATTAATGATCAAACCCTATACCTCGGGGAACCTTTTATCCAAAAACTCCTTCCGGACCTTTTCTTCAGCTGATTTTTCTAGAGTATCAAAATGTGTATTAACACTGCTGACTAGAGTTTTGAGATTACTAGATGAGGATGCTATGGGATCCTTCTGAAGAGTTGGCATGATCTTTTCCAAAACTCCGGATGCTACCTCTATAAGCTCACAGTCTTCCATGTGAGATTTCAGTAGCTTTTCTTTGGCTTTCACATTGGCAAATGAAGCTATCTTCATTGTTTGCACTAGAGATAGAGAATCAAAGTCCAGATGCCCTTTTAATAGGTCCAGTTCATCAATCTCCATAGCTGCTTTAGTCAAAAAGTCCTTGACTGATTCTGCAGTGTCTCTTGCTGGAGACAGATTTTTCTTTTCTTCTGCAGTCACTGAACTGTCTTTTGGAGCTTCCTCTCCTTGCACTGCCTTTGCACTGTCATCTTCCTTTTCCTTCACTTCTGCTTCTTTCTCCTATAATCTTTCTTCTCCTTTAGATCTGGAGACTATAGGAGAAACCAGACGAGAAATGTTAGTCTATTTAGGGCCCACCTCTTCTATCATTTCCTTAGTAGTTTCTTCTGCATCATTTGTGGTTCAGGGATCAGCACCCAAGTCCTCTATGATAGGAAGATTGAATCTTTTGAAGGCTTTCCAGAGAATCTCTTGTTGGCAAGAGACACTATATAGATTCATGATTGTTGTCATTGATGGCAACAAAGTTCATCCCACACATCCGCAGGACATGGTGTGTCTCTACCGAAAGTCAGAGTGAAGAATGTTGTGGTCCGGTAAACAAGAATAGAGCATATGGCAAGGTCTGATAGACAGGTCTGGATCTCTCAAAAGAAGTATCTTGGTAAAGTGCAGATTTGGGGAAGTAAAGAGTACTACCTTGAGTGATAGATTCCAAGGTTTTAGCCTCCGGTGATAGATGAGGCAAAAGATATCAATACTTGAGTACCGGGTTCCTGAGTGACAGTGTGAACAGAGGAAGAACTGACTGTCAGAACATCAAACTACTTTCCGGATGTGTTACTGATGGTGTTAAAGGTTATGAAGGCATGAATCATGTTTGGCCGACATGATTAATGATTTCTACAAGTATATGCTTGATCCGCATTACTTGATGTGTAAGGATTCAGCCGACAGAACAAAGTTTTGTGAGAAGATTGACTGTTTCGGGTGCCGACTAGAAAAATAATGAAATCACTTGTGCGGATATATATAAAGGATGGATTTAGTTGTGAGTAGTGTTGTGTGGACATATGTGGTATGCGAACATAAGAAGAGCAGAGCAGAAGTAGTAAGGAAGGTCCGGTATGTGAAAGGAAAGTAGCATAAGAGAAGAGGAAAGATGAAGTGCAGCAGATCAGTGTACTGAGCCTAACTGGAACTGAACTCCAGCATATGTGGATGCTTCCAATCAGTTCAAGTATTGTATAACATTCTTTTGTAGATAGTGTGTCTCCTTGTAGGTAGTGTGCCTCCTTTGTGAGCAGTGTGCTCGGGTAATGAGCCCTAATTGGCAAGTGCCATTTTGTATTTCCTTATTCTTCTAATAGAGAATAATCTTTGGGTTAATCACCCCGTGGTTTTCTCCCTTAACAGGGTTTCCATGTCAAAAATACTATCATGTGTTTTTCCTTTTCATGGTAATGTTTGCTTATTTGAATTAATGTTGCATTGATTAATAAGAAAGTTCAGAAAGAAGAAATAATTAGGATAACTGATTCACTCCCCCCCTCTCAGTTATCAACAATTGGTATCAGAGCCAAGTTCCTCCTAATAGAGTCTAACAACTCAAGGAAGATTTGGCAGTCCAAATGGATGCATATGGTTTAAGAGAGCAACTCAAGACTGCCCTTGAGGATCTTGAACAGTCAAACTCTAAAGTTAATGAATTAAAGGAAAGACTCATACAGGCTAATGATTTCATGAGAGAACTAAAAGACAAATTAAGTCTCTCCATGAAAAAGAGAAAGGAGCTGCTTCAGCAATTGGCAAGACAAGGTGAAGAAAATAATGCAAATGAAGAACTGACTGAGAAAACTAAGTTATGTGAAAAGTTATCAAAAGAAATCATTATGGTAAGACATGAAATGGAATCAAGAGTTATAAAGTTTACCCAAGAAATTGAAGAGAAAAGAAAAATTGAAGATAATCTAAGACAATCTCTCAAGGAGAAATCAGAATATTGCCACCAGATGGATAGAATTATCAGACATTTTGAATCTGATCTTGAAGATGCTAAAGATAATGAAGAAAAACTTGAGGATCAAATTGTCTCTCTAAAAAGGGATCTTCAAACAGCAAATGAGTATAAAGAGAAATTCAAGATAAGTTCTGCTCAACTTGAAGTTCTTCTTGGAAGTCAAAAGAAGGTAGATGACAAATGTGGTTTGGGATATGAGAAAGGAGAAAGCTTCGGATCTGGTCAGAAGAATTTTGGATCAGAAAATCTAAGGAACAGGCCTAGAAGACCTCCGATAAGACAGCCCAATGCTCAAAGATATCCATCCTTCAATGGATATTGCCACAGCTACAATCACTTTGGTCACAAAGCTAATCAGTGCAGAAAGAGAATGAATCAGACTAATTCATCCTTCTCTGGACAATGTTTTAATTGCAAAAGGTATGGTCACAAGTCTCATGAATGCAGAAATATGCAAATGAAGAAATCATTCAATGGTAGATGCTTTGCATGCAATAGAGTAGGTCATATGGCTAATCAATGTAGATCAAGAGGATGTCAATCAAATATGCAAAGAAATGTTGTTTGCCAAATCTGTAATAGGTCCAGTCATAATGCAAAATTCTGTAGAAGCAAGAATCAGGAGAAAAGAGGTCTGGTATATCATAATCAGAATCAAGATAAGGGTAAACAAAAGGTGAATGCGGATGAAGTTAGGAATGAGATGAACAAGATTTGGGTGAAGAAAAGTTCAGAGAATGTAGAGGTTGGATCCGTACCAGACTCTGGTGCTGATATTCCTTCCGGAAACTAAAAGGTGAGCTCTATCTCAGGGGGAGACACAAAGAAAACCTTGTTCCCCCAGCTAGTTAAGTGGTGCCTGAAATTGGCACATGAGAAGCTACGGATCAAAGGGTTTCTAGAGAAACATGTAAGGAAGGTCAGGTAAAGATCTGAGAGATCTGCAAGAAAATTTAAAAGGTTCAATTCCTTCTGAATTGGTCTGGTTAAGCAAGTCTTTCGGTAAAACAGGTTTCTCACAAGTTTGGCTCGGTATGAATCCAAATTGATACAACTTGATTTGCAGATACATAAGATGATCAGAAGGACAAGTGGATATGATGATTCATCACTAACATTGATCACAAGAGAATCATAATGATCTGGATGAGTTTCTTCCTCCTTGAACAAGGAGAACCAGGAAAACCAGAATGAATTAGGTTACGCATTTATTGCAGGATGAAAATTAGGGCTTCTTGTAATAAAAGAGTTCATTTGTCTGTCATTTACACACTTGTACACTCA
The DNA here is from genome assembly GCA_027924645.1 of Cunninghamia lanceolata. NCBI lineage: Eukaryota > Viridiplantae > Streptophyta > Pinopsida > Cupressales > Cupressaceae > Cunninghamia > Cunninghamia lanceolata. The sequence continues at coordinate 3,628,342 of BSBN01000576.1, forward strand.
CATGCAAAGAAGAAAGAAAAGGAGCTCTGCAAACAACTTCTCCCAAAAGATCAAGGCAAGTCTTCATATAGCTCTATATAGATTTCTTCATGTGCCCTAACCTACGTAAAAGGTATTTATCATTCTTGATATCCTTCAGTAAGATTGTTTGATGATGGCTACTCTGAATATAGTAAAGATCTTTAATAGACCTCACCCTACATTTAAGAAACATCCATACAAATCCTTGGAAATAGACCCCCTAGGTGCATTTTCTAGTGTTCCGCATGGCGTCTTGCACACCGAAGATATTAGGGTTTATATACATGCAAATATTGAAGAGTTTGGGGAATTCAAACTAAGAGACATATACCACAAGCAGTTAACAGATGATTCCTTTGAGATCAAACCTCAGTATAAGGGCATCCGGGAAAAGTATTTTGATCAGTTCATTCATTTCCCCTGCTTTGAAGAAGATGAATGGGTCTGGTATGTTTTAAGTAGGGTGCATGATAACTTCCTATGGCTGAATAGACCTTGCAAGATCACCAAGGAAGCAATTAGGACAGTAACTGGTTTACATTCCTCCAGAGGAATTCTTGTCCTCAAATTTGTCAAAAACAACATTGTCACAGAGGCCACCAGATCAAAATTTGATAAGAGGGCAATGACCATTGAAGATATTACTGACCCGGATATCAAATATGCATCTATGATAATAGGATACAAGATATATCATTCTAGTAGGGAGAATTCAGTATCTGGAATTGCAGTATACACAGCCTATGAGATGCTGAGAAAAAATGTAGAATATGATCTCTGTGAACTTCTCTTGAGCCAGTTAATGGAAAACATACAAAAGATGAAAAAGGACAAGAAAAACTCTTTCAAATATGGTGCACTAATAGTATTTTTATTTTTCTACTTCATGAATGAGTTGCCCAGATCAAATGGATGGGTATGGCAGAATGACAAACTGGTAGTAGTTCAGATCAGAGACTATTTGCATGGGCTTGGGGATGCTAAAGCAAGAAATACAGCCATGTGGGGATACTTCAAAAACTTTCAGAACATGATGCAATCAAGAGAAAGGATTCCCCAGTCTCTTGTTGAGAAATACAAGGACACAGTCTGCTTTATGGTAGAGACTGATCAGTGCCTAATGGAGGCAGTAGAACTAAGGATAGTCTGGATCATGCCCATGGGGTATGAAGTTGATGAACAGATTGTGGAGCTGCATGTTCAACACATGTTGAGTCAGCCTAAAGATCCAAAGGCAAAAAGGTTTGGAACCTTTGAGGAGTTGAGTGTAAAGATCCATGTGGAACTCAGAGAACCAAAGATGAAAAGGAAGGTGAGAAAAGAAGTAGAACATATTGCACAAGGCCTTAGGATCTCAAAGGAGGCACTTGATGCCAACCGGGAAAAGAGACAAAAAGCTAATGAAGAGAAGAAAGAGGTAGAAAAAGGAAGCAAGAAAAGTGCTCTGGTAGAATCTTCCACCTAGACCAGATCTTCAAAGAGACCAGCACTTGTCCCTGCTAAAAGCTCAAAACTGGAAGTCCAAGTATCTGGCAAAGGAGAGAAAAAGTCAAAGACAAAAGCCACAAGGGCTTATGCAAGTCAAAGAGATGAAGAAGAAATTGAATCAAATGAGGGGGTAAAGGAAATAAAGAAGCAGAAGAAGAAAGGATCCGGTAAGCCCTCCACTGGCCAAGACAAGGAAGAAATGGCAGAGGAATTTGTTGAAAAGCCCACCCTATCCCTAGAAAGTGTAATCAAATCAATCACTGTGGATGGAAACCTTCAACCAATGGCCAAATTCTATGATGATTATAATGAGGCTGACCAAAAGATCCTGTAGGAAGCTACAATCAGTTATCTAAACATTTACAATAAAGCTTTTATTGAAATTATCTCTCTAATTCCTAAGAGTCTAGAGAAAGAGTTGGAAATGAGAAAGACCAATGCCATGGCAAAAGACCTTGAGATCTGGGAATAGATAGCTATTCAGCTATATCCTTCAATTGATCCCAAGACAATGAACATGGTATTCAAAGACTGCAAGGATGAGTTTAGGAGCAAAGCAAGGATGAATTAGCTCATGCTTGGTGAGACTGACAGGGTAGCCAAGGATACAGAAGAGATCCTTTGGAAGGTCTTCAAAAGATTTAATCTTCCTATTGTAGAGGACTTAGGTACTGACCCTTCAACCACAAGTGTTGTAGAAGAAACTTCTAAGGAAATGACAGAAGAGGTGGGCCCTGAACAGACTAACATTTCTCCTCTGGTTTCCCCTACAGTCTCTGGATCTAAAGGAGAAGAAAAATCACAGGAGAAAGAAGTAGAGGTGAAGGAAAAAGAAGGTGACAGTGCAAAGGTTGCAGAAGGATAGAAGACTTCAGCAGAGAAAACCACAACTGCTAGTGGTGGGAATGTAGAAAGAGAGAAAACTCCAAAGGACAGCTCTAAGACTGCAGAAGAGAAGAAACATCTGTCTCCAGCAAGAGACACTACACAAACTATCCAAGAATTTTTGAGAAAAGAAACAATGGAGATTGACGAACCAGAGCTTCTACAAGGTCCATTCAATTTTGATTCTCTTTCTCCGGTATAGACAATGAAGATAGCTTCATTTGCAAATGCTAAGGCTAATGAAAAACTCCTAAAGTCTCATATGGAAGACTGTGAGTTGATAGAAGCTGCATCCGGAGTGCTAGAAAAGATCATACCACTTTTCAAAAGGATCCCACAGCCTCCTCTTCTGATAATCTCAAAACCTTAGTCAGCAGTGTTAGTACACATTTTGATTCTCTAGAAAAATTAGCTGAAGAAAAGGTCCGGAAGGAGTTTTTGAATAACAGATTCTCAGAGGTACAAGGATTAGTCACTAATGATAGGAGAAATATGAGTATTGGGATAAAGAGTTTAAAAGATGCTCTTAAGGATGGTGGTGAAATATACAAATTTTGTATCTCCTGGTCCAAAGTAGCAGTAGAGATTGATAAGAAAATAAAAGAGCAAGAGGATAAACTACTAAGTTTGTCTCAAAGTTTTGATCCTCTCTCTTCCTCCATAGTAAATCGAGAGTGTCAAACTATTGCAATCACAAATGCAATAAAGAATTTTGAGAAGGAAAGGAAGAACATGGTCAGCTGGTGGGTGAACTTAGGAGGATCATTGTCCCTAAGTTAGAGGCCATGCATGAGGCCATAAGTGAAGCTCAAATCACAGCCCAGACAAATGATCCGACAGATCTAAAAAGGGCAGATGCGTTTGCATTCCTATTGAGTGGGCATATCTCAATTTTGGACAGGCTGAAGCAGAGTTGGGCGACAGAAGTTGTAGAGTTGAAGAACACTTTTGCAGGCATACTTAAGTATATGTAATTACAACTTGTATATATATACTTATGCGGCTAATTATAGTACAATTTTTGAAAATTTTGATGTGCGGACCCTACCCTTTGCCATTGATGTCAAAGGGGGAGTGAGGAGCAGTGAAAAATGAGGAATCCAACTAAGGGGGTGCTCTGGAAAATGTATATAAAGACAGAGCATCAGCCAAGGAGGAGCATAGTGTAAACACTTAGTCATTTTTCACTAAGTGTTGCCATCAACGCCAAAGGGGGAGATTGTTGGCAAGAGACACTATATGGATTCATGATTGTTGTCATTGATGGTAACAAAGTTCATCCCACACATCCGCGGGACATGGTGTGTCTCTACTGAAAGTCAGAGTGAAGAATGTTGTGGTTCGGTAAACAAGAATAGAGCATATGGCAAGGTCTGACAGACAGGTTCAGATCTCTCAAAAGAAGTATCTTGGTAAAGTGCAGATTTGGGGAAGTAAAGAGTACTACCTTGAGTGATAGATTCCAAGGTTTTAGCCTTCGGTGATAGATGAGGTAAAAGATATGAATACTTGAGTACCAGGTTCCTGAGTGACAGTGTGAACAGAGGAAGAACTGACTGTCAAAACATCAGACTACTTTCCGGATGTGTTACTAATGGTGTTAAAGGTTATGAAGGCATGAATCATGTTTGGCTGACATGATTAATAATTTCTACAAGTATATGCTTGATCTGCATTACTTAATGTGTAAGGATTCAGCAGACAGAACAGAGTTTTGTGAGAAGATTGACTATTCCGGATGCTGACTAGAAAGATAATGAAATCACTTGTGCAGATATATATAAAGGATGGATTTAGTTGTGAGTAGTGTTGTGTGGACATATGTGGTATGTGAACATAAGAAGAGCAGAGCAGAAGCAGTAAGGAAGGTCCAGTATGTGAAAGGAAAGCAGCATAAGAGAAGAGGAAAGATGAAGTGCAATAGATAAGTGTACTGAGCCTAACCAAAACTAAACTCCAGCATATGTGGATGCTTCCAATCAGTTCAAGTATTGTATAACATTCTTTTGTAGACAATGTGTCTCCTTGTAGGCAGTGTGCCTCCTTTGTGAGTAGTGTGCTCGAGCAGTAAGCCCTAATTGGCAAGTGCCATTTTGTATTTCCTTATTCTTCTAACAGAGAATAATCTTTGGGTTAATCACCCCGTGGTTTTCTCCCTTAACAGGGTTTCCACGTCAAAAATATTATGTCATGTGTTTTTCCTTTTCATGGTAATGTTTTCTTATTTGAATTAATGTTGCATTGATTAATAAGAAAGTTCAGAAAGAAGAAATAATTAGGATAACTGATTCACCCCCCCTCACAGTTATCAACATCTCTTCTGTGTCCTTGGCTACCTTGTCGGTCTCACCAAGCATAAGTTGATTCATCCTTGCTTTGCTCCTAAACTCATCCTTGCAGTCTTTGAATACCATGTTCATTGTCTTGGGATCAATTGAAGGATATAGCTGAATAGCTATCTATTCCCAGATCTCAAGGTCTTTTGCCATGGCATTTGTCTTTCTCATTTCTAGCTCCTTTTCTAGGCTCTTAGGAATAAGAGATATAATTTCAATGAAAGCCTTATTATAAATGTTCAGGTACTTGATTGTAGCTTCCTGCAAGATCTTTTGGTCAGCCTCATTGTAATCATCATAAAATTCGGCCATTGGTTAAGGTTTCCATCCACAATGACTGATTTTATTACACTTTCTAAAGATAGGGTAGGATTTTCAACAAATTCCTCTGCCATTTCTTCCTTGTCTTGTCCTGTGGTAGGTTTACCAGATCCTTTCTTCTTCTACTTCTTTATTTCATTTACCCCCTTATCTGATTCTGTTTCCTCTTCATCTCTTTGACTTGCATAAGCCCTTGTGGCTTTTGTCTTTGACCTTTTCTCTCCTTTGCTAGATGCCTGGACTTCCAGTTTTGATGTTTTTGAGCCTTTGGCTATGACAGATGTAGATCTCTTTGATGATCTGGTCCGGGTTGAGGTTTCTACTGGAGCACTTTCCTTGCTTCCCTTTTCTGCCTCTTTCTTTTCTTCCTCAGCCTTTTGTCTCTTTTCCCTATGGGCATCAAGTGCCTCCTTTGAGATGCCAAGGCCTTGGGCAATATGTTCTACTTCTTTTCTCACCTTCCTTTTCATCTCTGGTTCTCTGAGTTCCACATGAATCTTTACACTCAGCTCCTCAAAGGTTCCAAACCTTTCTGCCTTTGGATCCTTTGGTTGACTTAGCATGTGTTGAACATGCAGCTCCACAATCTGTTCATCAACTTCATACCCCATGGGCATGATCCAGACTATCCTTGGTTCTACTGCCTCCATTAGGCACTGATTAGTCTCTACCATAAAACAGACTGTGTCTTTGTATTTTTCAACAAGAGACTAGGGAATCCTTTCTCTTGCTTGCATCATGTTCTAAAAGTTCTTGAAGTATCCCCACAGAGCTGTATTTTGTGCTTTGTTATCACCAAGTCCATGCAAATAATCTCTGATTTGGATAGCTACTGGCCTATCACTCTCCCATACCCAGCCACTAGATCTGGGAAGCTCATTCATAAAGTAGAAGAATAAGCACAAAATTAATCCACCATACTTGAATGAATTCTTTTTATCTTTCTTGATTTTCTGCAGATTCTCCAAGAGTTGGTTCAAGAGAAGCTGACAAAGATCATAATCTACATCCTTTCTTAGCATTTCATAAGCAGTATAGATGGTATTCTAGGTACACAATTTTCTCTGCTAGAATGATATATCTTATATCCAATGATCATAGAAGCAAACTTGACATCCGAATCAGTGATGTCATCTACTGTCATTGCTCTTTTGTCAAACTTAGATCTAGTAGCCTCACTCACAGTTTGGTTCTTTATAGATTTAAGAACAGGAATCCCACCGGATGAGTGTAATCTGGTAACTGCCCTGATGGCATCTTTAGTGATCTTGAATGGTCCATTTAACCACATGAAATTGTCATGTATTCTGCTCAAAATGTACCTAACCCATTCATCCTTCGTAAAATAGGGGAAATGTATGTATTGTGCAAAGTGCTTGTTCCAGAGGCCCTTGTATTGGGGTTTTAGCTCAGATGAATCATCTAACAGTTGTTTGTGATAGATATCTCTTAGTTTGAATTCCCTAAACTCTTCAACATTTGCATGTATATAAACTCTAATATCTTCGGTGTGCAAAACACCATACGAAACACTGGAAAATGCACCTAGGGGATCTACCTCCAAGGATTTGTATGGATGTTTCTTAAATGTAGGGCGAGGTCTATCAGAAATCTTTACTATATTCAGAGTAGCCATCATCAACGAATCTAACTGAGAGATATCAAGAACGAGGAATACCTTTTACATTGTTTAGGGCACACATGATGAAATTTTGATTGAGCTGTATGAAGAATCATCTTGAACTTTGGTAGAAGTAGTTACAGAGATCCTTTTCTCTTTTCTTTGAATGTGAATGTACAAATGATGAGCATATGAACTCTTTTATTCTAAGAAGCCCTAATTTTCATTCTGCAATAAATGCACAACCTAATTCATTCTGGTTTGCCCTGTTTGTCTTATTCAAAGACAAAAACCTTTCCGGATTACTTGAAGAACTGGATCAATCCTGACCTTTAAACATTTTACGGATCTTCCAAAACTTATCCACAGTTTGTTTGGATGTTTCCCTTATGAACCCTTCAATCCACAACTCTTCTTGTGCTAGTTCCGGCACCAATTGACTGGCTGGGGAACAAGGTTTTCTTTGTGTCTCCCCCTGAGCCAGAGCTCACTTTTTAATTTCCAAAAGGAATATCAGCACCAAAGTCTGGTGTGGATCCAACCTCTACATTCTCTGTACTTTTCTTCACCCAAATTTTGTTCATATCACTTTTAATTTCATCCACATTCACCTTTTGTTTACCCTTATCTTGATTTTGATTATGATATACCAAACCTCTTTTGTCCTGATTCTTGCTTCTGCAGAATTTTGCAATATGACCGGATCTATTGCAAATTTGGCAAACAACATTTCTTTGCATATTTGATTGATATCCTCTTGATCTGCATTGATTAGCCATATGACCTATTCTATTGCATGCAAAGCATCTACCATTGACTGATTTATTCATTTGCACATTTCTGCATTCATGAGATTTGTGACCATACCTTTTGTAGTTAAAACACTGTCCGAAGAAGGATGAATTAGTCTAATTCATTCTCTTTCTACACTGATTAGCTTTATGACCAAAGTTATTGTAGTTGTGGCAGTATCCATTGAAGGATGGATATCTTTGAGCATTAGGCTGTCTTACCAGAGGTTTTCTAGGCCTATTCCTTGGATTTTCTGATTCAAAATTCTTCTGACCGGATCCAGAGCTTTCTCCTTTCTCATATCCTAAACCACACTTGTCATCTACCTTCTTTTGACTTCCTAAAAGAACTTCAAGTTGGGCAGAACTTATCTTGAATTTCTCCTTATATTCATTTGCCTTTTGAAGATCCCTTTTGAGAGAGACAATTTGATCCTCAAGTTTTTCTTCATTATCTTTAGCATCTTCAAGATCTGATTCAAGATGTCTGATAATTCTATCCATCTGGTGGCAATCTTCTAATTTCTCCTTGAGAGATTGTCTTAGATTATCTTCAGTTTTTCTTTTCTCTTCAACTTCTTGGGTGAACTTCATAACTCCTGATTCCATTTCATGTCTTAGCATAATGATTTCTTTTGATAACTATTCACATAACTTGGTTTTCTCCTTCAGCTGTTCATTTGCATCATTTGCTTCACCTTGACTTGCCAATTACTGAAGCAGCTCTTTTCTCTTTTTCATAGAGAGACTTAATTTGTCTTTTAGTTCTCTCATGAACTCATCAACCTATTTGAGTCTTTCCTTTAATTCATTTACTTTAGAGTTTGACTATTCAAGATCATCAAGGGCAGTCTTGAGTTGCTCCATTAAATAATATGTATCCATTTGAACTCCCAGATCTTCCTCGAGCTGTTAGACTCTGTTAGGAGGAACTTGGCTCTAATACCAATTGTTGATAACTGAGAAGGGGGGTTAATTAGTTATCCTAATTATTTCTTCTTTCTAAACTTTCTTATTAATCAATGCAGCATTAATTCAAATAAGCAAACATAACCATGAAATGGAGATACACATGACACAATATTTTTGACATGGAAACCTTGTTAAGGGAGAAAACCATGGGGTGATTAATCCAAAGATTATTCTCTGTTAGAAGAATAAGGAAATACAAAATGGCACTTGCCAATTAGGGCTCACTGCCCGAGCACACTGCTCACAAGAGGCACATTGCCTACAAGAGACTCACTGTCTACAAAAGAGTGTTATACAATACTTGAACTGATTGGTAGCATCTGCAAATGTTGGAGTTCAGTTCTAGTTAGGCTCAGTATACTGATCTGCTGCATTTCATCTCTTCTCTTCTTTAATGTTGTTTTCCTTTCACATACCGGACCCTCCTTACTGCTTCTACTATGCTTTTCTACTTTTATTCACACATCACAACCAACAACAACACCACTCACAACTAAATCCATTGTGTATATATATCCGCACAAGTAATTTCATCACCTTTCTAGTCGGCACCCGGAACAGTCAATCTTTTCACTAATTCTAATCTGTCGGCTGAATCCTTGCACATCAAGTAATGCGGATCAAGTATATGCTTGTAGAAATCATTAAATGTTGGGCAAACATGATTCATGCCTTCATAACCTTTACCATCATCAATAACACATCTGGAAAGTAGTCTGATGTTCTGTCAGTCAGTTCTTCCTCTGTTCACACTGTCACTTAGGAATCTGGTACTCAACTATTCATATCTTTTTCCTCATCTATCACCAGAGGCTAAATCCTTGGAATATAACACTCAAGGTAGTCCTCTTGAATTCCCCAAATCCATACTTCACCAAGATACTTCCTCTGAGAGATCCGGACCTATCTGTCAGACCTTGCCACATGCTCTGTTCTTATTTACCAGACCACAACAATCTTCATTATGACTTCTGGTAGAGACACACCATGTCCTACGGATGTGTGGGATGAACTTTGTTGCCATCAATGACAACATTCATGAATCCATATAGTGTCTCTTGCCAACAAGTCATTCACAAGAGAATCACACCTGGATGTGTTAGAGAAAGTCTTTCAGAGATTAGACCAATTCAAAGTCAAGTTGAACCCAAAGAAATGTGTGTTTGGAGTCACTTCAGGAAAGCCACTAGGTTTCATCATGTCAGAAAATGGAATAGAGGTAGACCCTGCCAAAGTCAAGGCTATTATGGACATGCCACCATCTAAGACTCTTACTCAATTAAGATCGCTACAGGGCAAGCTACAAGCAATCCATAGATTCATATCCTAGCTGGTAGACAAGTGCCAACCATTCAGTCATCTCCTACACAAGAACATTCCATTCAGATGGGATGAAAGGTGCGAAGAGGCATTCAACAAGCTGAAATAATATCTTATGAATCCACCCATTCTCATGCCTCCTATCCAAGGGAAACCACTGATACTCTACATATCTACTACACCTACAGCTCTTGGGTCTCTTCTGGCACAACAAGATTATGAGAATAAAGAAAGAGCCATCTATTACATCAGTCGAACATTAGTGGGCTATGAATTGCAATACTCACAGATAGAAAGATCATGTCTTGCGGTAGTTTTTGCTTCACAAAAAATCTGACATTATATGCTTGCACATCCAGTTAAACTCATTGCAAAAATAGATCCATTAAAGTACCTACTAAGCAAAGCCGCTCTCACGGGTCACCTAGCTAAATGGGTAATGCTCTTAAGTGAATACGACATTGAGTATGTAGACAAAAAAGCTATCAAGGGATAGATCATTACTGATCAACTAGTAGATGCACCATTACAAGACACCACACCAATGCAATTTGAGTTTCTAGATGAATCCCTATTCAACATATCAACATATTCCTGGAAACTCTACTTCGATGGGTCCTACACAAATCATGGATCGGGGGCAAGAATCTTGTTTGTGACTCCTCATGGTGACACAATTCCAAAGTCTTACCATTTGTTATTCCCATGCACCAATAACATAGCAGAATATGAAGCCTTAGTAATTGGTCTCAAGATGGCAACTGAGTGGAAAATCCAAGAGCTACATGTCTACGGTGATTCTCAACTTATAATCAATCAAGTCAACGATGATTACCAAACCAAAGATGAAAAGCTTGTCCCATACAAGTGGATGGTCGACAACTTCAAAGAACACTTTGTATCATATCTTTTGAACAGATACCTAGGATCGAGAACAAAGCAGTAGATGCCATGGTAACCATTGCCTCTCTTCTTGAGATACCTAAAAATGAGTCACGATACGAGTTCTTAGTGGAAGCTATCCGACAACCAGCTTATGATCTTCTTGAGACCCATTCCATATGCCTTCTAGTTGGATCTGATTCACCTTGGTATGATAAGATTTACACTTACCTCAAGGACAACATCCTCCCACCTGACCTATCTTCTAACCAACGACAAACTTTTATATGCCAAACCTCTCTCTACACCATCATTGCTGATACCCTATACTGACGTGGCCTAGATGGTACTTTATTTCATTGTTTAGAATGAGAAGAATCCATAACCACTTTGCAAGATGTACATGAAGGGATCTATGGAACACACTCTAGCAGTCCTTCCTTAGCCAAGAAATTCATGCGCTTGGGTTATTACTAGCCAAACATGGAAATGGATTCATATCAGTTTGTCAAGAAGTGCAAGCAGTGCCAAATACATGGGAACCTGATACATGCACTAGCTCAAGAGTTGAAACCTTTAACAACACCTTGGCCCTTTTGCCAATGGGGACTTGACCTTGTTGGAAAGATCCATCCACCCTTATCCAATGGCCACAAATTCATTATAACTGCCACTGAATATTTTACAAAGTGGATTGAAGTCGTTCCCCTCACCACTATCACAGGTAAGCAAATCTCCACATTCATCCTGAATTACCTCATCTGCAGATACATAATTCCTTCATCCATTATCAAGGATAATAGAAGACCATTCAAAAACTAGGATGTCCAAGAACTCTGTGAACGATTCAAAATCCAACACCATTTCTCCACACCCTATTACCCCCAAGGTAACGGTCAAGCTGAAGCATCCAACAAGACCATCTTGAAACTCCTCAAGAAGATAGTCAATGATGTTGGCCATGATTGGCATATCCAACTCAATCCCGCTCTGTGGGCCTACAGAACTAGTATACGCACTCCCATAGGTGCTACACCTTACGCCCTTGTCTATGGCTCAGAAGCTATCCTCCCCATTAAGGTCGAACTACCATCTCTCAGGGTGTCGTTAAAAGGTCTCATATTAGATGAAGAATATAGAGTCTCTAGGTTGCAAGAACTAGAGTTGCTAGAAGAGAGGTGACAGAAAGGCTTTGATAACCTCAAAGCATATCAACAAATGATGTCAAGAAGCTATAACCACATAGTTCACCCAAGAATCTTTAAATTTGGAGATCTTGTTCTTAAGGAGAATCCTCGCAACCAACAAGACAGAGAAAAGAAAGGCAAGTTCAAACCCAACTGGCTTGGGCCTTATGTAATTGTAGCTAGTTACAGATTAGGGGCATATCAGTTGGGAACATCAGAGGGTGATCTATTCAATGACCCAATCAATAGCATGCACCTTCGCTGGTTCTATACCTAGGAGAACCCCACTGTAAGGGGGGCATAAAATACAAAAAAAATAAAAAATTAGAAAAATATAAAAAAAAGTCATCCTTTGGTGAAAACCTGGCAAATAAGTGCCTTGGATAGGTATCATGGCGAAAACCTAGCAAACAGGCATCATGTTTACTTTCTATCTTCTTCATGCCAATAAAGGCAAGTGATGAAAACCTAGTAAATAGGTGTTACTTGTGATAAACCACCTTCTCCATCTTTGGGAAGCTAATCAACCTCATGTCCATTCTTCCTTTACTCGTGTCCCATTTTGATCCATATCTGTCCCATATCAAATCCTGACAATTACCTATCATGGCTTGATACTCTATCTCTTTGTTAGCCTTGTCAACCAAGGTTATGTCCCATACCATATCCTTAAGTGTGAGCCTAGCATAGTGTCTCTCATCAGTTCATCCGTGGTCCAGGTTCGTGAACTACGTTGCCTCTACACTATCATGTAGGCAAGGCCATTTTCAATGCACCCCTGAGGCTTCCACTATCCCATCCATCCCATATCTAGTCCTTCTATCTATCTGAGTCCATCTCCACTTTCTCTTGCCTAGGTCTTAGGTCCGTTAGGGTTTACCTCGAACTACGTTGCCTCTGCGTTGTCACGTAGGTAAGGCCATTTAGCAATGAGCCCCCAAGGCACTAGGTCAGTGCCTTAGGGTCCATCTCCCCAATAAGGATTGTAAAATCTTCTCACCAAACAAGTAAGTGCAAGCATAACTTGTGCTTCAAGGAAAAATTTTGACACAAGGCATTTTAACCTATCCAAAGAAAATCAAATACCCAAGGCCCTCTAAATGATTTTACTCAAATTATGGTAAGAAATAAACATATCTAAATGCAAAAATGTTTTATAAATTGGAAACATGGTTAAAACATTGAGCCTTGATTTATGCTATCATGCCTTTCTATGCTACTCAAGGATGCCAAAAGCTAGAGATGCTATGATGGGGACATGATTATTTTCTTTGTTTGTTGTTTGTGGATTAAACTTTAGTAATGTGAAGCCTAGTCTAAGGACATGATCGGCAAAAGATCATCAAGGACATCAAAGGTCTAACATGAACAGGGGCAATCCTTGTTTGTTGATATGGAATAAATACTCAGGTCATCTTGGTTCAATTATACCTTGATGCTTTTATTAAATTGCTAAATCACAATCCATGTAAGCAGTACTCAGGTCATCTCAGTTCAATTATACCTTGATGCTTGTATTAACTTACAACATTTTAGAAAAATACCAAAAAAATTGCCCAATGATGAAATAAAGCACTCCAAAATACTTGCACCATCAAGATGTCAAAAGCAAAGCATCCATTTTTACATCCATTTACACATCAACACATCCTTATCCCATGAAATAAAATATCCAAATAATGCAAAGTGACAATACAAAATAAAAGCTGGTCAGTCTTCCCACCAAGTCATTCTTTCTCAATCAATCTCCTATCTATCATCCTATCATTTCTGTGTCGATAGAGTACATTTGGACATCGCAAAAAATAGAGCATATAGTGGCATATCATCACATATGAGATAGTCATTTACTTGATTAAATTAGTTGCATACAAAATAGAGTGCATTAGGTCATCCATATACCATCATCATATAGTGTCAATAGAAAACAAAATCAACAACATAGCTAAGAGCATCACATAAAGTTGCATAATCATATAGATATCATTTTGCATTCACATACATTACAAGTACATCAGATAAATCATTTAAAACTGCATTAGATCATATAAACATCACATAGCATCATATTAAAAGTTGCATCTAGATAACATCTCATATAGCATCAGATAAAACATCTAAGTTTGCATATGCATCACATCATACAATCAAAAAGAATCATAAACTCATAACATATAGAGCAAGTCACATAGCTGCATCATCATATACATATCATAAAATGAGTCCAAATGTACAATATCATAGTATCTATCACTGAATCAAAGTCATATACAAAAATACATCCCAATGGATGGTGATACATGTCTCAAAAATACAAGTGTGGTACAAGTCTACCCCTACTGCTGGGAACCACTACTCCCAGTAGGGTCTCCTCCTCCTCCTTCGCTAGCCCCCAGCTGCCATGGGCCCATCACAGAGGCCCTTGACCTTAATGGACCTACTCTCTAGGATGCTCTAGACTAGCTCCTAAAGCTTGAAGCCCTCTGACTCACTGGTATGGTACCATGATACAAGCCTTGATAATATTGTGCCTAAGCCTACGCTCTAGCAAGCTCTCCCTGCACCTGTGCAAGCTGTGCCTATGCTTGGTGCACCTATCCAACTAAGAAGGTGCTCACTACATCTGTCCCTAGGGCTGCCACTGCAGTATCCCACTCTACATGGATAACTCGTACCTATGCGTCTGCCATATCTCTCTCAGGTCAACCCTGCAATCACCTCTGCATCTGTCTCCCACTAAGCACCTGCCCTCCTAAGCTGCACCTATAGATCTCTAATCTGTCCTCTTAGGGAGGCTATGGCCCTCTCGTATGCATCTGACTACACTAGCCCCTGTGCCGCTTCTACCTGTCCCTACCCCTATGGTTGGGGCATCTGCTGCTGTACCACCTGCTCGGGTGGTGGCATCTATACTTGTGGCACCTGTTGTGGCACCTGCTGCTATAGTACATATTGTGTAGCCTATGGCTGCACTACCTACTGGGCATGGGATGGTCCCTCCCCTACCCTCCTCCTCTATCTCAGTCTCAGACCATCTCCTCCATCTCCCCCATCTCTGCCGCGACCCCGTCCTCCTCTCCCTCTGCCCCTCCTCCTCCTCCAACCAACCTAGCCCTCCTCATCCGAGTCTGCCTCATCGATGTGAGGCACCAACATCCCAAGCCTTGAATATCTCAGGAAAGGGTGTGCAGTAATCCAGTCCTTGTAATCCTATGTCATTCCTGCATCGGCTATCTCCGTCCTCATGTCCCAAGTGAGATAAGGTGTCTATTGGAACTCTGCTAGGGCCTCCTCATATGATGCCATCGGTCCCCATCTGACCCTCTCTGTGTGAGTCCATGCAAACTGAGCCTGCCCCTGTGGCATGCCCTACCTCCTACCAAACTATCTCTTTATCCTACCTATCATCTGTCTCTCTAGTATATGGCGGGTCTGTCCTATCAGCCACCTCCTCTAAAAGAAGTATGGTAGCTTGTCTGCCTTGTCCTCCTAGGGCTCGTAATCTAGATATGGTCACCAAATGACCACATCTACTCCATCCAAGGTGTGTCACCAATACTCCAGCTTCCCCAGCCTATGCTGAGAAATCACCCTTGTGTAGCCATAGCTGTATGGCTCCCCTCTCTGTCTAGTGAACACACATATCGGCCTGGTGATCACTATGTGCTCCCATAGCCAAAACTGTAGTAGTGATACCTCAGTAGATAGACTCGTGCTTTGGTGGTATACTACCTGGTTCATGTTGTGATACAAGTGAGCTAGTACACAGACACCCCATGCATATCAGGTGCCCTCTGTCACCGTCCTCTCCATGATCCTACCCCATCCAATGGGGAACCCGTGCGATCTCCTATCGAGGCATACCATGCCTTTGATCAATCCTACCACTATCCCAGGGAAGTAGTCATAGCAGTCAGATATCCTGCCAAGGGATGACCTGTCCAATCAGCTTTGGGTCATCAAATACTCACCTGCACTCAGCGAGTCCTGCGTCTCTCTGTGCATCATACTCCACAAGCTCACCCTAAACCAGCAAATGCAGTATCCTATAGACATCCTCCAAAATCATGGTCATCTCACCAGTGGGGAAGTGAAAAGTCCCATCCTCACTATGGAACCTCTCCACTGCAATGGTCAGCAAGCCACGGTTCACCCGCACCTCAGGCATGAAGCATACATAATCAAATTCCATGGCACCAGGCGCCTCTCTATCAATCTCTGTAAGCATGTATCTCTGCAACAGTGGCATGGGGAACTGATCCCTTGACTGCAGTGTCTCTTGTATATCCTCCTGCAAGCACGCAAAGCAAGGCGTTAATCTAAGGATGCAAATACCATACTCAACATATCTATCAAACTATATCAACTAACTTAGCATTTCAAATTGATCAAAATGGCACACTACATCTCTTGACTAGATTCCTACAATCTCAAAGATATCTTTTTGATTGACACGTCAAACAAGATGCCAATTGAATCAATTTTGCTAAGTAATCTGCTATCTAAAATGCGTCTTGTTTTCTTCCAACCTAACCTAAATCCTTCGTCTTCATAAGATTGTCCATCTCACGTCTTCTACCTTTTTCCTGTCCAATCTCCTAAGGGGGCATCCTATCATTATAACCTATACCAAGGGCAAACCGGGGCATGTATCACCATCAAACTTTTTATTCTTTGAAGCAATGCAGTAAACTGCATTGCATCAAAGAGGGGAAAAATGTATATGCCTAAAAATGACACGATTCAGTCTAAATAAGTATTCTTAATATTTATTCCCTTCTAATTCTTCTATCAAATAAATAAATAAATAAATAAATTTATTTGATTCACATTCCTCTTAATTAATTAAATATCAAAATATTTAATTATTTCCTCTAAAGTCAAAATTAAATAAAATCAATTTATTTAATTAAATTTCCTAAATTCTTCTAAAATCTCACATAATTAAATAATCCTACATTATTTAATTAATCATAAATTCCTCTATCCTAAGATCCACCTCACCTTTCCACCTCACCATGTTGCACATGTAATTAAATATTTTAAATATTTAATTAGCTAATATTCCCTCACCCACATGTCATATTTCTTCTCTAATCAAAATTAGTTAACTCATCAATCAAAACTGTTAACTGATCAATCAATTCTGTCAGCTCCTCAATCTATTCAGGTAATTGATCAATCAATTCCGTCAATTCCTCAATCCATTCAATTAACTCTTCAATCAATTTTGTTAACTCCCCTATTACATGATGGTAGTGAGACACTTGTCCTCTTCCTATTCATTGCACATCCCTCAACTGTTCTCAACCATTGATCTTCATTCTCCCAAGTCTATAAAAAAAACCTCATTCTTCCATTCTTGGTATCCAGGCTATTTGTATTGTTACTTTGCAGGAATTTACTAGCATGCCTTTGGCACCTCCATTTCTATTCATTAGCTTGAGATCACACATTTGCTTTGGAGCTCATCTTCATTGCACGTTTATCACCATAGCCATTTACTATCGACATCCTTGATCACAGCAAAGGAGTGCACTCTCTGAGGGCCCTACTTCATACAAGCAAGGATGGTTTTAATAGGCAAACAATAGAAGTTTCGATCTAAGGAAGGTTTGCATTGTTTTATTCATTGCTTCATTTCATTTAATCTTCTTAGTTTCACTATTCTATTGAGTTATGGGTATTTGATGTTGTTTATTGCATATTCATTGTTTAACCAAATTTCCCTTAACAATAACGGGTGTTGATACGTCATACCAAAAAATGTTTCCCCCAAAACCCTATAGAGTGTAACCTCTACAGGCTAGGAAGCCTCCTTATCAGAGTGAATTGCCGCATGTATGGCCACCTGAATGGATTCCCTCACTAGCTACTCTATTTAGAAGCCAAAAACCCTCTACTTGTTGATACAAGAGGTCAAAAGATCCAAATCTGATAGCTATCCCACATTTTCGTGGCTTATGGTAGAGATAGCAAAGTATCTTAAGATCTGCACATCTTAAGGACTTGGAATTTGGTGTGCCTGAGAAGTGAGTGCACTGTAAGGGGGAGACCATGCCCCAAATTCCTGGAACTATACACCATAAGTAGGTGTGGCTGGGTAAAACCAAGTGGGAACTCAACAAGTATTGTCCTTGCCTCGCCATAGGTTGTGCATGATTGTTTAATTTCACAACAAAACCTTTAGGCATTGTATGCACTTGCTTGAAATGTTTGTATCACTTGCTAAATAAAACTACCATGGACATAACCCAAACATTTGAAAAAACAAACCATTGAAACTTTAGAACACCTCAAATACATCATTTAACCTCCAAAGCCCAAAACATCACATCTCAAGCCCAAAATTTGCATAAAACCACCACTGTCCTATATCAGTGCCCAAATCTCTACATCAGTGCCCAATCCTCTACATCAGCACCTAAACCTCTGCATCAATGCCCAATCCTCTACATCAGGACCTAAACCTCTACATCAATGCTTAAACCTCCACATCAGTGCCTAATCCTCCAAATTAGTACCCAATCCACTGCATCAGTGCCCAACACTCTGTATCAACGCCTAATCCTCTAAATCAGCCCTGAGCCATCTACATTAGCACCCATTGACAAAACAATTAAAAAACTCAAGACTTTGTCCTTTAATGTATCGACAATCCTCGTTCCACATCATCCATTGAAATTTCATGCCACATCATCCATATCTTTATCCATTTGTCCTTCTTAGCTTGTGATCTAATCCTAATCATTGATCATCATCATTGTCATCATCCTCATCAATTTATAGGTTATCCAAGTCACCCATCACTAATTAAGACTAGTCGAGCATCATCCTTGTAATAATCAATATCAGTCCATAATCCACCCTTAGTCAAATCTTTGATTGACCATCCACTATCATCTCTAATTGATCCCACTATCCCTAATCAATCTCTATCAATTCAAATAATCAATCAACATCCTCAAATCAAACTAATCCTCATTTCCATCCATAATCGATCCTTCTCCAAATTCATCAAATCAATCCAAACCACACCCAAAAAATAAGGTTAAAACTCTAGATCAAAATTACCTATTTGCTTGTATTAGGCTTGAGATTTTGTTTGTCTTGAGTTTAGTATAAACTAAGAATCATCAACCCCCTTGGATAAATTAGCTTAGGAATCTAGACAACTCCTACGTTAGTGGATTCCAAGAAATCCCATTTTGCTTGGTGCCTCTTGTCTATCCCAAGTAGAATAATCCTATTGTCCTTTTACTTAGGCTCTTTGTCTACCTTAAGTATATAGGACAACCATTGGCCTTTAATCATCTTGATCTAGATTTTGGACCTATCTCCATCTCTCATCATTGATATCTTGTCATCCAAATCCAACCTAAATTAACCTTTTATGCCTCCCATCACGTGATCACAAGATAAGAAAATGGACGCCCGTTATCAACCCCTCTCTCCTAGTGGCTCTACCATGAGCAACATGGAGGAATATGTCAACCAACCTGAAATGGGTGAAGCATCCACTCATCCTCATCAAACTTATTCCCCCACCTTTGTTGAGTTCCTTAACAAAAAGAGGTTACATGACAAGTTTGACCAGTTCATTAACAACCACAAGGATGAATTTATTCAACGTCTCATTGAACATGGTGCACACCTTCCATATTCATATGACCATGACAAGCTCAAAACCATCTTTCATGACAAACCACCAACACCAATCCATGATCAACCATGGGGACATGTCCCTAATCCTAATGAACCCATTTATGACAACCCATGGGCTAGTTTTGCTTCCAACAGCACCTTCGTTCACACCTTGGGACAAAACATAAGGGCTAGAAATGTTTCACAACCACAAGCATCTAATCCTCCTGTCAGGTTACCTTATGACATACTATCTTCTGATGTACCCGTTTCTGGGGTACCTTCTAATGTCACCATCACTACCATACCACCTCCACCAAACAATCAACAAGAAGCCACCACGATTGTACCGTAACCTCTCCCTCCACTAAACATTCCACCAAGGTTGATCATCATAGAAATAGTAGCACCACCCATGACTCAAACACCCATTGCAAATCTACTCAACCAACCACAAAACCCATTGACAAACTATGCTAATCTTACACACACATATTAATCTTCCACGCATCGACAACCTCACCATGGATCAATTGTACAACCTCCTTATGGCATGCAACAACTACCACCACCCCAAAATCAACAAGTCATCCCACAAAAACAAACCTATGGATTCCATATTTACACACAAACTATGGGTGGCCAACCATACGACCAACAACAACAATACATCCACCCCCAACACCAACAATCATCATCACAACAACAATACATCCATCCTCAACAACAACAACAATACGTCCATTCTCAATCTCAACAACAATACGTCCACCCTCAATACCAACAATCATCAATGCAACAACCTCCACTCCACCAACTACCACAACCACCTCTTGCTAATCCTTTCGACCAAGAATGGCAAGAGATGAAAAATGCCCAAAAAAACATCCAACTAGGGATCCAAAAGAAACACTATAAGTTCAAAGACTTATGTCCCTTCCCGTTCGATAGAAACATTGCCATCACACCTTTTCCTCAACACTTTGAAATGCCAAAATTTGATAAATACAAAGGAAAAGGAGACCCTCATGACCACATCAAGGAGTTCTTCATGGCATGCCAAGAAGTCGCCTATGATGACCAATTCCTCCTTCATCTTTTTCCATGAAGCCTAGGAGGACAAGCCCTAAAATGGCTCATGCACTTACCTTATGGCTCCATATCCAATTTCACCAATATTGCAGAGAAATTCATCACCCACTTCTCATACAATGTAGAACATGAGATCACTATGCTCGACCTTTGCAACACCAAACATTGAAGTGGTGAGAGTTTTTCTGCTTATCTGTAAAGATAGAGAGCCCTTGCTAGTAGGCTACCTTGGACAACCCCCAAAAAACAACTTGTCCATATTTTCATCCAAAACCTTAACCAAGAAATGGCCTTCCATTTGCATGTACATTGTGCATCAACCTTCGACAAAATTATAGAAAAAGTGGTCACTATCAAAAAATCCCTTATTGTGAAGGGTCTAGTCAAAATATACAACAAGAACGACAATGACAAAACCTCCAAGAACAAACCTAAATGTTGGGCTAAAAGCAAGAACATCATAGGAGATGGTGCTACCGACTCCAAGCACATTCAAATTGCCACTCCCAAACTAAAAGAGAGCAATGTAGTCCAAAATGTTTCAAACAATGTATCAGTTCCACCTGCTCCTCCAAAGAGGAATCCCCCTAACAATCCAAAACATAAATCCAAGTGTCATCATAGCATCATACAAAGACCTTGATCTTTCATACATCTTCTCTGACAATGCTATCTTTGTTATTGACCTTCCCCTCATTCATCTTGAACTCATTACTTTGGATTGCCAAGGACCTCTACCTCTCGACATATTTCCAAATGATGAGGCTCTCTCTACATTCCTAGAACTCCACGACATCTCACAATATGATATATGCTTGCACGTTGACGCCTATTTTGGGGAAGAAGAGATCCTTAGTCCAAAAAAGAAAAGATCAAAAACTCAAAAATAGTCCCCTAGTCAAAACTTCTCTGAGGCACTTTTGGACACAAAAGAGAAAAATAAAGACGTATCTTCTAGTGAAATCTCTCTAAAAATCGTCACAACCAACTTCATCCACTCACGCATTCAACCCTAATCCACCTACATCACTTCATCCGATCTGATTATTAATTAAATAATATTTAATTATTTAATTAATTTATTTTGTGCCTTTATCATATCATAAAAATCAAATTCCTCTACTATAGTTTGAAAATTAAATATTCTTGGACTATAGTTCATTCCAAAAATTAAAAAAATTATCATATTTATTTAATTCCCTATTTTGTGCACTTTTGATTACTTTTTGTAATCATAATTATTTTCTTCTAATCCATGTGCACATGAATTAATTTTAATTATTTCATCATTACAAACCCCCATGTTTCTAGAAGTCCACTTGTCATCTTGTGGACACACATGTACATGACAAGTGGTACTTTGGAAGCATGGGCAAATCTTCCAAAATGAGTACATTTGTCCTCTTTCTTCCACCCCACTCCATGTGTCACTATTCATCTCAATTTAAAATTTCCATGTGGCACTATTTGAACACTATTCCTCTAATTTTAAATTCCACTTATCCTCTTCATGGAATTTAAAATTCCTCACAAAGTCCAAGACTTACCTTTTCATAAATTAGTCCTTACATGTCATACACCTACTCAATCCTAGCCATCCATCCATTCAAACTTGCATTCTCATCCATTGATCATCCCTTGAATCTTGGCGCAACTTTCTCATCCAACCCAAACATGCCATTTGTCCAATTCTCCTTGCTTAAGGATCCTCAAGTAATCTCAACCATTGATCCTTCAAATTGATCCTAGCCCTCCAATCCCATCTCTAAAAATCTATAAATTAAGGCCTCCACCTCCCATTTGGAACAAGTCATTTTATGCTATGTTATGATGTCAATTTGAGTGCTCACATACATATCTCTAGTACAATTCAAACTAGTTTAGTAATAACGTTTCATACCTTAGGGCATATCACTACTAATAGGCTTATTTTAGGGTGCAATTAGATAGTTAGTTTGTTACAATCTTGAGGTCCCTTGGACTTGAGATTGGGTTCATTTTAGGTCTCATCTTCATAGGTAGACATTTTGGAATGCCCAATGGGATAGCCACCACCTTTTAGCTAACAAATTTGCATGTTTTATGTTGTTTTTCTTGTGACAGGTCAGATCAGTGCCTAAACTTCTATAGATTAGCGTCTATCTAGCACATTAGCGCCCATCTGGTACATCAATATCTATCTAGTACATCAACGCCCAACTCAGTAGATCAACGCCCATCCGGAGACAATGTAAAATCACTCATTTCTCATGAATTTTAAGTCAAAGTCATTATTTTATGTTTCCATGATATTTTAAATGATATTTTATTGACTTTTTGGCTACCTTAGCTCTCTATTTTTTAGGAAAAATCAATTTTATAAGGGGGAAGTGTTGTCTATCTCAGATCAGTGCCTAACCCTCTACATCAGTGCCTAGTCCTCTAGATTATTACCTAACCAGAAATTGTGTTTTATACTAACACTTGGTTTTACAGCCTTATTGGACCATCGAAGACTTGTCTACAATTACTAACTTGATCTTTGCAGGGTTGTTTATTAGCTTAAAAGCATTTAGCATTGTTGTTTTTGTGTGAAATTGCTTGATTAATCATAGGCACACACATAAGGTTTAAAAAGAACAACAAATTGCATTCACACCTTCATTGGGTTTTAAAAGGACTGCAAATTTGCATTTCCACTCATCTATGCAAGAAAAATTATAACTTTGTGTGAAGTGTCTTGTGGTTTTGTTAGTGTCATGAAAGTGTATGCTCTTACCTCACACCATTTGGTGATCTTGGGAATCAAAAACTTCTCAAAACACTTGAATAAATCATGCCCAACATAATCCAAGAGCTAAAAAATGAACCTTGTTTAGTGTGACCCAAGCCTAAAAATACGTGTGCTCTCCCCTTGTATCTTCATATGAACTTGGGGATCAAAAGTATTTTTGCGCTTGTGTTGCTTTTGTTGAACCCTTAGAGGGCCTACCACCCCAATTCGAAAGGTGGGAATGACCCAAGCAGAAATGGGTTAAAGCCAAACCCTTCTAATTTGCTATATAAAATAATGTATTTAGAATGAAAAGCATAAATAACAGGTGTTGTTACATCATATTGACGAATGTTTCCCCCAAAACTCTGTTCGAGCGCAACTTGTATAGGATGGGAAGCCTCCTTATCAGAGCGAATTGCTGCATGTATGGCCACATGAATGGATGCCCTCACTAGCTACTTTGTTTAGAAGCCAAAAACCCTCTACTTGTTGATACAGGAGGTCAGAAGATCAAACTTTGATAGCCGTCCCACATTTTCGTAGCTTATGGTAGAGATAGAAAAGTATCTTAAGATTTGCACGTCTTAAGGACTTGGAACTTGGTGTGCCTGAGAAGTGAGTGCATTGTAAGGGGGAGCCTGTGCCCCAAGTTCCTGGAGCTATACACCATAAGTAGGTGCGGCTGGGTAAAACCAAGTGGGAACTCAACAAGTATTATCCTTACCTCGCTGTAGGTTGTGCATGATTGTTTAATTTCACAACAAAACCTTTGGACATTGTATGCACTTATTTGAAATGTTTGTATCACTTGCCAAAGAAACCTGCCATGGACATAACCCAGACATTTGAAAAAATAAACCATTGAAACTTTAAAACACCTCGAATACATCATTTAACCTCCAGAGCCCAAAACATCACATCTCAAGCCCAAAATTTGCATAAAACCACCACTATCCTATATCAGCACCCAAATCTCCACATCAGTGCCCAATCCTCTACATCAACACCTAAACCTTTGCATCAGTGCCTAATACTTTATATCAACACCTAAACCTCTACATAAGCACCTAAACCTCCACATCAGTGCCTAATCCTTTAAGTTAGCACCCAATCCACTACATTAGCGCTCAACACTCTGTATCAGTGCCTAATCCTTTGAATCAATGCCTAGTCATCTGCATTAGCACCCATTGACAAAATAATTAAAAAACTCAAGACTTTGTCATTTAAGGTTTCGACAATCCTCGTTCCACATCATCCATTGACATTTCATGCCACCTCATCCATATCTTCATCCATTTGTCCTTCTTAGCTTGTGATCCAATCTTAATCATCAATCATCATTATTCTCATCATCCTCATTAACTTATAGGTTATCCAAGTCACCCATCGCTAATTAAGACTAGTCTAGCATCATCCTTGTAATAATTAATATAAGTCCATAACCCACCCTTAGTCAAATCTTTGATTGACCATCCACTATCATCTCTAATTGATCCCACCATCCCTAATCAATCTCTATCAATTCAAATAATCAATCAACATCCTCAAATTGAACTAATCCTCATCCCCATCCATACTGGATCCTTCTCTAAATCCGTCAAATCAATCCAAAATGCATCTAAATCCTAAGGTTAAAACTCTAGATCAAAATTATCCTTTTGTATGTATTAGGCTTGAGACTTTGTTCATCTTGAGTTTAGTATAAACTAAGAATCATTGACCCCCTTGGATAAATTAGCTTAGGAATCTAGATGACTCCTAAGTTAGTGGATTCCAAGAAATCCCATTTTTCTTGGTACGTCTTGTCTACCCCAAGTAAAATAATCCTATTGTCCTTTTGCTTAGGCTCTTTGTCTACCCTAAGTATATAGGACAACCATCGGCCTTTAATCATCTTGATCTAGATTTTGGACCTATCTCCATCTCTCATCATTGGTACCTTGTCATCCAAATCTGACCTAAATTCACCTTTTAGGCCTTCCATCACGTGATCACAAGCTAAGAAAATAGACGCCTGTTATCAACCACTCACTCTACCTTGAGCAACATGGAGGAATATGTCAACCAACCTGAAATGGGTGAAGCATCCACTCATCCTCATCAAACTTATTCCCTCACCTTTGTTGAGTTCCTTAATGAAAAGAGGTTACATGACAAGTTTGACCAATTCATTGACAACCACAAGGATGAATTTCTTCAACGTCTCATTGAACATGGTGCACACCTTCCATATTCATATGACAATGACAAGCTCAAAACCATCTTTCATGACAAACCACCAACACCCATCAGTGATCACCCATGGGGATGTGTCCCTAATCCTAATGAACCCATTTATGACAACCCATGGGGTATTTTTACTTCCAACACCACCTTCGTTCACACCTTGGGACAAAACATGAGGGCTAGAAATGTTTCACAACCACAAGCATCTAATCCTTCCATTGGGTTACCTTATGACATGCTATCTTCTGATGTACCTATTTCTGGGGTACCTTCTAATGTGACCATGACTGCCATACTACCTCCACCAAACAATCAACAAGAAGCCACCATGATTGTATCACAACCTCTCCCTCCACTAAACATTCCACCAAGGTCGATCATCACACAAATAGTAGCACCACTAATGACTCAAACACCCATTGTGAATCCACTCAACCAACCACAAAAGCCATTCACAAACTATGCTAATCCCACACACACATATCAATCTTCCAAGCATCGACAACCACACCATGGATCATTGGTACAACCTCGTTATGATGCCCAACATCAACCACCACCCAAAAATCAACAAGTCATCCCACAACAACAAACCTATGGATCCCATATTTACACACAAACTAAGGGTCCCCCACCATACGAGCAACAACAACAATACATCCAACCCCAACACCAACAATCATCATCACATCAACAATACAGTCATCCTCAAGAACAACAATAATACATCCATTCTCAATCTCAACAACAATACGTCCACCCTCAATACCAACAATCGTCAATGCAACAACCTCCACTCCACCAACTACCACAACCACCACTTGCTAACCCTTTAAACCAAGAATGGCAAGAGATGAAAAATGCCCTTAAAAACATCCAACTATAGACCCAAAAAAAACACTATAAGTTTGAGGACTTATGTCCCTACCCATTCGACAGAAACATTGCCATTAGACCTTTTCCTCAACACTTTGAAATGTCAAAATTTGATAAATACAAAGGAAAAGGAGACCCTCGTGACCACATCAAGGAGTTCTTCATGGAATGCCAAGAAGTTACCTATGATGACCAATTCCTCCTTCGAATTTTTCCATGTAGCCTAGGAGGACAATCCCTAGAATGGTTCGTACACTTACCTTATGGCTCCATATCTAATTTCACCAATCTTTCAAAGAAATTCATTGCCCACTTCTCATACAATGTAGAACATGAGATCACTATGATCGACCTTTGCAACACCAAACAATGAAGTGGTGAGAGTTTTTCTACTTATCTACAAAGATGGAGAGCCCTTGCTAGTAGGCTACCTTGGACAACCCCCGAAAAACAACTCATCCATATTTTAATCCAAAACCTCAACCAAGAAATAGACTTCCATTTCTAAGTACATTGTACATCAACCTTCGACAAAATTATAGAAAAAGCGATCACTATCGAAAAAGCCCTTATTGCGAAGGGTCTAGTCAAAATCTACAACAAGAATGACAATGATAAAACCTCCAACAACAAACCTAAATTTTGGGCTAAAAACAAGAACATCATAGGAGATGGTGCTACCAACTCCAAGCACATTCAAATTGCCACTCCCAAACCAAAAGAGAGCAATGTAGTCCAAAATGTTTCAAACAATGTATCAGTTCCACCTGCTCCTCCAAAGAGGAATCCCCCTAACAATCCAAAACATAAATATACTCCCTTGGGAGAACCACACGAGGTTGTATTTCAAAAGCTACTCTGTGCCAGCATGGTTGAGTTCCTCACAACAAAACCATTTGATGAAAACCAACCTAAACACATGTGGTACAAAGAAAATGAGTATTGTGATTATCATCTCATCAAGGGCCACGCAACAAACAAATGCATGAAATTGAAAAACTATGTCCAAGACCTCATTGAATGCGGTGGAATCTAAATGCAAGACCACGACAACACATCACCCAATGATAGCCTAGGCGTCTACCAAGACCCTCTTCCTCACCACAACAATAATCAAACTGCATCCCAACCATCCTCCTCCAACGCTAATCCTAACAACCAAACCAACAACATCAACTACAACAATGTTCCTCCTCCCTACGATAATATAGTGGGTAGGATTGATTTTGATTCTACTCATTCTTCCACCATCAAAGTCAAAACTACCACCTCTGAATGTGTTGTTACCACCCGCCTTGGGCATATCACTATTAAGGGACCATCCCCATCCTCCGCTACCACCACTTCCCAATATGTCCTCCTCCACCATCTTGGAACTCCTTAAGACATCTGTCATCCACTGGGAAACACTTGACAAGGCACTCCAAGAGTCTTATGTTCCTACCGACATACATCCCACCCAATTCCAAAACCTTATTGCTCAACTATCATCATCCTATTATCTCACCTTTAGTCATGCCGACATGCCACCTATTGACCCTGTACATAATAAAGCCCTTCAAATTGAAGTCAAAATCACCAACCATAGAGTCAAGAGGGTTCTCTTCGATAATGGATCCGGATTGAACATATGTACATTAAAATTCATAAAACTCCTTGGGTATTCAATAGCTGACTTGGAATCTTTGGTTATCTCCATCAAGGCATACGACAACATGGAGAGAGAATCTGAAGGCACTATATGCCTCCCTATCAAGGTAGGCCCACTCACCATTTCCACTCTATCTCACGTGATTGATCTTGACCTTCCATATAATCTCCTCCTAGGCTAACCAAGGTTGCATGCCACGCAAGTTGTTCCCTCCACCTACCACCAATGCCTCAAGTTCCCTCATAACAGTTTTGAAGTCACTATCCCCACCGATCAACAACCTTTTGAATACTGCAAGGCTTTAGAGGTTGTTTATGATAGGCAATTTTGTTGTACGAGTACTTATGGGGATCATGTCAAAGATCCCTCATCCACTCCATCCACATCATCATTCATGCCACACGTCACCATTGAACAATCACAAGTTTCCACTTCATCTTCCACCCATACCCCTCAAAATGTCAAGATTATAGACAAAGGGTGTAGCAAGTATGAGATTCACAATGCCTTCGACGTGGGACAATTACCATTGTTTCCCTGCTCTCATGGTCATCATCTTCTGAAGAAGATTAGTAGAAAAATATGAAACAAGATTTTACCTACAAACCCTAGTTTTTGAAATTACTAGGTTATATGAAAAAAATCAAAATTTCTAACAAAACCCTAGCAATTTTATGATGAAAATGCCATGCAAGCTATTGAATTTTTGTAATTTTCTACAATTTATCTTAGATATAATGCAAAAATTAGAAATTTGATGAAATTCAAATTAATTAATGCAACATGCAAACCATATGAAAATGCAATTTAGGGTTTGCAATTTCAAATTTTCTAATTTTTTCATTTTATTTTTGTAATTTTTCCAATGCAATAAGATGAATGATAATATGAATGAATGAAATTCATGCAAATCTGATGCAAAACACTCAGCAAGGTGTAAAGAAGTCCAAAACCATGGGTTCACAAAAATGTAAAGGGTAAAATATAGATAGTTAGTTTTTGATAGTTTATGTGTGTATCCTCCTTTCACCCTTTTACATTCAAGGACTTTGGGTTGAGTGGTAATGCACTATCAGACCCTTGGTCACTTAGGAATGCATGGAAACTTATACTTGTGTGATTAGATGCTCAATTATGCTCAATTATACATCAAAACCCTAATTATGCAAGTACAGAAGCATAAAGACGAATACCAGAAAATGTTACTACAGAAAGATGTAAAATGACAGATAAATGTGCACCTGTTTTTGAGGTTTAGAAGAGGAATAGTCAGGGACTAATGAGTGGGTGCCCTAGTCCAGTGCCCTAATTTTTTTGGGATCTAGGTACTTGATTTGCAACCTGTTCCTGCTGTCTCAAAGATTTCTCCATTATGGAATATGGAGGACTAATGAGCAGAATCCAGAGGACTAATGAGTGGAATCCCAAGTCCAATGCCCTATTTTCAACTCTAATCTATGAATCTAACACTCTACAACACTCTCCTGCAACTCCACTTTTCCTACTTCTGCAACCTGTAACTTGTAATCATGAAAAAATGGGGAGGGGGTTGTGGTGTTTAGAGGCTTGGCTCAATCAAGCCCCAGAGAGACATTCAAGTCTTATGAACACCATTGTCAGATAGAGAGTGCGTGCCCTTGTGAGGTAGAGGCAAAAACCAAATGATAAATACTCAAAAACACAAATGATGTCACCTTGTAGTGAAGATCTCATGGAAGGAAGAAGCTCTTCATGCCATGAGAAGATGGATGCTCAAATCTGCAAATACAAACACATAAACAACACAAATTTGCTCTTGCTACATAATGAATGCCTTGAATCACCTTCACATAATCTTGTCAATCCAAAAAATGTCATCTAGTCCCTAAACAAATGCCTAAACATGCTTATATATACAACTACAAACACCCTCGCCAAGAATTTTGTATTTTAAACTTACCATGTTGGCATAGGACCCAAATAACAGTCACAAGCTGACACTCAAAATTTTGGACTGACCCAAAATAGGGTAGGACTAGGGCATAGGCACCGAAATCCTCCCTCCCTATTTTGGTCAAGGTTAGGTTCAAGGGATCCCCTAGGTCCCATTTGCCATGAAACTTAGGGTTCATTTCATCGGGATGTCAAAATATGATGCAAGATGTCCTAAATGCAGATTAAAGACCCAGGAGCTAAACCTTATGAGGCAAAAGCCCCCAAAAGGACATTTTTGATGTTACAACAACTTTGTTTTCCCAATAAGGATTGTTAATGTTGAGTCATAAAATGTGTACACTAGCATTTTACACTTAGTTTAGCACTCGGTTGTACCTATTTTGTTGCCTTTATTAAGTAGGACCTATTTTAACACATTTTTGAGCTCTAAATGATGAATACCTCAATACCAACAAGTAAACTTGGCATAGTCAACTTAGGATTAGACTAAGCCTGCATTAAAAGACACTTTTCGAAGTCTGTGGGCCAAAGGTCTAAGGCACTCTAGCGCCCTGGTCTCGCTTAGGTACTTTGGTCCCACTTTGTGGTGCCGGCTTAAGACACTCCTTTAGTTAGTATTTGTCATAGGTAAATGGGAATGAATATTTAAGTGTGTGTTAAAGTTCATTTTACACCTAACTAGATGAATGTGAAATTGCTCTCAGATGATGTTTTATGCACTAAATGATTCTTCATGCTTGGATTATCTTCTAGTTGTGAATGCTATTGAAGTTGTTTGTAGTCTTTGAAGGAAGTTTGAATCCCTCTTCTTCACTTTCCTTTGTTTTTGTTAGGTCTTCATCAACCAAGGTTGGATATCTTGTGATATTGGAGCATCCAAGGTTGCAGAGCTATCTTGCATAAACAAAAAATATTTGCATTCTTTCTTTTCTTTCATTTTTAGTTCACTTTAGTAATTTGTAGTTTCAGCATTTTGTACCACATTTTACTACATCTTCATATCAGATCTTGCAGAGTAAGAATTAGCATCTACATAGTGTCATCTACATCATATTCAAATTTTAAGTGATTTGGATTTGTTTCCGTAAAGTTATCGCTACCAAAAGATCATCAATTTCCACAGAATAGAGCATCTAGACAGTCAGCTGAAGGAGAAGGTTTGCAGAGCACTTCTGTGACTTGTGGAGCCTAATGAAACATCATACATAGAACATATGGATCAGATAGACCTTCCTTAAGGTCTGCACCAGGTTTCATACAATTGTGGAGCATTACCATATGTTGTAGGTTGGCCTACTTGTTTTTACATGCTACATCTTTCATTAAAGTTTGTAACCTCTTGTGGCTGGTGTGGAGGATTCTATGAGCTTGAAGATGATATATATAGGTCTCTTAGATGTATTAGGAAGGAAGTTAGTTGATTTTGAAAGATAGATAGATTAGTTTTAGATGGCACTTTAATGCCATATCTTGCATATTTGTTCTAACCTGGAAAGCAGACATGTGAGCCCTTTGAATGTAGCCTGCATGTTGCTGGCATATGAGCATTGTAATTCTTTGATATATTGAGCATATGAATCTTCCATTGTATTCTATGATTATGATGCAGAGCCACATATACTCTATGCTTGCATTACCCTAAAAACCCTAACACACATTTTCCATTGTATGTTCATACATTCACTCGCGTAGGTTTCACTTTAGTTGCCTATCGGCAAGACCTACAACTATCAGCCGACCAAGGCAATGTCATTCTGACCACTGATCTCCCACTGATACACATAGTGTTAATCTCCTATCGCCAAGACATGGACTATCGGTGAACACCTTGAACCTTCTTGCCGATCACTATTGTCTCCCCGATGTATCGCCCTTGGTTGCTTATCGGCAACACCTTATACCATCAGTGCCACCTAAACTCCTTACTCTAACCACATTCGTCACATCAATGGACCTAGCATCAACTTCCATCACCAAAACCTTCACAGTTAGCAACACTTTCATTGCCCTCGCCCAATGGTGAAACTCTCCCCGAAACACCTGTCGGCTAACACTGTCGCTATGACACACCACTATTGGCTTCCTTTCTAAATCTTATGCCGATGAACTCCCTTCGGCAACACTTATCAACTTTCACTCCAATGCACACACTTGGTCTATTGATCATCGGCATGACCTCCGTTATCGGCCAAACTTGAAACCACTCTGCCGATGTTGTAAATACACTTATTGACTAACACTATCGCTGTGACTTGCAACTATCAGTTACCTCCCTATATCTCATGCCGAAACACTTCTCATTCTGATGAAGCCCTTGCCCTCTGCGACCATCGGTGAGACTTAACTCATCAGAAGACTTCGGAAGCCCCTCACCATTATGTCGATGAACTCTCTGCGGCAACACTTGTTGATTGTCACTCCAATGCCAACTCCAAACCCTTCGTCAGCAAAACATATAACTATCGGCCCAACTTCATTTTCCTCTGCCGATATCACTTGTCAACATGAAATCCTCTACGCCAACTCCTTTGTTAGTGACACTTTGTAACTATCACCTCGACATGACCACGACTTCACCTTCTGCGATCTACTTAGCAGATTTTCACCATTCTGATCCGCCAAACCTCCTGGGGTGATCCAACCCGCTTCTTGGATGATCTTCTAGACTCTAACAACCTGCACGACCTAGCACATACCCATTCTAGGGTTCCTCAATGCATCTCTGACCTGATCCTACAAACTGTAGCATAGATAAAATGGAAAACAAAAAAAACCCTAACTACTATATACACAGCCATTCCACCGATTCTACAAATCAACCGATGGAATGGATAATCGAACCCATACACCCACCAAAATAGCAATTCAATTACACAGTGCAATCAAAATAAAGAAAAGACACAAAACAGGATCTCTTTATTGCTTTCAAAGGATGCAATTATAATACTCTACTTTCCCATAGTACAATGTAACTTCTCAGTCAGTCTCTCTCTAAAATGACCTGATCTGGGGTATTTAACTACTCATAGCAGTAGTACTGCTTTTGCCTCCAAGCGGCTGGGAGACCCAATCGATTTAACAAACTTAACATCTATCCAAACAAACTACCTAAAAATAGCAAAGCATGGTAAATTCAGACCTTATTACATGCATTGGTCTTATAAGATCTTCTTGGAAACACCAACAAGACTTAAAGCTAACTAACTGCCTCATGGAGGGCACTGTAAGGTAGGTGCTCCTGCACCATAATCCCTGACAGAAAAAGAACTCATGTCCCATGAGTTAGGTTGTGGAAGAATTCCACCTTTACTCTTTGCCATCTCAGTTTTCTGACCTACTCCAGCTTGATACACTGTTGTCTCTTGGCTGCTCCAAGATTTCTGAACTGTAACTTGCTATCTTGCAAGCAAATCCTCCTACCTGTCAATGTAGGCTCTGTTCATGCATACCTTGTGTTTGCCAGTCTGCCTTACTAGCACCTCTGTCTGGATACCTGGTTGAATGACCTTAATAATTGCCTCTTGAACTTCTGCAATGTTCAAATCTGTCTTCCTTTCAACCTTTAGAGGACACACAATAGTCCCAACTATGATAACATCCTTGTCATTCCACTCAACTAGTTGCTGTTTGCAAATGTGCTTCTGAACCTGCTGCTGATCTCTATCAGTCAAAACTGAACCTTTCTTCAAACTGTTGTAATTAACAACTTCTTTCCCTGCAGTGTCCTCAACTGCCCTTATGCCTACTGTTGTAGGCATTTCCACAAACTCCTTCTTTCCCACTAAAATGATTTTTTGCTGCCTTCTATGTTGCAGCTTCTTCCTATAATGGCATCAACACAATAGTTTTCCCATCTTTTTTGATGGTGTAGGTATTTGCATACCCATCATACAGTACCCTCCTATCAAATTGCCATGGCCTACCAGAAGTAGGTGACAACATTCCATGGGCAAAATGTCACACAAAACTCTATCATGATATGCTCCAATATGAAAATCAACATATGCCTGTTCATATACAAAAAGTGATTGACTATCACTCACCCAAGATGCCTTGTAAGGTTTTGATGTGGAATCCTTTCCAAATTCAGTTTATCCACCATTTCCTGAGATACCATATTGTCTGTTGAACTAGTATCAATGACAACCTTACATACTTTACTTTTGCTCTTGCATGTGGTCTTGAAAAGAGATTTTCTTTGCATCATCTCCTTTGATGTCTTCAAGACTGTCCTTCTTAACATCAATGCTTCTCCCTCCTCAGGATATCCATAA
Source organism: Cunninghamia lanceolata (assembly GCA_027924645.1). Taxonomy (NCBI): domain Eukaryota; kingdom Viridiplantae; phylum Streptophyta; class Pinopsida; order Cupressales; family Cupressaceae; genus Cunninghamia; species Cunninghamia lanceolata. The sequence goes on from BSBN01000576.1 coordinate 3,662,622, forward strand.
TTGTCAGGGGCTCTATCTCCTTGATAAGTGTTTGAACTTTGCACCCTTTCCTCTACTTTCTCTTCCTGCACAAGTTGTACTCTCTTGTCATTCGTTCTATCATCTCTAGATGATGAACCTTGTCTTTCTGGACATTTAAAAAATGGATGACCAAACTCACCATAGGTATAGCACTTGCCTGAAAATGTATTAGAACCTCTTCCAACTCCAAATCTACCTCTAGTACCCTTCCATCCACCTCTGAAATCAGACTGTTCCTGTCCTTTACTAGTTTCTGCTTGACTCTCATTGGTTTGTCTTGTTGTAGGAGTTGATCCTCTTCCTCTTACATTGCTGCCTCTTCCTCTCATGGACTTATCTTGTCTTCTATTCATCTTTTCTTCAATCCTAATTGCCATTTGATAACAATCCTCTACACTCCTTGGGTTAGCTAAAACTAACTCATCTTGTATGTTCAATCTCAAACCAGCCAAGTACCTAGCCACCTTTTCCATCTCATTCTCATGATGACCATATCTCATACTCAATTTGTAAAACACCACAGTGTATGCCTTCACATCGATTTCCTTTTGCCTTAAAAATTGTAACTTCTTAAACATCTGAACTTCACAATCCTTGGGCAAGAATTTACCTTTGATCCTTGCTACCATCTTATCCCATGAAGTGATCTTTGACTTTCCTTTTTTCCTTCTCTCAAATTGTACATAATCCCACCATACCAAAGCATGACCTCCCAATTTGGTCTTTGCAATCTTTACCTTCTGATCCTCAGCAACATCTTCACATTCAAAGTGATTATCTAATGCAGCAATCCAATCTAGTACCTCTTCTTCATTCAAACTTCCATTATACTTTGAAACATCAACCTTTACCTTAGGTTTCTCAATCTGCACTACCTTTAACAGTTTTGCAAACCTTTGGTCTTTAGCATTTAGTTCTTCATCTACCTCTTCAAATTCTTCATCAGCATCATCTTCTTTTTCAGATTCACTGTCTTCCACTTCCCTCTTTTTATTCTTCTCCAAGGCTACAAGCCTGGCTTGAAGTGCTTCAGCAAGCTCCTTTATCTTCCTCATCTCTCTGGCATGTTTTTCCTTCATCTCCTGCAACTCCCTTGTAGTACCATTACCTTTCAGAGGCATTTTGTCAACCTCTCACTCCTCTACCTCTGTTTGCTCAGTGACAAAATCAACACACAAACAGCCTAGACCTTTTGCTGAGCTCTGATACCAATTTGATGCAGAGCCACATATACTCTATACCTGCATTACCCTAAAAACCCTAACACACATTTTCCATTGTATGTTCATACATTCACTCGCATAGGTTTCACTTTAGTTGCCTATCGGCAAGACCTACAACTATCGACTGACCAAGGCAATGTCATTCTAACCACTGATCTCCCACCGATACACATAGTGTTAATCTCCTATCGCTAAGACATGGACTATCGGTGAACACCTTGAACCTTCTTGCTGATCACTATTGTCTCCTTGATGTATTGCCCTTGGTTGCCTATCGGCAACACCTTATACCATCGGCACCACCTAAACTCCTTACTCCGACCACGTTCGTCACATCGATGGACCTAGCATCAACTTCCATCGCCAAAACCTTCACTGTCAGCAACACTTTCATTGCCTTCACCTGATGGTCAAACTCTCCCCGAAACACCTGTCGGCTAATGCTATCGCTGTGACACACCACTATCGGCTTCCTTTCTAAATCTTATGCCGATGCATATTTCATGCCGATGAACTCCATTTGGCAACACTTGTCAACTTTCACCTCAATGCACACACTTGGTCTATTAATCATTGGCATTACCTCCATTATCGGCCAAACTTGAAACCACTCCGCCGATGTCGTAAATACACTTATCGACTAACACTATCGCTATGACTTGCGACTATCGGTTACCTCCCTATATCTCACACCAAAACACTTCTCATTCTGATGAAGCCCTTGCCCTCCACAACCATCGATGAGACTTAACTCATCAGAAGACTTAGGAAACCTCTCGGCGTTACGCTGATGAACTCTCCTCGGCAACACTTGCTGATTGTCACTCCGATGCCAACTCCAAACCCTTCGTCGGGAAAACATATAACTATCGGCCCAACTTCATTTTCCTCCGTCGATATTGCTTGTCAACATGAAATCCTCTACACCAACTCCTTCGTCGGTGACGCTTTGCAACTATCACCCCGACGTAACCACAACTTCACCTTCTGCGATCTACTTAGTGGATTTTCACCATTCTAATCCGCCAAACCTCCTAGGGTGATCCAACCCACTTCCTAGATGATCTTCCAGACTCTAACAACCTGCACGACCTAGCACATACCCATGCTAGGGTTCCTCAATGCATCTCTGACCTAATCCTACAAACTGTAGCATAGATAAAATGGAAAAAAAAAACCCTAACTACTATATACACAGCCATTCCACCGATTCTATGAATCAACTAGTGGAATGGATAATCAAAGCCATACACCCACCAAAATAGCAATTCAATTACACAGTACGATCAAAAAAGAGAAAAGACACAAAATAGGATCTCTTTATTGCTTTCAAAGGATGCGATTACAATACTCTACTTTCCCACAACACAATGTAACTTCTCAGTCAATCTCTCTCTAAAATGACTCGATCTGGGGTATTTAACTACTCACAGTAGTAGTACTGCTTTTGCCTTCAAGCGGCTAGGAGACCCAAACGATCTAATTGTTGGCAAGAGACACTATATGGATTCATGGTTGTTGTCATTGATGGCAACAAAGGTCATCCCACATATCCGCAAGTCATGGTGTGTCTCTACCGGAAGTCAGAATGAAGATTGTTGTGGTCTGGTGAACAAGAACAGAGCATGTGGCAAGGTCCGACAGATTGGTCCAGATCTCTCAGAGGAAGTGTCTTGGTAAAGTGCGGATTTGGGGAAGTCAAGAGGACTACCTTGAGTAGTATATTCCAAGGATTTAGCCTCCGGTGATGAACAAAGAAAAAGATATGAATAGTTGAGTACCGGATTCCTGAGAGACAGTGAGAACAGAGGAAGAACTGACTGACAGAGTATCAGACTATTTTTCGGATGTGTTACTGTTGATGGTAAAGGTTGTGAAGGCATGAATCATGTTTGGCCGACATGATTAATGATATCTACAAGTATATGCTTGATCCGCATTACTTGATATGCAAGGATTCAGCTGACAGAACAAAGTTTGTGAGAAGATAGATTATTCTGGGTGCCGACTAGAAAGATAATGAAATCACTAGTGCGGATATATATAGAGGATGGATTTAGTTGTGAAAAGAGTGATGAGGTGAAGGTGTATGCGAATAAATACAGAGCAGAGCAGAAGCAGTAAGAAAGATCCGGTATGTGAAAAGATAGCAGAATAAAGAACAGAGGAAAGATGAAGTGCAGCAGATCAGTATACTGAGCCTAACCGGAACTGAACTCCAGCATACGTAGATGCTTCCAATCAGTTCAAGTATTGTATAACATTCTTTTGTAGATAGTGTGTCTCCTTGTAGGCAGTGTGCCTCTTTGTGAGCAGTGTGCTCGGGCAGTGAGCCCTAATTGGCAAGTGCCATTTTGTAATTCCTTATTCTTTTAACAGAGAATAATCTTTGGGTTAATCACCCCGTGGTTTTCTCCCTTAACCAGGTTTCCACGTCAAAAATACTGTGTCATGTGTTTCTTATTTCATGGTAATGTTTGTTTGTTTGATTCAATGCTGCTTTGATTAATAAGAAAGTTCAAAAGAAGAAATAATTAGGATAACTGATTCACCCCCCCTCTCAGTTATCAACAATTGGTATCAGAGCAAGGTTCCTCTTAATAGAGCCTAACAGCTTGAGGAAGATCTGGGAGTTCAAATGGATGCATATGGTTTAAGGGAGCAACTCAAGACTGCCCTTGAGGATCTTGAACAGTCAAATTCTGAAGTCAATGAATTAAAGGAAAGACTCAAACAGGCTGATGAATTCATGAGAGAATTAAAGGACAAATTAAGTCTCTCTATGAAAAAGAGAAAGGAGCTGCTCCAATAGTTGGCAAGACAAAGTGAAGAAAGCAATACAAATGAAGAATTGACTGAGAAAACCAAGTTATGTGAAAAGTTATCAAAAGAAGTCATTATGTTAAGACATGAAATGGAATCAGGAACTATAAAGTTTACTCAAGAGATTGAAGAAAAAAGAAAAGCTGAAGACAATCTAAGACAATCTCTTAAAGAGAAATCAGATGAATGCCACCAGATGGACAGGATTATCAGACATCTTGAATCTGATCTTGAAGATGCCAAAGATAATGAAGAAAAACTTGAGGATCAAATTGTCTCTCTCAAAAGAGATCTTCAAACAGCAAATGAATATAAAGAAAAATTCAAGATAAGTTCTGCCCAACTTGAAGTACTTCTTGGAAGTCAAAAGAGGACAGATGACAAGTATGGTTTGGGATATGAGAAAGGAGAAAGCTCCGGATCCGGTCAAAAGAATTTTGGATCAGAAAATCCAAGGAATAGGCCTAGAAGACCTTCGGTAAGATAGCCCAATGCTCAAAGATATCCATCTTTCAATGGATACTGCCACAGCTACAATCACTTTGGTCACAAAGCTAATCAGTGCAGAAAAAGGATGAATCAAACTAATCCATCCTTCTCCGGACAGTGCTTTAACTGCAAAAGGTATGGACACAAGTCTCATGAATGCAGAAATATGCAAGTAAACAAATCATTCAATGGTAGATGTTTTACATGCAATAGAGTAGGTCATATGGCTAATCAATGCAGATCAAGAGGTTATCAGTCAAATATGCAAAGAAATGTTATTTGCCAAATCTGTAATAGGTTCGGTCATAATGCTAAAGTCTGCAGAAGCAAGAATCGGGACAAAAGAGGTCCGGTGTATAATCAGAATCAAGACAAGGGTAAACAAAAGATGAATGTGGATGAAGTTAGGAATCAGATGAACAAGATTTGGGTGAAGAAAAGTTCAGAGAATGTAGAGGTTGGATCCGCACCAGACTCTGGTGCTGATATTTCTTCCAGAAATTAAAAAGTGAGCTCTGGCTCAGGGGGAGACTCAAAGAAAATCCTGTTCCCCCAGCCAATCAAGTGGTACTGGATGTGATACAAGATGCAGAGTAAAGGGTTTGAAGATATAAGTCCTCAGATGATCCAGACAAGATTTCAGAGGTCCGCATGAAGATGCAAAGAAGTTGTGATCAATCAAGTAAGACCTATTCCGGGAGATGCTCCGGAATGACAGAGGACTACAAAAGGGTCCGGAGAGATCCAGAAGTACATTATTTTGCTCTGCGGACTGGACAGAATGTTTGGGATGTTCTTATAATGTGTCATCTCGATTTATTCATGATTGAAAGATCCGCATGATGTTCATAGATCAGAACTGATCCGGGATACTCCAATCTATCCGAATAAGGCAAACCGGAATAATATAGGTGGAGCATTTATTGCAAACAGATATTAGGGTTTGCGAAATGATATAAGGGATTTCTCAACAATCACTTGATCATTCCACATCCAAGAAGAAGCGAAAAGCGGAGCTCTACAACAAAACTCATCAAGTTCACCAAAGATCTCCTGCCGAAATCATTACATACAGAAATCAATCTAGCCACTCTGCGCAACTGAAGACGCAAAATGGATTTTCCACTTTCGATATCTTGCTACAAATCTTTTGAAGAAATGGCTACTCCAAATATAGTAAAAATCTCAGATAGGCCCCGACCTGAATTTAAGAAACATCCATACAAGTCATTGGAGGTAGATCCCTTAGGAGCATTTTCCAGTGTTCCTCATGGAGTTTTACACATAGAAGACATTAGGGTTTACATACATGCAAGCATTGAGGAATTCGGGGAATTCAAATTGAGAGATCTCTATCACAAACAACTGATAGACAATGCTTTTGAGCTTAAACCAGAGTACAAGGGTATCCAGAAGAAATAGTTTGATCAATTCATTCATTTCCCCTGCTTTGAAGAAGAAGAATGGGTCTGATATGTATTGAGCAGAATGCATGACAACTTCCTATGGCTAGATAGACCCTACAAAATCACAAAAGAGGCAATTAGGGCAGTAACTGGTCTATACTCTTCCGGAGGGATACCTATTCTCAAATTTGTCAAGAACAACATTGTAACTGAGGCCACCGGATCAAAATTTGATAAGAGGGCAATGACCATTGAAGATATTTCGGATCCGGATATCAAGTATGCATCCATGATAATAGGATACAAGATCTATCACGCCAGCAGGGAGAATTCTGTATCCGGAACTGCAGTGTATACGGCCTATGAAATGCTAAGGAAGAATGCAGAATATGATCTCTGCGAACTGCTCTTAAGCCAATTAATGGAAAATATACAGAAAATCAAGAAGGACAAGAAGAATTCCTTTAAGTATGGTACTCTTATATTATGTCTATTCTTCTACTTCATGAATGAGCTGCCCGGATCAAGTGGATGGGCATGGCAGAATGACAAACCTGTTGCAGTCCAAATAAGAGACTATCTACATGGGCTTGGGGATGCCAAAGCAAGAAATACAGCCCTATGGGGATACTTCAAAAACCTCCAAAGCATGATGCAAGCAAGAGAAAGAATTCCCCAGTCTCTTGTTGAAAAATACAAAGACTCAGTGTGCTTTATGGTGGACACTGATCAGTGCCTAATGGAGGCAGTGGAGCCAAGGACTGTCTGGATCATGCCCATGGGATATGAAGTGGATGAACAAATAGTGGAGCTGCATGTTCAACACATGCTAAGTCATCCCAAAGATCCAAAGGCAGAAAGGTTTGGAACCTTTGAGGAGCTGAGTGTAAAGATACATGTAGAACTTAGGGAACCTGAAATAAAGAGGAAGGTGAGAAAAGAAGTAGAGCATATTGCTCAAGGCCTAGGCATCTCAAAAGAGGCACTTGATGCCAGCCGGGAAAAGAGGAGAAAGGCTGAGGAAGAAAAGAAAAGTAAAGAAAGTGTTCTGGTTGAAACTTCCACCCGGACCAAATCATCAAAAAGATCTGCACCTCCCACAACCAAAAGTTCAAAACTGGAAGTCCAGGCATCTGGTAAAAGATCTAAGACAAAAGCCACAAGGGCTTATGAAAGCCAAAAGGATGAAGAGGAAACTGAGTCAGATGAGGGAGTAAAAGAAATAAAGAAGTAGAAGAAGAAAGGATCCGGGAAACCCTCCACAGGCCAAGACAAGGAAGAAATGGCAGAGGAATTTGCTGAAAAGCCCACTCTGTCTCTAGATAGTGTAGTCAAATCAGTCACTATGGATGGGAACCTTCAACCGGTGGCTGAATTCTATGATGACTACAATGAGGCAGATCAAAAGATCCTGCAAGAAGCTATAATAAGGTACTTGAACATCTACAATAAAGCTTTTATTGAGATTATCTCTGAAATCCCAAAGAGCCTAGAGATGGAATTAGAGATAAGAAAGAACAATGCCATGGCAAAAGACCTTGAGATCAGGGAACAGATAGCTATTCATCTATATCCTTCAATTGATCACAAAACAATGAACATGGTATTCAAAGACTGCAAGGATGAATTCAGGAGCAAAGCAAGGATGAATCAGCTTAGGCTTGGTGAGACTGACAAGGTAGCCAAGGACACTGAAGAGATTCTCCGGAAAACCTTCAAAAGGTTTAATCTTCCTGTTGTAGAGGACTTAGGTGCAAAAACAGCTGTGGACTTGGAATCATCTGCTCCGGAAGAAGTGGCCCTTGAACAGACTAACATCTCTCCTCCGGTTTCCCCTACAGTCTCCGGATCCCAAGAAGAAGAGAAACTACAGGAGAAAGAAGCAGCAGTTAAAGAAAAAGAGGTTGACAGCACCAAGGATGCAGAGAAAGAGAAGATCCCAACAGAGAAAACCACAACTGAAAGTGGTAAGAGTAAGGAAGGAGAAAAGATTCCAAAGGACAAAATTGCAAAAGAGAAGAAACATCTGTCTCTGGCAAGAGACACTGCACAAACTATTCAAGAATTCTTGACAAAAGCCACTATAGAAATTGATGAACCGGACCTGCTAAAAGGACCATTAGATTTTGACTCTTTGTCACCGGTACAAACAATGAAAATAGCCTCATTTGCAAATGAGAAAGTCAAAGAGAAACTACTGAAATCTCACATGGAAGACTGTGAGCTTATGGAGGTAGCATCTGGAGTGCTGGAAAAGATCATGCCATCTTTTCAGAAGGATCCCATAGCCTCCTCTTCCGGTAATCTCAAAACCTTAGTTAGCAGTGTTAATACACATTTTGAATCTCTAGAAAAATCAGCCGAAGAAAAGGTCCGGAAGGAGTTTTTGGATAAAAGGTTCTCCGAGGTTTAGGGTTTGATCATTAATGATAGGAGAAACATGAACATTGGGATAAAGAGCTTATAAAATACTCTTAAGGATGGCGGTGAAATATACAAATTTTGTATCTCCTGGTCCAAGGTAACAGTGGACATTGAGAAGAAAATAAAAGAGTAAGAGGACACACTACTCAGCTTGTCTCAAAGTTTTGATCCTCTTTCTTCCTCTATAACAAATCAAGAATGTCAGACTATTGCAGTCTTGAGTGAAATCAAGAAATTGGAGAAGGAAAGGAAAAATAGAATAAGCAGGTTGAGTGAGCTCAGGGGGTTAATTGTCCCTAAGCTAGAGGCCATGCATGAGGCCATAGCAGAAGCTCAAATCACAGCCCAGACAAGTGATCCGAAAGATCTAAAAAGGGCAGATGCATTTGCATTTTTGTTGAGTGGTCACATTTCAATTTTGGATAGAATGAAGCAAAGTTGGGCTACAGAACTGATCCAACTGAAGACATCTTTTGCAGACATTCTTCAGTATATGTGAGTATGTAAATATGCGGCTATGTATAGAAATTTTTTGAAAATTTTGGTGTGTGGATCCTACCCTTTGCCATTGATGTCAAAGGGGGAGTGAGGAGCAGTGAAAAATGAGGAATCCAACTAAGGGGGAGTTCCAGAAATTGTATATAAAGATAGAGCATCAGCCAAGGGGGAGCATAGTGTAAACACTTAGTCATTTTTCACTAAGTGTTGCCATCAATGCCAAAGGGGGAGATTGTTGGAAAGAGACACTATATGGATTCATGGTTGTTGTCATTGATGGCAACAAAGGTCATCCCACATATCTGCAAGTCATGGTGTGTCTCTATCGGAAGTCAGAATGAAGATTGTTGTGGTCCGGTGAACAAGAACAGAGCATGTGGCAAGGTCTGACAGATTAGTCCGGATCTCTCAGAGGAAGTGTCTTGATGCAGTGCAGATTTGGGGAAGTCAAGAGGACTACCTTGAGTAGTATATTCCAAGGATTTAGCCTCCGGTGATGAACAAAGAAAAAGATATGAATAGTTGAGTACCGGATTCCTGAGAGACAGTGAGAACAGAGGAAGAACTGACTGACAGAGTATCAGACTATTTTCCAGATGTGTTACTGTTGATGGTAAAGGTTGTGAAGGCATGAATCATGTTTGGCCGACATGATTAATGATATCTACAAGTATATGCTTGATCCGCATTACTTGATATGCAAGGATTCAGCCGACAGAACAGAGTTTGTGAGAAGATAGATTATTCCGGGTGCCGACTAGAAAGATAATGAAATCACTAGTGCGGATATATATAGAGGATGGATTTAGTTGTGAAAAGAGTGATGAGGTGAAGGTGTATGCGAATAAATACAGAGCAGAGCAGAAGCAGTAAGAAAGATCCGGTATGTGAAAAGATAGCAGAATAAAGAACAGAGGAAAGATGAAGTGCAGTAGATCAGTATACTGAGCCTAACCGGAACTGAACTCCAGCATATGTAGATGCTTCCAATCAGTTCAAGTATTGTATAACATTCTTTTGTAGACAGTGTGTCTCCTTGTAGGCAGTGTGCCTCTTTGTGAGCAATGTGCTCGGGCAGTGAGCCCTAATTGGCAAGTGCCATTTTATAATTCCTTATTCTTTTAACAGAAAATAATCTTTGGGTTAATCACCCCGTGGTTTTCTCCCTTAACCGGGTTTCCACGTCAAAAATACTGTGTCATGTGTTTCTTATTTCATGGTAATGTTTGTTTGTTTGATTCAATGCTGCTTTGATTAATAAGAAAGTTCAAAAGAAGAAATAATTAGGATAACTGATTCACCCCCCCTCTCAGTTATCAACACTAACAAACTTAATAGATGTCCATACAAACTACCTAAAAATAGCAAAGCATGGTCAATTCAAACCTTATTACATGCATTGGTCTTATAAGACCTTCTTGGAAACACCAACAAGACTTAAAGCTAACTAACTGCCTCATGGAGGCCACTGTAAGGTAGGTGCTCCTACACCAGATTATTTTTTTTCCGTTGTGTTTACTCTAGTTGCATAGTTTGGACAGTTCATTTTGCTAACCCTCCTACCATGACTACACCAAGTTGTATCAGAGCAAAGTTTTGAATCCTTTGGGAAGTGAAGGCATTAAGATCTTGTGGTGAATAGAGTGCCAACCTGAGGTAGTCTACTTGTGTCTGTCAACAGAGTGTCGATTGTGAGGCAGTTGCTACCTTGTAGTTAGATTGCTGAATTGAAGCAGTTACATGGATCCTAGGAAGAGATACCACTGAGGAGGAAGCTTGCTATGGCCAATGTTGCTGGAAGAATGGAAGAAATGATTGAGATGATGAGAACAATGAAGGTTAGATTGGATGATGTAGAAGAAGATAGAAGAAGAGGACTAAACCCTAGACATGATGCTAAAAATGATGATGAAGAATTTCAATCTACTAACCAAAATGAAGAAGCCCTAGAATAAGAACAATTTGATCATGCGAAGATATTGAAAGTTATTTCTAAGATTGGTAAGAGACCTAGAGTAGATGTATCAAACTACACTAGAAATTTGAATATGAAGGAATTGATTGATTAGATAAATGACTTGGAGGAATACTTTGAAATTGAAGAAATTGAAGATCTAGAGAGAGTGAGATTTACAAAAACTAAGTTGAAAGGACATGTTTCTATTTGGTGGAAAGAAGTTCAATTAGATAGAAATAGGAGAGGAAAAGAAAAAATCATAAAATGGGATAGGATGGTGACAACATGTTGAATAATCAATTCATACCTACTGACTATGAGTTGGAATTGTTGAAGAGACTGCAAAACTTGAGGCAAAAGGAGAAACCTATGAAGGAGTACACTGAAGAATTTTGTAAGATGATCATAAGGACTAGACATAGTGAAGCAAGCAAGGAAAAAGTGGAAAGATACATAAATGTATTGAGGATGAACATTCAAGAAGAACTAAGTTTGGTAAGGATGACAACAATAGAAGAAGCTTATTAGTTTTCCATGAAAGTTGAAGATAAGTTGAATAAGAAGCATGAGCAAAGATAGAGAGGTAGAGGAGGTAAATTTCAATGAGGTAGAACATATTTCAGAGGAGAAAGAGCTTTTGCAAAGAAAAATAAAGAAAGTAGTCCAGAGAAGAAGGAAGATAGAAATAGCAATTCATATCGGAGAGATGATAAGACTTCCTACTGCACTAGCAAAGGAAATCATAATTCTTACTGCAATGAAGGGTACATGAGAGATTAAAGAGGGTTTGATAAGAGATCATTTCAAGGAACTTGTTTCAAATGTGGAGGTGAAGGACACAGAGCATTTGAATGTCATCAAGGAAGTACAAGCAAGAGAATAGAGAATAGTGCAAGAATAGCTTATACGGAGGAATAACCTGTTGGATCACCTAGTTCAATTGGAAAACTAGAGAAAGGAGAATCATTAGTCATGAGGAGAGAATTATTTCAAGCAAAGACAACTAAGAAACCATCACAAAGGAAAAGTTTGTTTTGGACCAGATGCAAATCAGGAGGTAAATGTTGTAATGTAATCATTGATAGTGGAAGTACAAATAATTTAGTTTCAGAGGAGATGGTGACTAAGCTGAATCTGGAGAGATTGAAACACCCTAATCCCTACAAGATAGCATGGATTCAAGATGAACACAAGGTACTGGTGAGTGAACAATGTTTGGTGAAATTTCATATAGGATCTTATAATGATGAAGTATTGTGTGATATTATGCCAATGGATGTATGCCGTATATTATTGGGGAGACCATGGCGGTATGATATAAAATCTATACATTATGGAAGGAAGAATATTTATACGATAACATCTAATGGGAAGAAACATACCTTGATACCATTGGAGGATGATCCTAAAAGTGAAGTATGTGTGAATGCTATAATTTGTTTGGTTGATGGAAGGAAATTTTTGGATGGATTATGACATGAAAATATGTTGTTTACTTTGATTCCTAAGAAGTGTGGAGACCTAAGTACAAAGATGGTTACTAGAAAAGAAGAAGAACCACTGCCAGAGGAGATAATTGAATTGTTGATAGAGTACCAAGATATCATATCAAATAATGTACCTGAACGATTGCCACCAATCTGGAGTATCATTCATCATATGGACCTTATACGTAGAACTAGTTTTCTTAACAAAGCAACACACCAAATGAGACCAATAGAGAATGTGGAGCCAAATAGACATATACAGGAGCTATTGAGGAAAGGATTGATTAGAGAAAGATTAAGCCCACGTGCACTACCTACAGTGCTGGCACCAAAGAAAGATGGAGAATGGAGAATGTGTATAGACTCTAGAGAAATCAATAAGATCACAGTTAAGTATAGATTTCCATTGCCAAGGATGGATGACATCATGGACTATTTGAGTGGAGCAAAGTATTTCACAAAGATAGACTTGAAGAGTGGATACCATCATATCAAGATTAGAGAAGGAGATGAGTGGAAGACTGCATTTAAGACAAATGAGGGATTGTATGAATGGTTAGTGATGCCTTTTGGATTGACTAATGTACCGAGTACTTTCATGAGGTTGATGAATGAGGTTTTGAAGAAATTCTTGGGTAAGTTTGTTATTGTATACTTGGATGATATTCAGATTTTTAGTAAGACAAAAGAAAAACATTTGTGGCATATTAGACAAGTATTGCAGAGGTTGAGAGAAGAGAAATTGTTGATAAACATCAAGAAATATAGTTTCATGAAGGAAGAATTGGTGTATTTTGGATTTGTGATTTCTGCGGAGGGATTGAAGATGGATCAAACCCTAAGAAGGTTAGAGTAATTGTTGAGTGGCCAACACTAGAGAACTTTAGGGAGGCTAGATTATTTCATGGATTAGCAAGCTTCCACCAGAAGTTCATCAAAAAATTTAGTTCAATATGCACACATATGATAGAGACAATGAGAGGTGATAGAAAGGACTTTAAGTGGACATCAAGAGTAGATAAGAGTTGAATTATTAAAGTAAAAAGTGACAGAGTGGCCAGTGTTAGCATTACTTGATATTAACAAAGTATTTCAAGTTGATTGTGATGCTAGTGGGAGTGCAATAGGAGTAGTGTTAAGTCAAGAAGGGAGACCAGTAGCATATTTCAGTGAGAATTTGAATGATGCAATAAGAAGATATTTATTTTATGATCAGGAGTTCTATGCCATAATTCAAGCCTTGAAGAAGTGGATACATTACTTGTTGCCTAAGGAATTTGCATTGTACACTGATCATCAAGCTTTGCAGTATTTGAATAGTCAAGGAAAGTTGAATCAAAGACATATGAGATGGGTAGAGTTCATGCAAAGTTACACTTTTTTTATTGAAGCATAGAAGTGGAAAGTCAAACAAAGTTACAGATGCACTAAGTAGAAGAAGAAATTTGCTAACATAGATGAGAGTAGAAGTATTAGGTTTTGAAGAACTGAAGCATATGTATGAAGAGGATCTTGATTTTGCAGAAGCATGGAAAGCATGTAAGGAACCTATTGTGATAGATAGAAGTAAGTGGTTAGATTATTTCATTCAGGAGGATATGTTGTTCAAAGAAAATCAGTTCTGTATACCTAGGAGTTCAATGAGAGACACTTTGATAAAGGAGAAGCATAATGGTGGATTGGCAGGACATTTTGGGATTGACAAGATAGTAGCTTTGGTAAGTGAACATTACTTTTGGCCTTGGATATATAAGGATGTAAGGAAGTTTGTTTAGAATTATAAAGTATGTCAAGTTGCAAGAGGAAGTAGTCAGAATACTAGATTGTACAAATCTTTGACAGTACCAGAGAGACCTTAGGATGACATAAGCATGGATTTAATATTGGGTTTGCCAAGAACACAGAGGGGATATGATTCTATACTTGTAGTAGTGGACATATTTTCAAAGATGTCACATTTCATTCCCTGTAAGAAGACAAATGATGCAATGCATGTTGCTGACCTATTTTTCAAGGCGATTGTGAGATTACATGGATTACCTAAGAGTATATTTTTAGATAGGGATATAAGATTCATTGGATATTTTTGGAGGACATTGTGGAAGAAGATGAAGACAGACCTAAAGTTTAGTTCAATATTTCACCATAGATAGATGGACAGACTGAAGTGGTAAATAGGAATTTGGGTAACTTTTTGATATGTTTAGTAGGAGACAAGGTAGGAAATTGGGATCTAATTCTACCACAAGCAGAATTTGCATACAACAATTCAATAAATAGGAGTATAGGGAAGACACCATTTGAATTTTTGACTGGAGTAAAACCTAGGGGAGTAGCAAAGTTAAGAGACATTAGTATGGAGAATAAAAGAAGTGGAGAAGCAAAAGAATTTGTAGGATATATGGAGACACTACATAATCAGGCCAGGACGCATTTGGAGGAGATGAACAGTAAGTATAAGGAGCAAGTAGATGCGAAGAGGAGACACAAAATTTTTAGTGGGAGATGAAGTAATGGTATATCTAAGAAAGGAGAGATTTCCAGTAGGGACATACAAGAAGTTGAAGATGAAGGAGCTTGGACCATGTAAGATTCTTAAGAAGATTGATTCAGGGAATGCATATGAAGTGGAGTTGCTAGAGACATTTAGTATATAACCTATATTCAACATTGTAGACTTATATCAGTATCATGAGGTGACAACATTGAAGATGGTTTGAAGAATCAGTTACCATAGCAACAACTAGAGTAGATAGAGGACATCTTGGATAGTAGAGTTGGACACAGTACCAGAGGAAAGAAGTACAAAGAATACCTAGTCAAGTGGAAAGGAAGACTGGAAGAAGATTCATCCTAGATTTCTCAAGATGAGGTAGACTACCTTGGTTTTTCTCTAGCCCTAGAAAATTTAGGGACTCACTTTTTTAACAACCCTAGGTGTCTGATGTAGGAGCATACCAAGTTGTAGAACAATCTTGCATCAACCAAAAATATTTGCATTCTTTCTTTTCTTTTATTTTTAGTTCAGTTTAGTCATTTACAGTTTTAGCATTTTGTATCGCATTTTACCGCATCTTAATATTAGAACTTATGGAGAAAGACTTAGTATCTACATAGTGTCATCTAAATCATATTCAGATTTCAAGTGATTTGGATTTGTTTCTAGAAATTTATCACTATCAGAAGATCATTAGTTTTCATAGAAAAAAGCATCCAGATAGTCAGCTGAAGGAGAAGTTTTGTTGAGCACTTCTGTGACATGTGGAGCCTCATGAAACTGTTGGATTTAGGACAAACAACTAAGAGGGGGGGTGAATCAGTTGTTTAAAACTTTCTTTCAATTAAACACTTAAATCCACTTTGTAATTCAACAACATAATAATAAATCAATCATGGAAACATAATGCATTAGATCAAGAGCAGAAACACATTAACACACAAGACACCAAGATTTTGATGTGGAAAACCTGGTTAAGAGAAAAACCACGGGGTGATTAACCCAAGATTGTATTCTATATTAGAAGAATAGAAAGAACAAAATGGCACATGCCAATTAGGGCTCACTGCCTGAGCACACTGCTCATAAGAGGCCCACTGCCTACAAGAGACACACTGTCTATAGAATAATAAGTATCACATACTTGAACTAAAGAATAGCATCTTCACCATGCTTGAGTTAGTTCCATTTAAGATCAATACTCCTGCTCTGCTTTTCGCTCTGCTCCTCTCTATCACACTCTCATCTCCACAAGATGTTGTTTGAAATGACTTTACAACTCTTTATTTATACAAGACATCGACTTAGGTATAATCATCCAAGTCGGCATACATTACAAAGAAAATACATAAATACAACATGACTTATTACAAAAATACTTCATGCGGATCAACACACTATCAACCACAAAGATCTGAGACTTCAAACTTCCTTTAGGAACATGCCATTCTCCACAGAACATCTCCAAGATCATCCGTAGGATGTGTAACTCATCTGGTCAGCCAGACTTAGGAAGAACATCATCATCCAGAAGTAATTCTTCAATTACTAGCTCAATCTTTAGACCACCAACATGAACTAGACATAATCTAAAGACCTCTACAAGCTTGCTTGAATCACTAAGAACATCCACACTACTTCTGCTTGTTGAAAACATTCTCTCCTTCATCCAGAACCTCAAGAACACAGTCTGTCATTACTATCATATTAGAAAAGATGCTTGTGGACCTCCAAATCATGAACCAATTAATTTGTCAATTCACATTGACTTCTAAAACACTCCATGAAATCTATAGAGTAAGATATTGCATTTTTGGAGCTCACCGGACCTATCTGTGTCATTCTGTCACCTCTAAACACCTGCCAGAACCAATTTTACTTAAGTGGCCATAAATTCTTTAAATCTTCATGCAGACCTCTGAAATCTTTATTGGATCATCTCAAGACACATATCTACAAACCCTTTGAACCACATCCTCTGATCTTCATCTTATCTAGGATCTTTACCTCACTGTCTTCACTGATCTTCTCTATTCCTAATTAGGACTATTTTTTTCAATATCCTCAGCACACAGCTCATCCAATCCTTATCATTAATGCAATAGGAGTATGTTGACATAAATGACAACACCGGTTAGGCCCATACTTACAACAATCTCCCCCTTTGTCATTAATGGCAACATGTGATGTGAAAAACTATTATAACCATCAAGACAAGAACTTCTCATTGTCACAACTCCCCCTATCAACAACAACCATTCACATGTCTTCTCTTCCTTTCCTGCTCCCCCTTTGATCAGCAACCACTTGTTTTTCATGTCTTCTCTCCCCCTTTGACATCAATGGCAAAGGGCACATAATTGCATCACTTCAGAATCATACCAGCTGCTCCCCCTGAGAGGCAGCTTCCCAAACATCAATCTGGATCACAAGATATGATTGTGAGATCCATCGAATTGATGCACATTAGTGCACCTTAGTTCATAACTAGAGGCGTAATAACCCCTAATGTCTCCTTGAGATACTCAAAAGAGTCCTTAGGAAGAGGTTTAGTAAAAATATCTACAATCTGATCCTTGGAAGGCACAAACTCCAATCTGACTTCATTCTTGTTCACTTGTTCTCTCAAAAAGTGAAACTTGATGGATATATGTTTGGTCTTTGAATGCAACACCAGATTCTTAGATATATTTATTGCACTTGAATTATCATAGAAGATTGTGATAGGTTCCTCATACTCCACTCTGATGTCTCTCAGCATATGCTTCATCCACAAAACTTGAGTGCAACTTCCTGCTGCTACAATATATTCTGCTTCAGCTGTGGATAGAGATATTGCCTCTTATTTCTTGCTTAGCCAAGAAACCAATCTCTTCCCCAAAAAGAATGCTCCACCACTGGTACTCTTCCGGTCATCCACATCTCCTGCCCAATCTGCATCTGTATATGCATGAAGAGAGAAATCATGGTCTCTAGGATACTACAAACCATACTCAACTGTCCCTTTTAGATATCTAAAAATCCTCTTGATTGCCATGACATGAGATTCTCTAGGATCAGCTTGGAATCTAGCAACAAGACCAACAACATTCATAATGTCAGGTCTAGTTTAAGTGAGATACAATAGTCCTCCAATCATTGACCTGTACTTTTGCTGATCAGCCTTAGGAGAGTCATCATCTTTGTTCAATTTACATCCAGTTGCCATGGGAGTATTCATTGGTTTTGAGTCTTCCATCCCAAATTTCTTTAACAATTCTTTCACATATTTGGTCAGAGAAATGAAGATTCCTTTCTTTGTTTGAGTGATTTGCAAACCCAAGAAGAAATTCATTTCCCCAAACATGGACATCTCAATTTCACTTTTCATTTGATTTGAAAAGGTTTTGCACATACTATCTCTTCCTCCAAAAATGATATCATAAACAAACATGTCAACTATCAAGATATTTTCATGATCAATTTTGAAATACAAATTACTGTTAGTAGTACCTTTGTTGAAACCAATCTTCAAAAGATGCTTATCCAATCTTTCATACCAGACTCTTGGGGCTTGCTTCAGTCCATATAGTGCTTTCTTCAACTTGCAGACCATATCACCATGATCGGACAATTGAAATCCATCCGATTACTCAATGTATACTTCTTCTTCCAAGTCACCATTCAGGAAGGCACATTTGACATCCATCTGATATACTTTGAAATCCTTGAAGGCAACAGAAGCAAGAAATAATCTAACTGCTTCAATTCTTGCCACCAGAGAAATAGTTTCTTCAAAATCAACTCCTTTTACTTGGGAATAACCCTTACAGACCAATTTGGCTTTGTTTTTGATTACTTCACCATCTTCATTCAGTTTATTCTGGAAGACCCATTTGGTTCCAATCACATTCTTATTTTTGGGTCTAGGAACAAGATCCCAAGTGTGATTATTTTTAATTTGCATCAGCTCTTCCTCCATTGCTTTAGTCCAGTTTTCATCATTGCAAGCTTCATTCACTGTTTTAGGTTCAATCTTTGAAATCAGACAATACTCTTCTAAATCTTGAGCAATCCTTCTTCTTGTTTGTACACCTTTGATTTTACCACCTATGATCTGATCTTCAGAGTGATTTAGTATTACATACCTGGGAACTTTGGGAGTTTCTTGCACTTATGATTCTTGAATAGGTTCATTCAAACTTATCTCTTCTTCCTAATTTACTGGATCAGTTTCAATCTAAATTTCTGAGGGAGCTTGGACTTCTTGAACAAAAACATCATTTTGATCATCTTCTTCATATTCATAAAACACTGAGGGTTTTTCAATACCTTCATCAACCTTCACATTTGTACTTTCCACAATCCTCCTTAGTCTCTTGTTATAACACCAGTATGCTTTGCTTTTAGTAGAATAACCCAAGAATATTCCTTCATCACTTCTAGCATCAAATTTTCCTAGATCTTCATCTCTTTTAATGTAACATTTGCTACCAAAGACTCTAAAATACCTCACAGTGGGAGTGATGCCAAACCAAAGTTCATAAGGAGTCTTACCGGTATTGCTTCTAATTTGTACTCGATTGAGAGTATAGACTGTAGTGCTTACAACTTCTCTCCAATAGATCTAAGGAACATTTGCTTCCATTATCATGGTTCTATATGCTTCCTGGATGGTGTGGTTCTTTCTCTCCACTACTCCATGCTACTGTGGAGTCCTAGGAGTAGACAATTGTCTTTTTATTCCATGTTTCTCACATAATTCTATGAACTCACCAGATGTGAATTCTGCACCTCTATCAGACCTCAGACATTTTAATTTTAATCTGGTTTCATTCTCTACCATAGCTTTGAATATTTTGAATTTCTTAAGAGCTTCTAATTTCTCTTTCAAAAAAGTTACCCACATCATCTGGGAGTAGTCATCAATTAATAGCATGAAGTATCTATCACCTTGCACACTTCTGATTCTTGTCGGACCACATAAATTAGTATGAAGTAAGTCCAATAATCTAGTAGAAGACTGTTCCTTACTTTTGAATGTGACTCTTCTTTGCTTACCCAACTGACATTCTTTGCACAAGCTATTAGTAGGTTTTACAATTCTTGGAAGATCTCTTATAGCCTGAGTGTTGCTTATCTTGATGATATTACCAAAATTCACATGACACATTCTCCTATGCCATAACCAACTCTAATCAATTTGAACAAATAAGCAACTTTTACCAGTACCAACCAAGTGGAAGATATTACCTTTAGTTTGAGTACCGGATGCAATCTCTGTTTCAAAACTTTCAAAGATCTTGCATTTTCCATTTTTAAATAGCTGATCATAGCCTTTGTCCACCAACTGTCCAACATTGAGAAGATTGTGCTTTAGGCCTTCAACATACAGTACATTACCGATTTTATTCTTTCCATCAAAAGAAATAGTTCCTCTACCTCTGATTCTACTAGCATAATTATCACCAAATTTAACCACACCTCCTTTATACCTTTCCAAATCTATGAACTTATTTTTGTCACCTGTCATATGGTGGGAGCATCCACTATCAATGACCTAATAATCCTTTTCTTCAACTTGGGCAGACAGAACTCTTTCTATAATTTTATGATTGACAGATTCAGAGGGCATTGGATCTTCCTCTTTGATGGAAATAAACACCCAGTCACTTCTGGATTTGTTTCTGGATTCTGATTCATCATCTGTTACTCCTTCATCATCATCTTCATGGACATAGTAACACTTCTTCTAGAACCTTGATATGTTACGATTTGGCCTTGAAAATCTTTCCGGACACCTTGAGGGAAAATGACCAATCTTATTGTAGTTAAAACATTTAAAAAGCAATTTCCCTTCATACTTACTAGATCCTCTTGGTAGCCTTTTTGCAATAAGGGCTTCAAGTTGAGCAGCTTCTACTTCATCTTCTTCTAGGTCTTTTCTTTCTTTTTCATACCATGATAGTTTCCTTGAAGAGTTCTCTCCCAGATCAAACCTTTGTTTGCCTTTTACAAAGGCACTAGATTTGAATGCAGATTCAGTCTTGGGGGGGTATCTCCAAACTTGGTCAATTCAAATGCAGCTAATTTGCCAACCAATTGATCTCTTGTGATACCTGAGTAGGATCTGAATTCTTCAATGGCAGAAACCTTGTATTTGTAAGAAGCAAGAAGTGATCTGAGAACTTTGCCAGCAATTTCATCTTCATCCAAGACTCCACCAGCACTTCTAATGCCACAAACAAGCTCATTTACTCTTGGCATAAAAGTAGTGATATTTTCATCTTCTCCCATCTTCAAATTTTCAAATTTTCCTTTCAGACTCTGTAGCTTGGCACATTTAACATACTTGTCTCCTTCATGCAAAAGTTCCAGTTTTCCCCAAATCTCAAAAGCAGTTTGTAGGTCAACAACATTTCTTAGCTCTGAAATAGATAAGGCACTTACAAGAGCTTCTTTAGTCCATAGATTGTTTTCAGCATCTATGATTTCATCTACGGTTTTCAGACCATTTTGTGGAGGAGTATACTTCTTTGAAGCCATGGTCCAATACTACATTCGCATACATTGCAAGTGACATTACATGCGACTTTTCCAAAGAGTAAAATTGGTTCCATCAAACTTCAGACTATCCTTCTTGTAGGACAACATCCTAGATCTCCTCAAGTGGTTAAGCTCTTTTAGAGGAACTTAGCTCTGAAACCAATTGTTGGATTTAGGACTGACAACTGAGAGGGAGGGTGAATCAGTTGTTTAAAACTTTCTTTCAATTAAACACTTAAATCCACTTTGTAATTTAGCAGCATAATAATAAATCAATCATGGAAACATAATGCATTAGTTCAAGAGAAGAAACACATTAACACACAAGACACCAAGATTTTGATGTGGAAAACCTAGTTAAGGGAAAAACCATAGGGTGATTAACCCAAGATTGTATTCTCTGTTAGAAGAATAGAAAGAACAAAATGGCACATGCCAATTAGGGCTCACTGCCTGAGCACACTACTCACAAGAGGCCCACTACCTACAAGGGACACACTATCTACAGAATAATAAGTATCACATACTTGAACTAGAGAATAGCATCTTCACCATGCTTGAGTCAGTTCCATTTAAGCTCAATACTCCTACTCTGCTTTTTGCTCTACTCCTCTCTACCACACTCTCATCTCCACAAGATGCCATTTGACTCTTTATTTATACAAGACATCGACTTAGGAATAATCATCCAAGTTGGCATATATTACAAAGCAAATACATAAATACAACATGAATTATTACAAAAATACTTCACACGGATCAACACACTATTGGCCACAAAGATCTGAGACTTCAAACTTCCTTTAGGAACACACCATTCTCCACAGAACATCTCCAAGATCATCCATAGGATGTGTAACTCATCTGGTCAGCTAGACTTAGGAAGAACATCATCATCTGGAAGTAATTCTTCAATTACTAGCTCAATCTTCAATGCAGAGCACTAAAATGAATTGGACACAATCCAAAGACCTCCACAATCTTGCTTGAATCACCAAGAACATCCACACTACTTTTTCTTACTGAAAACATTCTCTCCTTCATCCGGAACCTCAAGAACACTGTCTGTCATTACTGTCATATTAGAAAAGATGCTTGTGGACCTCCAGATCATGACTCAATTGAGTTGTCACTTCACATTGACTTCCAAAACACTCCACCAAATCCACAGAGCAAGATATTGCATTTTTGGAGCTCACCAAACCTATCTGTGTCATTCTGTCGCCTCTAAACATCTACCAGAATTGGTTTTACTTAAGTCACCATAACTTCTTCAAATCTTCATGCAGACCTCTAAAATCTTTACTAGATCATCTCAAGAAACATATCTATAAACCCTTTGAAGCGTATCCTCTGATTTTCATCTTATCTGGGATATTTACCTCACTGATCTTCTCTGTTCCTGATTAGGATTAATTTTCTCAATATCCTCAGCACACAGCTCATCGAATCCTTAGCATCAATGCAACAGGAGTATGTTGACATCAATGACAACATCGGTTAGGCCCATACTTGCAACATAAACATTATACATGGTACATATTGATTAGATAGACCTTTCTTGAGGTCCACACCAAGTTTCATGCAATTGTGGAGCATTACCATATGTTGTAGGCTGACCTACTTGTTTCTACATGTGACATCTTTCATTGAAGTTTGTAACCTCTTGTGGCTGAAGCAAAGGATTCTATGAGCTTGAAGATGATGTATATAGGTCTCTTAGATATATTAGGAAGTCAATTAGTTGATTTCAAAATATAGATAGTCATATTTGTTGTAACCCAAAAAGTAGGCATGTGAGCCCTTTGATTGTAGCCCGCATGTTGCCGGCATATGACCATTGTAATTCTTTGATATATTGAGCATATGAACCTTCCATTGCATTCTATGATTGTGTTGTTTCTATTGTGTTTACTCTAGTTGCATGGTTTGGATAGTTCATTATGTGAACCCTCCTGCCATGTCTGCACCATCTTTTGGTTATTACCATCATCTTTCATCATTATCTATCATATTGTTACAGATCTAACCTCTGCTCTCCTAGGGTATGCACTCTTCGATCTTTTCATTTTCTATTATGGAGGTGGGAACACAAACACAAGGTTTGACTGAAGCAAACCCTTAAAAAGACACTACCTTTTCCCTCTTTCCGTGTGTGCAAGTGAGAAGAACAGGTTTTGGAGGCTTGTTTCTGGGAAGAAGGTAGTGTAGATGGATATAGATCTGATAATACTTGAAATTCTTCCTAACCCTAAAAGATGACTAGGGTGCTCAAGAGCCCTTGTCCTAAGCATTTATGCTACATTTTCTAGGTTCTAAATTACTCTCTTACCTTTGTTTTACTTGTTGAACTTTGAGGTTTGTTTCCTATAGTCTATTATGCTTCATTTTGTGGTTTAATCATAGTCCTGGCTTACTCGTTGAGCTTTGGTTGAACTTGGTTGGTCTTTCTATATACAACAAAAGGGTAGAACCCCTATAGTTTGGATCTCCTCCTTGGGTAGAATCCATGCTCGGTTTGTGCCCCAATGTTTTGTAGAAGAGGGATGAACTAGTTTAACTCTTTAGGCTTGTGATCTCTTTTCTACTTAACATTTTGGTGAACCTATCCTTTCTTACACCTTTTTCTTCCTTCTTCTTATAGATCTGAGTTGTTCATCACTCTAAATCTAATTGGGAGTGTGATCTTTAGTTGCTTTGCATTAATACATAGTTGAATTTTACATAATTTCAAACTAGGGTTTGTCAAAACTTTGCATTTATGGAAAATCTTATTAGTTTTGACCCTAGTATTTTTAGATTTGAAGGTTATTGAGATCTTGTTGCATTGATTAGAGCATCTACATTTTGTTGTACCTTTCATTAGTTGTGTTAAATGCACAAGACAACTGAGAGGGGGGGTGAATCAGTTGTATCAAAAATTTCAAACCCTTACAAACATTTAGATCCACATTAGCTTAATTAACCCTTAAACTTGTTATGATGATTAAGCATGAAAAGAAAATAATAGAAGCTCAATAATAACAACACCAAACACAAGACAACACCAGATTTTACGTGGAAAACCCGAGGGAAAAGCAACAGTGAGGATTAGCTCATAATATAAAGTAGTAGCAATACCAAATTACAAAGGGCTCACTGCCCAAAAGAGAGAATACTCACTATAGGTGGACTCACTATCCACTAAGAAAGATAGAGATAAAGAAGAGAAGGCTCATTACTAGGGATGAACTAATATAATTGTATCTAACCTATACATCGAGTTTAGTTCCAATGAAGCTCAATATTCACCACAAGATAAACAACACCTTCGTAACAACACTAAAAAATAGTAGACACCTTCTGCTCACTACATCCAGTAGCCTAACACATGAAATCTCTCACTGCACTAATCAAATTTGCATCACAAATGTAATCTCCCTCATGCATACATGTAGTCATGAATCCTTGACACTTATTTATACCACCATCAACCTTGAAATCAATCTCCAAGGTCGGCAACACAACTTAACCCATAAAATTCAATTTAGGTCTAGACCTAAACATTCCCGTCAAGGAAGGGAATGAATGTAGACCATGCCAAATCTTAGCAGAGACCTAAATCCACTCTTACACATTATTCCATTCTTCCACAATCAACTAAGCAGAACCACAATTAGTGTAAACAATAAAGTCGGCCAAACTTGTGTAAACACTATAAACTATTAAGCACATGCTTCTTCAAAAGTAAACACAGCTTATAGATCTTACACAAATCTTTAACACAATCTAGAAACATCCATGAACATGTTGAAGTCACCTAAAAACCAACAAATTCAACCACTACAACTTCCACCTGAAGAAAGTTCACACTCTACTTACAAACAACACTGTCGAACTCTGCTACACAATAAATCACATTCCAAAGCATCAAATCACAAACTTTTTGGAGTAAAGATAGCTAAGGATCTTGTAAGCACACATACAAAATTGTAACACCCAAAACCATTCTATAGAGAAATGCAGACCAAAACACTTTCTCCCAGACACACTGCAAACATTGTTCTCAAACTGGTGAACACAACTTTCACTACACAATGATTTGGAGCACCAAATTTTGGACTTAGCATCTTTAAACACTTCTAAACCACATATCCAAACTACACACTCAAATCTCCATAAAGAAAGAAATGCGGAGCAAAAACTCGAACAACACTTTGTAAGCCAGAAGACTTCTTCAACACACTATTTCCAATATTAATATTTTTTTCTCAGAAGCACTTGGAAACCCAGTAACAAGAAAACTTTATAAACATCATCAACACTACCTCAATTAGTGACTAGTAGTATATTTAGTCATTTTAATCAAGGGGAAGAAGCATCACCACAAGATCACATCAACCATTTTGAAGCTTGCACAATGAAAGAAATTTGAGAAGGTAAAAACAACTTGTTTTATTGATAAAAAAATTCTTACAAACAACATACTGATCTAAAAAAAAGTTACAATGCTTTCACTTTACTAAAAAAACCTTCGTGGTTACAATACATAGCTCAAAGAATGAGCAAGAAACTAATTTTCTAAGTATCACTAAGCATAGAAGCGCAAAGACATTCATAGATGTCTTCTTCACAAATACATGATTGTCCCATGAAGCTCACTATCCTAGTTCAACATCACACTATCATCTATGTAGAGATCCTGTCTCATGCACCCAACTTTCTCTAGTTCATAAGTTGCCACTGTGAATTGTTACCTGTAGCAATAAACTATCCTTATCTCTAATGATTATGCCTCTGATGACTATCATCTTTGGTAGGATGCCTCAATTGTCATGGATTGCTATTCAACATTGCCTTATGACTAGGCTATGCATTGTCCTAATCAAACTTGTAGCTTCTTGAAATGCATTGTCCAATCACTTGTTAACCTAATGTCATGCATTTTCCTTTATAAAATAACAATGCCTCATGACTGCCACTACCTAGCTCATTATTCTAGCATGATTTCACTTGTACTCTACCTCCCATTAATGTAAAACACTACTCCTCTATTGAATTCCTTTACTACCTTTGACATCATTCTATCTTTTCCAAATTCTTTGAAAATAGTTCATCACTACTACTATTACCTAAGTATGCACTCTATGTCACTATTACAAGTTCACACAGTCTATCATTGGTCCTATCACTTATCGCATCACTATCATGAATAACTGTCATATCATATCATCACCTCTAATATAGAAATCAACATCCCACTATTATACTGTTGTTGCAAAATATCTGTGTCTTGGTAGATAGCTCATGATAACCCTTAACCTTGTTGATGTTCACTTGTACCAACTCAATGGTACTATCCTAGGTGTTCATGCATCTAACATGAAGACTCTTGACTATCATGAGATTTGGCACTATCAAATACATACTAGAAGGTTGTCTCCTTACCCCTTTAAATTCCTCTTGAGACACTGACAAGATTGTAACCTTTGCATAGTTCTTCTTGTTACCAATTTTTCTTACAGTGCAAATTGATAGAGCTAGAGTACATTCAATTCATTTTAGATAAGAAAGTTTTATCATTTTCTTCTATAAGTTATTTGTATAGTTGGAATGTTTCAGTCATGTTGCAGTTCAGTTATTCAACAAAGGAAAAGATTTTTTCGAACCACCATTAATTTGTAGAAAATTGCTTAAGAGATGAATTATTTCATTTCACTACAATGATTATTCATTTTATAAATGAGATACATAAAAGAAATAGACATTGCATTGAATGAAACATAATAGAGCAAATGACCCACACGAGCCGTGGGTATAGCTGAGCCAACACAACATAGGAAGTGCACTATACAATTGAAGATGGAAAGAGAAATAAGCATATAGTGAAAAGCAAATCCATCATTACCTATTGTGTCTAGTGTTGGTCTTTGTTGCTGCTCCATCCTTACTCCTGATGCTAACTGAACCTACATTTTGATGAAAGAAATTATTAGAGCTTCAGATATGGTTCATACTATGTACTTCATCAGCAAATGATATATTGCACTGCTTATGATGCATTGAATCAGAGTAACAAATCATCCATGGACAAGAGGAACTAAAAATGAAACAATCATTGTAGTTCACTAATTTTATCTAACATGTTTGTTTCATGTGCAGGTATAAGATAAGTCATGTAGTTGTTTCAAGACATATCAACATGTCATGTCAAGTGGGCTCCCACAAGGGTTGAGCCCAGCATGCTACCCCTAGTCCTCAGAGGGGATGGAATGAAAGTTATATTCATAATGCTCAATTGAAACAGGTTAGCTGAAGGAGTACAATATCAATCTAATGCTTACATTTCAAGTAATGATGAAGTGAAAGCATTAAAGTGACTTGAACCCATATAGGACAACATTTAATGCATGAGAACAACTATCATTATTGCTACAATAGCGATTGAGGAAGTGAAAGTCATAGGTGAGCTTTGAGCTCATTCATGTTGTCTAAAATAGAGTAGAGGCATTGAAGAGATTATTTGTCTATTTGTTGTTACAAGAGAACCATAACACTCTTATGTTGATCAAGAAGTATTTCATGTCAACATGACAGAAACAAATATCATTTTATGCATGATTGAATAAACTCAAGAGTGCATATGGACAACTATGATGGCATAATTGCAAGATATACACAAAGCATATTGCCTTTGACAGTCAAGATGATAGTTGCAGTTTGCACATAGGAGCTTCCATCATACATTATGATCAGTATGTAGATGCATTTGATGTGATGCAATAGATATAGACTACCAAAGTATATATCACATATTATAGATTGAAAAGAACATTATCAAGTATATACAAAGATCAATAAATGTACTTCATGAAAATGGTAGTAATAATGAAGCTTCAACATCCATAGCCATCTACAGGAGATGTAAAAGAGGTGATATATATGGAACATTTGATACAATAAAAAGATGATAGCAAGGATGTCAACAATATAGAATAGCCATTAGTGCCACTAAACATCAAGAACTAATTCCATGAAATATCCTTACAGGGGTAGATATTATTGGCTGAGTAATTCCATCACAAAGCTCCATATGTGTGTTACAAAGAACAATGTAAGAAGGTCTACAAGGTGCAACCCATAAAGAGTAATCAATGCTAACATGAACAGATACTCTCCCAATAATTTTGTACATAGGGGAGAATATTCATCCAAGTCCACAATGAAAGAAATAGATGAGATCTAAAAGAGATAGGTACAGATGCAACTACAAATGAATAATACCATGTCATGGTATATACTATTGCATTCATGTGTGTAGCATCAGTTGTAAGAATGAGTGATAAGTATATGCATAGATGATCTAATCGATGTGATACAGTGAAAATGGACTACAAGTTATATATCATAGTTGTAGAGTGAAATAAAATGCATATTCAATCAAATTGCTCAAAAAGGCACAATTAAGTAGCCATAGGTGGATAAAACTAAGGCTTGAGCAATCGAATAATAACTTCAGAAGGAAACTCAAGATGTAGAAAAGAAGGAATTTTAACATACATATGTAGGCTGACACCAAGATACTGACTATCTAGTGTTTTAACACTGACACCAACAAAAAGAAAGGCCAAAAACTAACTCAAACATTTAGGAAAGAAATGTAGGCGAGAAAAAAATAACTAGCTAGCAACAGGGGTTCATTCTAAGTTGACAGAAGATTTTAGCAAGGCATAAATGGTGCCCATCAACTAGGTGGACCAAGTATTATATAGACCAAAGAAAAATTAATTACATGCTAGTATTAAAACAATATACTCTTCTAAAATTTTTGGTACAGTCATGGTCAGAGGGTTCACAAAGTGAAATATCCAAACCATGCAACTAGAGTAAATAGAATGGAAACAATACATATATAGAATGCAATGGAAGATTCAAATGCTCAATATATCATATGTTCAAAATGCTTATATGCTAACAACATGTGGGCTATAATCAAAGGGCTCATAGGCGTAATTTCTAGTTACAACAAATATGCAAGATAGGGTGCATTGAAGTGCCTTCCATAAAGGAAATCAATATTTCTAAATTATCTAGATCATATCATAGAACTATTGACTTCCTAATACATCCTAGAGAACTATATTTATCATCTGCAAGCTCAAGAAATTTCTCTGACATTGGCCAAGAAAGGTTACAAACTCCAATGAAGGAATGTAACGTGTAGAAGCAATTAGGTCATCCTTAAATATTTGGTATTGCTCCGCAAATGCATGAATCAAGGTGTGAACCTCAAGGAAGGTCTATTTGATCCTTATGTGTCTTGTATGATATGGCATTATGCTTCAGAAGTCATGGAAGTGCTTCGTAAACCTTCTCCTTCAACTGACTGTCTGAATGCTCTGCTTTGTGAAAGTTAATGATCTTCTGATAGCGATAACTTTTAGTAGATAAGTCCAAGTGAACTAAAATTTGGATATGATGTAGATGATGATATCTAGATGCTAAGTCCTACTCCATGAGTTTTGATATGAAGATGTGGAAAAATGTGGTACAAAATGCTTAAACCGCAACTGGCTGAACTGAATTAGAAATGAAAGAAAAAAAGAATGCAAATTTTTTTAGTTGATGCAAGATTGCTCTACAACCTAGGATGCTCCTGCATCAATTTTAGTAAAACAATTAATGGAAAATACCTAATTATATCATGCTTGTCCAAGGGTTGATTCTGCCTCCTACCGCTGTGCTTCTTCTTCCTCTCCTTCGTTGATCCCTTCTCTCCTTTTCATTTCTTAGAACAATGATCCCCCTTTCTTTCTTGTGTCCTCTATTTTTATTAAAAATCCTTTTCCCTAATCTTGGCATTCATATCTTTAGACTTTTGAGTTTCTTTTTTTAATAATTGTCAGTTACTTTTGATCTTGCATGCTTCTCTTGTGTTTAAACTCCATGATCTCTCTGTGAAATATTAACATTTCCTCTTATTTCTGTCATTCATAATGCATGCCATTTAGATTATTTATTAATATATATAGATTTCTATTTTAATATATATTATTAATATAATATATTTGTTTTTAAATAAAACATAATTATTTTTAAAGATATTGTTTTCAAACAATAATATATTATATAAATAGGAAAACACTTTTATTATTTATAATTAAATAATATAAAATACACACTTCCATTAAATATAAATCAAAGAAACATAATATTTTCATGACTAATTTCAAAGAACATTCTGAAGCAACAAAGTCACATATTTATCTAACCATAAAACATCAATCACATTTATTGACTATATAAAATACTCAATCAAGGCTAGCAACCACATAATAATGCACAAATCAAACCATTCAAAGATGTGGTATGACATGAAACTGTGAGTGTGTGCATGCATCAAATTAATCCATCCCAATAGTTCTTGCCAAGTGGGTAGAACATCTCTACCTCAACCATGTTCTTGTCTTCAACATTTCCCCTACACTTTGTCATACTTAGATTTTCATTAATAGGTTAGTTCCCCAAAATCATAACCGGAGAAAAACAAAATGTACATCCATACTCATACCAATAATATTCAGTTATTAAATTGATTTTAAAAATCATGCATTTATAACATCCATGATAGTTAATTTCACACACATGAAATCACTCATAGTAAAATGTCCATTGACCTAATTCATAACAAAGTCCAAAGAAACAAGATGTGACATCCTTCCCCACTAGGAAGAGACATTGTCCCAATGTCTTATCACACACATACTAAATAATAGAAGTATACCACTATAACAATCAAAGTATCAATAAACTATTATTAAATTGGACAAGGTATTTCTACTAATGCCCTTTACATCCTCCTATGTGGCACCATCCACAAAATATTGGTCTTAATCAAGCTTACACAAAACAATATCTTTATTTCACATTTTATCATTGAATCTATCAATAAAATTTAAGTACATAATTAATCAGTCAATTCACATGGCACACCTACTAATACAATATATATAATCCAACACATGGTACAACTACCACTCAATTGCAATCAGCCTAGCATAAGGATAATAATCACATCTTTAATGTATACCAAACGAAGCAAAAATCAATTCATCATATACACATACAAGCATGAATCAACATCATAATGCACATGCAATCTCATGGTAACACAATATAATATTAAATATTAATCCTTCAAACCAACACTAGGTTGAGGTCTCAAAATAATAAAACAATCTCCAAAGGTGCACCAACTAGGTCATAAGAAACCATTTTTCATGCAAATCCTCTTAGACTGCACCACTCCATCCTCCACTTACCATTGCATTGAGAAGATGCTCTAGCCAAAATGTACAAAAAATACAAGCAAGTCTAGCTCACCAATATGCTAGGATAACCTCTCAAGCCATCTACTAAGTTTAAGGATACTCACAAGGCTACCATAACCATTCTCAAGGAGAATTATAAACAAAAGATTACTCTCTAAACGTTCCTTCCTTAGGCACTACTTGCAACAAAAGTGTTGCAAGTATGTGTAATCAATGTTGTCATGGATGTCAACAAGCTTGTGTTGTCATTGGTGTCAACTGTGTCATTTGTGTCGGTTGCTTATGATGGAAGAATATGAGTAGTTAGTGTTGAGTGGATATTGTCTCTGAGATGAGGTTATTACAATGGTATGAGCTATTTGGTCAAGTTACTTTGCTGAAGATGATGTGGCTGCCTTGAAGAGTTGCTAAATTTGTTAGGAATATGTTTCTATTGGTTGGTTTCTAAGTGCTTTTGAGAAATTTTGATTAATAAAGGAAACAATGTGTTGAAGTGGCATTTTGGCTTATAGAGTAGTGCTCTAGTTTTTCTCTGCATTTCCTCTATGTTAAAGATCTATGTTTACAGTTTAGATATGTTGTTCAGAGGTGTTAAGAGTTGTTATATTCTAAGTTTGGCACTCTGGTTTGTTGTGCAAAGAAAGTTATGTTCACCAGTGTATAGACAGTGTTTCTGAATCATGCAGAGGTGTCTGGGAGAAATATCTTTTCTTCATATTTCTCCACAAAGTGGTTTCAGATCTTGTAGTTCTAGACTTGTTCTTATAAGGTTTATATCTTCTTTTTTTTAAGTTGTTCATGGTTTGGTGCTCTAGAAGTTGATTTCTAGAGATACAATGTATGACAGAGATAGTTGAGCATACTAGATAAACATGATAAGGTTGTGCGGTAGGTGAAAGTTGTTATGGAGGAATTTGTTGGATTTTAGGATGTTTCAAGATGTTCATGGAATACTTTAGATTGTGATGAAGCCTTGCATGTGGTTTGCAAGTGATTTTTGGGTTTGAGGAAGTGTGTAAATAAAAGTTCATTGTGTTAACATAGGTTTGGCCGACCTTGGGTGTTTACACTAATTGCAGAGCTGCTTTGGTGATTGTGAAAGTGTGGAGTAGCATGCTTAGATGAATTTAGGTCCAAGCTCTAAGATGTGTTGTGGTATGCCTTCATTCCTTCTCACCACAGAGACCCTTAGGTCCAGACCTAATTTGAATTTTCTAGGTTAAGGTGATTTGCCAACCTTGAAGAATGTTCTTAAGGTTGATGATAGTATAAATGAGTGTCAAGAAATTATGATTAACAGTCTAGTTGAGTGTGTGAAGCAGTACAAGCCTTCATGTGTTAGATTACTAGATGTAGTGAGCAGAAGGTGTCTACTATCTTT
The DNA here is from genome assembly GCA_027924645.1 of Cunninghamia lanceolata. Lineage (NCBI taxonomy): Eukaryota > Viridiplantae > Streptophyta > Pinopsida > Cupressales > Cupressaceae > Cunninghamia > Cunninghamia lanceolata. The sequence continues at coordinate 3,695,663 of BSBN01000576.1, forward strand.
CAATGATGTTGTGAATGTGATGTTGGTATTGTGGTGAATATTGGTTCTATTCTTTGAGATTCATTGGAACTGTACTCCATGCATAAGTCAGATGCAATTATAATAATTCAAATCTTGGCAATGAACTATCTCTTCTTTCTCTTTCTCTATGGGTAGTTAGCCCTTTGGCAGTGAGCCTTTCTTCTAGGCAGTGAGCACTTTGGCAGTGATCCTTTTGTAATTTAGTGTTGTTACTACTTTATATTATGAGATGATTCTCACTATGTTTTTTCCCTTCTTGGATTTTCCATGTAAATCTGGTGTTCTCTTGTGTTTGATGTTGATTTGATTTAGTTTCTATTATTTTCTTTTCATGATTAATCATCATAATAGTTTAAGGGTTAATTGAATCTATGATGATCTAAATGTGTGTGAGGGTTTTGAAATTTTAAGCTACAACTGATTCACCCCCTCTTAGTTGTCTTGTGTATTCAAAAAAAAGAACTCAAGGTTCATGAAAATTTAACTCAAAAAGGTTATAGGCATCACTACTACACCTTTATCTTGATCAAAAGCATGCCTCATCTCTAGACATGGTTTCCCCCACATGAGGTACTTCCTCACATTTCACTCCTAAAAGAGAGGGTTTATCTAACACTCTAGTTCTATACTACCAATCTAGGATTAACCAAACTAGTTCTTAGAGAGAAGAATCTAACCACACCTAACAGAACAAGCACTTCCATCAAGCAAGACTTAGCAACTTTCTACTCACTAGGAGCACATCTACAACTGCTACAACTCCCCAACAAGGTACAAAACTACTTGTAACACTACTTCAACTGTTAACTAAGCTTGACCTAAAGGTCAATCAATATAAGATGATCACAAGTTCATGATTGATTAGGAAACACAAAGATTCCTTGTGGCCTAACACCAATTATCCATAAAATGGGTTACAAAAGACAACTTCATCACACAAGAATTGTATCCTTTCCAACATCAAGCTAGAAAACCTCCAACTACTAAGGGAAAACTTATGAAACAACTAAATATCCAAGGTTGGAAACTAAACAATAGTAAGATGATAGCTATAATACCATAAATATACATACATTACGTGCTCATGCACTAAGGTTCCATCTCACCCTACACTATGTCAAAACATAAATGTAGTTATGAAACTCTCAAACAAGGACACACCAACATAACACTCTCCAAAAGCATGTTTCAATCCAAAATGAGTTCTCTACATATCTCGTACACATAAACAACACCTAATTTCATACAAAATTCAACTCATATCAAGTGATCCATAGTGACACAAAAATCCATTTCATAACTTCCTCAATTCTTCAAACAATGTTTAATGCATATAACAACAATTAATGAATTCAATCTACCAAAGCTCTTAGTAACAAACACGCTATGAAACAATATATTCTCCACATCCTACTCCCTTATACAACCTATCAGAGGACCATCATGGACATAATAGAAAACATAACATGATACATGACCAATAGTTTAAAACATTCAAGCATAGCCACCAATAATAAATAAATAATAAATTCTGAAGGAAATAAAAATTCAATTCCAACAATAAGGCATAAAATATGCATAATTTCAACAATAAATCCAACATGACCATCAAGGTCACATGATAAATAAATATTAAATTTTGATGGCTATACTTTTTTATCAATAAGAATAAAATTTCAATGTTGGTCCTTACAACATTTAGAGAAATTACCAAAGTCAAATGAATAAAATATGAAAATTCAAAAGTTCCACAATACATGAACTATGTGACTAATTCTATCCACTAGAGAGGGAGTACGATGCTACACTATGCCTAGATCCCAAGCTAAAGTGAGTAAGAGAATATACTCAATCACACCAAACAAATGAGTCTTCTAAGACTCCAACACATCTATAACATAAGATCATTTCTACTTAATTGCACGAACATCATTCAATGATGCTAGCAACAAAGGTTGCATCTCATTAAAGGGAATCATAATTATCATGCAAAGACACACACAGTCATACACTAGAAAACATCTAGCAACCAAGTTTAAGCTAGGATAAAATCAGGTTCACAAACCAAGTTATCTATATACATCAATCTCACCAACAAGCAACGGTTAACACTTCTCACCAAATGAGGATTCACCAAGCATATGAATAATACATTAATGCAACATTCACATGAGGCCAAATTTCTTCACAACATGACAAGAAGCGTACTAAATGCACACTAAGAAACAAGAAATCACAACCCAAAGTCACAAGATATAGGGTTTTCTAATTCTCTCAAGATTCTAACACCTCAACATCACGAGGACTATGCAAATGACTCTTTTTACAACCCTTTTTACTCTTTATCTTTAAATAATGTAATTCAATAAATACACCCAGGTTTCCACATGAATCCTAGGGAAGAATGCAATCTAGGAACATACGTCATTACCCTAAATGATCTATCTGGAATTGCAATGCAATACTATTTTTCTTACAACTACATAATGAATCCATACTTAGGGACATGCTCTCAATAAGACAATGCAATATGCATTCAAGTGAGAATTCTCAGTCACCATGCAGAGGAAATTATTAAAATATGACAAGCATATGATCAAACATTCTCTTTCACATACTAATGCATAACTCTTAAAAGAGTAAAACAAGTTCAATCATACTCAAGAACATAGTATTTTCTTTCACACAAAGGTTCTCATAACTCCACTATCAAAAGTGGTCACACAAGCATGAACATGACCCTACAAAGGACACTCAAGTATGATCATATACTGCAAAGGCTCATGCCAAGCCTTCAGGACATCAAGAAGGTAAACACACATACGCAACTTCTAGGCAACAACCACTAGGGTCTGTCTAACCTTGAAACCAATGTATTCCTCACCACACACATGCAATGAAGACATAATTAAAGAAGGCACATGCTACTCACAACATGCCAACACACAATGACCCTCACATGCTCAATCAAATTGAGAAACACAAACCCCAGAGTTCCCAATGTTGGAACTGTACTTTGATACAAAATGTAAAGTACACATTCCAAAAAAAAAGTTACTAAAGTAAACAATCTACTTATTTACATCAACTCAAGTAAAAAGATAGATCTCATAATCATTAATCAATGATATCATTAAATTTTACAAATCACATGCTTAATCTAGGTATTAGAACTATAAATAATATACATGTCCATTTAGCTTTCTTGCCATAATTCATCCAATGATAATTACAAGGTACAATAATAAAGTACAATATAAGAATAATAAATCAATCAAACTCTCTAGCCACCACAAACCCACATGGTCCTCTTGCAAGCTGAGAGACAGGAACATGGCTCAGGCACTTTTCTGCCCAACCATGAAGCAATTACACTTCCCTGGATCCCTTCATAACATGAAAGAAACCTAGCCCTACACGAAATGGCTAGCAACCTAGAAACAATTGGTAGGAGGGAACACCCAATACAACCAAAAGTCTAATGTACAAATTATCTCATAATAGGATATGGCAGAGATATATATAAATAAAGTTTTGCTAGACAATTTTTTTATCTATTTCAATTAATCCCCATATTGGCCAAGCATATAAAATAGTTTAAGGTTCAATTCCCAAAAAGAGGAAAAGTCATCTTTGATATTCCACATTCGGCATCCTAGCCTAGAAAGCAACCCGAAACACACATAAGAGATAATCTACTTTCCTTTCAAAACAAACTAATTCTTTCTTTTGTACAACAAAAATGAATTCTCTTTCAAGCAATATTTCTAATGAAAAAGATTAAGCATATGTTTAATCAAGATACATAAATGAGACATAAATTGGAGATATCTTAAGTCATTCCATTCTTAATTACTCCAAAGAATTAGGTATCTAGATATTTTATCACATACTTTTGCCTAGATACAACTACATATTCTTTACTTTTGCTCTATCAACTAGAATACAAGGCAATAAAATCAATAAGGAGCTTCACTTATTTGTTCAAGATGCATATAAAAACCTATACACTGGTCATAACCTTTATCCTGCATTTTAGACATAATCTCTCACTATAAACATATCTACATCTAGAATTGCATAACCGCAAGCAAGTTCATAATTTCATACAATCAATGACGACAGAGATTGATGAAGGTATATTTATAGTTTAACAACATCATATTGCCAATCAAACATCTTTAGGTGACAACATAAGAAGGCATGTTGAATAGATATATCCTATCTCTACTACATGGATACATTCAAGTTATGCACGAAAATACTAAAACTAGGTATACTCTTTATCCATATATCTTTCATAAATATCCAGATGAATCTAAAAACTATGAATTTCAATCCATAATTAAGTAATAAATAGAAATATCATTTATTCATTTAATAGAAATATAAATACAACTGAAAACTGGTTTATTCCCACACCCATATTTCATTCTTTAAATAGCTTGAAGAAAATTAATGTGAACTACTTTCTACCCAAAGCTAGTTTATAATTTAGAGCAATTCATTATAACAAAGATTTAATAAGAGTGTATAGATATTGCCAACATCACACAATTTAAATTTAAAAGCATAGGTAATAATTAGAAAACATATTATCTCTGTTCCAAATAATAATCTAACTGCTTCAGGGAGTATTAAATCAATCTACAAAAATAGAACATGTCTGATGATAGGAATAATAGTATGGTGACAGGAATAAAAGAACTGCTGTGAGGATTTAATATTTCTGCGACAAGGTATAAATAAAAGATACATGGTTCACTAAATTTGTGATAGAACCATCTAATTGCCAGAATAGTTTATACTAAATACTACACAATGTTAATCTCGATACAGGATTAGTAATCAAGTTTACAGAAGTAAGTCTGTAGTGACATAAAAAATAATAGCTATACGATTTATAATAAACTGTGATAGTAAATAATCTAAATGGCCACAAGAAAATAAGGCATAACAAAGGTAGAGGTGATTGGTCACAGCTATAATAATAAGTAAATCTATGCCCAGATAACTATCTACTAGCTACTATTATAATGAGATCGATTGGAAACAAGATAGGCTGACCATCATTACCCAAACCATAGTCAAAGAGATAATCTAGACGTTAGGAAATACAGAGAATAGGTTCTTGGTGGTTAGAGATCCACAAAAACAAATATAGGTTGAACAAGATTAAGATGCCAATGCCTAATAGATAAAAAGGCACAACTAAGAAGCCACAGGTGCATAAAAATTAGGCCTGAGTGATCAAATAAAAACTTTAGAAGGAAACTTAGTGATGGGTTGATTTATTCACTTCCTTTTATGCTCTTTTTATATGTTTTAAGACCTTTTCATGTGATCATGCAGATACTTTACAAACATTACTATTACTATATGTTGTTTCTCATATACTTTTCAAAGACTTTAAACCTATGTTGATAATATGGAATTGTTGCAAGTATGGGCCTAACTGGTGTTGTCATTGATGTCAACATACTCCTGTTACATTAATGATAAGGTTTGGATGAGTTGTGTGCTGAGGATATTGAGAAAATTAGTCTCAATCAGGAACAATGAAGAACAGTAATGACATAAGGTAAAAGTCCAAGACAGGATGAGGATAAGAGGATGCAGATTAAAGGGTTTGTAGACATGTATCTTAAGATGTTCTAGTAGAGATTTCAGAGGTTTGCATGAAGATATGAAGAAGTTATAGAAGTTCAAGTAAAATCAGTTTCAGCAGATGTTCAGTGATGAAAGAGTGATACAGATAGGCCCGGTGAGATCCAGAAATGCATTCTCCAGTTTTGCGGCTTTAAGGAAATATTGGGGAAGTTTGTGTGGTGTTTCAACTCATTTGGTTCATGGTTTGAAGGTCCGCAAGTATCTATTCCTTTGTGATAGTAATAGTAGACTGTGTTCTTGAGGTTCCAGATGAAGGAGAGAAGGACTTTAGTAAGTAGAGGAAGTGTGGATGTTCTTGGTGTTTTAGGCAAGTTTGTGGAGGTCCTTGGATCATGTTCAGTTCGTGTTTATGGTCCATATTAGAATTGGGGTCCTGGAAATGAAGAATAACTTCCAGATGATGGTGTTCTTTCTGTGGCTGGCCGACCAGATGAATTATACATCTTGCGGATGTTCTTGTGGATGTGTGCCAACTTAGATATTTGTTCCTAAGTTGATGTCATGTATAAATAAGGGATTGCAAAGTCATTTCAGATGTGGACTTGTGGAGATGAGTGTGTGGTAGTGAAGAAGAGTGCGAAAGGTAGAACAAAAGTATTGGGCTTAAATGGAACTGATTCAAGCATGGTGAAGATGCTATTCTCTAGTTCATGAAGGTGCTACTTATTTCTTTGTAGATAGTGTGTCTCTTGTAGGCAGTAATCCTCTTGTGAGAAGTGTGCTCGGGCAATGAGCCCTAATTGATATGTACCATTTTGTTCTTTCTATTCTTCTAATAGAGAATACAATCTTGGGTTAATCACCCCATGGTTTTTCCCTTAACTGGGTTTTCCACATCAAAATCTTGGTGTCTTATGTGTTGATATGTTTCTGCCTTTGATTTGAATGCATTATGGTTCATGATTAATATTCTACTAATCACTAAAGAAGATTTAAGTGTTTAATAAGAGAAAGTTTCACACAACTGATTCACCCCCCCTCTCAGTTGTGTGCCCTAAGTCTAACAATTGGTATCAGAGCTAAGTTCCTCTAAAAGGATCTTAACCGCTTGAGGAGATCCAAGATGCCATCTTACAAGAAGGATAGTTCAAAGTTTGATGGAACCAACTTTACTCTTTGGAAAGGTCGCATGAAATGTCACTTACAGTGTATGGGATTTGCATACTGGTCCATTGTTACAAAAGCATATGTACCTCCATAGGGTGGTCCGACAACCCTAAATGAAATCACAGATGCTAAAAACAATCTGCGGACAAAAGAGGCTCTTCTAAGAGCATTATCTGACTCAAAGCTTTCAAATGTTATTGATCTACCAACTGCCTTTGAGATTTAGAATAAACTGGAACTTTTGCATGAAGGAGACCAGTTTGTTAAATGCGCAAGGTTACAAAGTCTAAAAGGGAAATTTGAAAAACTGAAGATGAGAGATGATGAAAATATTACCTCTTTTATGCCAAGAGTGAATGAGCTGGTTTGTGGAATTAGAAATGCAGGTGGAACCCTGAGTGAAGAAGAGATCATTGGAAAAGTTCTCAAATCCCTTCTTGCCTCTTATAAAATCAAGGCTTTTGTAATCGAAGAATTCAAAGCTCACACAACAGTCACAAGAGATCAATTGGTTGGTAAGTTGGTTGCTTTTGAAATGGCTAAGTTTGGAGATGATCCTCCAAAGACTGAATCTTCATTCAAAGCCAATGCCTCTGTAAAAGGGAAACAAAGGTTTGATCCAGGAGAACACTCTTCAAGGAACCTTTCATGGTATGAAAAAGCAAGAAAAGACTTGGAAGAAGAAGAAGTTGAAACTACTCATCTTGAATCTCTTATTGCAAAAAGACTGCCAAGAGGATCCGGTAAGTATGAAGGGAAATTACATTTTAAGTATTTTAACTGCAATAAAATTGGTCATTTTGCCTCAAGATGTTCAGAAAGATTTTCAAGACCAAATCCTAACAGACCAAGGTTTCAAAAGAATTGTTACTATGTTCATGAAGAAGATGATGATGAAGGAGTAACAGATGATGAATTAGAGACAGGAAACAAATCCGGTAATGAATGGGTGTTTATTGCCATCAAAGAAGAGGAATCAATATCCTCTATATATGTCAATCATAAAGTTGAAGAAAAATCTTTGGCTGCCCAAGTTGAAGCAAAAGATGATTGGGTCATTGACAGTGGATGCTCTCACCATATGACAGGTGACAAGAATAAGTTCTTAAATTTGCAAAAGTATGAGGGAGGAATTGTAAAGTTTGGAGATAATTCTGCTGGCAGAATCAGAGGTAGAGGAACTACTTCTCTTGATGGAAAGAACAAAACCAGTAATGTACTGTATGTTGAAGGATTAAAGCACAATCTTCTCAGTGTTGGACAGCTGGTGGACAAAGGCTATGATCTCAGATTAAGGAATAGAAAATGCAAGATCTTTGAAAGTTCTGGAATAGAGATTGCATCTGGTACTCAAACTAAAGGTAATATCTTCCACTTGGTTGGTACTGGTAAAAGTTGCTTATTTTCTCAGATTGATCAGAGTTGGTTATGGCATAGGAGGATGTGTCATGTGAATTTTGATAATATCATCAAGATAAGCAATACTCAGGCTATAAGAGATCTTCCAAAATTAGTGAAACCTACTAATAGCTTATGCAAAGAATGTCAATTGGGCAAACTGAGCAGAGTCACATTCAAAAATAAGGAATTATCTTCTACCAGACTATTGGACTTAGTTCATACAGATCTTTGTGGTTCGACAAGAGTTAAGAGTATCCAAGGTGATAGATACTTCATGTTGCTAATTGATGACTATTCTCGGATGATGTGGGTAACCTTTCTAAAAGAAAAATCAGAAGCACTTGAGAAATTCAAAATATTCAAGGCCATGGTGGAGAATGAAACTGGATTAAAATTGAAATGTCTAAGGTCTGATAGAGGTGGATAATTCACATCTGGTGAGTTCATAGACTTCTATGAGAAACATGGAATAAATAGACAGTTGTCTACCCCTAGAACTCCACAGCAGAATGAGTAGTTGAGAGAAAGAATTGGACCATCCAAGAAGCATCCAGGACCATGATGATGGAAGCAAATGTTCCTTAGATCTATTGGAGAGAAGTTGCCAGCACTGTAGTCTACACTCTTAATCGAGTTCAAATTAGAAACAATACCGATAAGACTCCTTATGAACTTTGGTTTGGCATTACTCCCACTGTGAGATACTTCAAATTTTTTGGTAGCAGATGTTACATTAAAAGGGATGAAGATCTAGGAAAGTTTGATGCTAGAAGTGATGAAGGAATATTCTTGGGTTACTCTACTCAAAGCAATGCATACCGGTGTTACAACAAGAGACTAAGAAAGATTGTAGAAAGTGTAAATGTGAAGGTTGATGAAGAAATTGAAAGACCCTCAAGAATTCATGAGTATGATGAAGATGATAAGAATGGTGTTCAGATTCAAAGTATCCAAGCCTCTTCTGAGAAACAAAGTCAAGCTAATCCGGTAAGTCAGGAAAAAAAGATAAGTCTTAATGAGATTGATCAAGAGTTAGAGGTGCAAGAAACTCCCAAAGTTCAAAGGTATGTAACTCTAAACCACTTTGAAGATCAGATCATAGGTGACAAAAGCAAAGGAGTGCAAACAAGGAGAAGAATTGCTCAGAATTCAAATGAGTATTGTCTAATTTCAAAGATTGAACCTAAGACAGTGAATGAAGCTTGCAATGATGAAAATTGGTCAAAAGCAATGGAGGAAGAACTAATGCAAATTGAGAAAAACCACATTTGGGATCTTGTTCCCAGACCTAGAAACAAGAATGTGATTGGAACCAAATGGGTCTTCCAGAACAAATTGAATGAAGTTGGTGAAGTAATAAGAATTAAAGCTTGATTGGTTTGCAAGGGTTACTCTCAGATTGAAGGAGTTGATTTTGAAGAGACTTTTGCTCCGGTGGTAAGAATTGAAGCAGTCAGATTATTTCTTGCATTTGCTACCTTTAAGGACTTCAAGGTGTATCAGATGGATGTCAAATCTGCCTTCCTAAATGGTAATTTGGAAGAAGAAGTGTACATTGAGCAACCGAATGGATTTCAATTGTCTGATCATGGTGACATGGTCAACAAATTGAAAAAGGCACTGTATGGACTGAAGCAAGCCCCAAGAGCTTGGTATGAAAGATTGGATAAGCATCTCTTGAAGATTGGTTTCAACAAAGGTACTGCTGACAGTAATTTGTATTTCAAAATTGATCATGAAAATATCTTAATTGTTGAAGTATTTGTTGATGATATCATTTTTGGAGGAAGAGATAGTATGTGTAAAACTTTTGCAAGTCAAATGAAAAGTGAGTTTGAGATGTCCTTGCTTGGAGAAATGAATTTCTTTTTGGGTCTACAAATTACTCAAACAAAGAAAGGAATCTTCATTTCTCAGTCAAAATATGTGAAAGAATTGTTGAGGAAATTTGGGATGGAAGACTCAAAGCCAATGAACACTCTAATGGCAACTGGATGCAAGTTGAGCAAAGATGATGACTCTCCCAAGGTTGATCAGACAAAATATAGGTCAATGATTGGAGGATTGTTGTATCTCACTCAAACTAGACCAGATATTATGCAGGCTGTTGGTCTTGTTGCTAGATTCCAAGCCGATCCTAGAGAATCTCATGTTATGGCAATCAAGAGGATTTTTAGATATCTAAAGGGGACAATTGAGTATGGGTTGTGGTATCCTAGAGATCATAATTTCTCTCTTCATGCATATATAGATGCTGATTGGGTAGGAGATGTGGATGACCGGAAGAGTACCAGTGGTGGAGCATTCTTTTTGGGGAAGAGATTGGTTTTTTGGTTAAGCAAGAAACAAGAAGCAATATCTTTGTCCACTGTAGAAGCAGAATATATTGCTATAGCAGGTAGTTGTACTCAAGTTTTGTGGATGAAACAGATGTTAAGAGACATTAGAGTAGAGTATGAGGAGCCCATCACAATTTTTTGTGATAATTCAAGTGCAATAAACATATCCAAGAATCCAGTGTTGCATTCAAAGACTAAACATATATCCATCAAATTTCACTTTTTGAGAGAGCAAGTGAACAAGAATGAAGTCAGATTGGAGTTTGTGCCTTCAAAGGATCAGATTGTAGACATCTTTACTAAACCTCTACCTAAGGACTCTTTTGAGTATCTCAGGGAGAAGTTAGGGGTTATTGCCCCTCCGGTGGTGAACTAAGGTGCACTGATGTGCATCAGTCTGGTGGATATCACAGTCACATCTTGTGGTCTGGACTGATGATGGGGAGCTGCTACTCAGGGGGAGCAGCAGGCATGGTTCTGAAGTAGTGGAATTGTAAGTATGTGCCCTTTGCCATTGATGTCAAAGGGGGAGAGAAGACATGTGAAAGACAAGTGGTTTTTGATCAAAGGGGGAGTAGTAAAGGGAGGGAAGACATGTGAATGATTGTTGTTGATAGGGGAAGTTGCGACAGTAATGTGATTTTCTTGTCTTGATGGTTAAAATAGTTTTTCACATCATATGTTGCCATCAATGACAAAGGGGGAGATTGTTGCAATTATGGGCCTAACTGGTGTTGTCATTGATGTCAACATACTCCTATTACATTAATGATAATATTTGGATGAGTTGTGTGCTGAGCATATTGAGAAAATTAGTCTCAATCAGGAATAGTGAAGAATAGTAATGACATAAGGTAAAAGTCCAAGACAGGATGAAGATAAGAGGATACAGATTAAAGGGTTTGTAGATATGTGTCTTAAGATGTTCTAGTAGAGATTTCAGAGGTCCGCATGAAGATATGAAGAAGTTATATAAGTTCAAGTAAAACTAGTTCTGGCAGATGTTCAGTGATGAAAGAGTGATACAGATAGGTCCAATGAGATCCGGAAATGCATTCTCTGATTCTGCGGATTTAAGGAAGTATTGGGGAAGTCTGTGTGGTGTGTTAGCTCATTTGGTTCATAGTTTGAAGGTCCACAAGTATCTATTCCTTTGTGATAGTAATGACAGACTATGTTCTTGAGGTTCCAGATGAAGGAGAGAAGGATTTCAGTAAGTAGAGGAAGTGCAGATGTTCTTGGTGTTTCAGGCAAGTTTGTTGAGGTCCTTGGAGTGTGTTCAGTTTGTGTTTATAGTCCGCATTAGAATTAGGGTCCCAAAAATGAAGAATAACTTTTGGATGATGGTGTTCTTTCTATGACTGGCCGACCGAATGAATTATACATCTTGCGGATGTTCTTGTGGATGTGTGCCGACTTAGATTTTTGTTCCTAAGTTGATGTCATGTATAAATAAGGGATTACGAAGTCATTTCAGATGTGGACTTGTGGAGATGAGTGTGTGGTAGTGAAGAAGAGTGTGAAAGGTAGATCAGAAGTATTGGGCTTAAATGGAACTGATTCAAGCATGGTGAAGATTCTATTCTCCAGTTCATGAAGGTGATACTTATTTCTTTGTAGACAATGTGTCTCTTGTAGGCAGTAAGCCTCTTGTGAGCAGTGTGCTTAGGTAGTGAGCCCTAATTGGCATGTGCCATTTTGTTCTTTCTATTCTTCTAATAGAGAATACAATCTTGGGTTAATCACCCTGTGGTTTTTCCCTTAACCGGGTTTTCCACGTCAAAATCTTGGTGTCTTATGTGTTGATATGTTTCGGCCTTTGATTTGAATGCATTATGGTTCATGATTAATATTCTTCTAATCACTAAAGAAGATTTAAGTGTTTAATAAGAGAAAGTTTCGTACAACTGAATCACCTCCCCCCTCTCAGTTGTGTGCCCTAAGTCTAATAGGAATATGGTGGTTATATTATCAAGTGAATGATTTAAATTATAAGTATGCATGTAATATAACTAGAATCCTATGGTTTAAATATGAGAGTTATTTTGTGTGCATATATTTATATAATTAACCTTGTGCAGCAAGGATGTGGCATCAAGGAAAGAGCAATTGCAATGAGTTGCTAGACAGGGGAATTAAGAGAAGTTCAGTTTGAACACTAAGAATGAAGATAGATGGAGGATGAATTTATATCATAATGGATTGGAATAAATGGAGAAAGGAAGACTTGTTCTAAATGCAGTCTATGAGCGGTTTTTTATACAAACCGTTTCATGAGAGTTCTTGTTTGAACAAGCATTTTCTTCTTTTGATCAGTTAGATTAATAAATCAATCATACAACTTGTATCCTAGTATCTAGGGTTGAATTGATTGACAATTAGTTAGTGGTTGTATAGGACTCTCCTAATTTTGTATAAGTTAGAGGGATGAGTTTGTTGCTAAGTTAGTTGCTTTTAACTTTCTAGTTACTTAGTCATTACTCTGTTTTTCAATTATCAATTATCCATACATGTTTTGATTTGAATAAAATCTGAGAAGATTCTCTTTCTGATATGAGTTGAATACAATTCAGTGTTATGAGAATGCATGAGAATCTAAAGTAGATTTGTTTTTCAGATTAAGTGAGATAGTTCCCTGAGTTGGCCACTCAAGGTACTAACCCTCACTTCATATATTTCCTTATTTATTCACGCATTCATAGTTAAAACTATTTTTCTATTATTTCATCAATTACATTATGAGAAAAATGAAATATCTTGTTTGCAATTTCCAGTAGTTGTGATTCATGAACAAGTGCATATTTTAAGCCCTCCAGAGGTTAGTGTTAGTTCTTTTATCATTCGGAGTATTTTGAGTTAATTTTGTAATTCTCTATTGAATATAGTCATCTTTAGCTTATGCTAAAGGTACCTATAGCAACTAGATTTTTAATTATTTTTGTTGTTCTTACATTTTTGTGAACTTCAGTAAACTAGGTTAATTAGAATAAGTCTGTATGAGTTAGTTTAGGATAGAAATGGTTCTAAAAGGCATATATAGTGCAGGCATCATCATAAGATTACGCTCATTGGTTGATAATTCAAGTTAGGAATGCAATGATAGAGTGGACTATTGAAGTTGGTTTACCCCGGGATTTGGTTAAGTCTACAATGCATTAGTTTTCCTCTACATTTTTGGTGCCATTGTCAAGGATGGTGCTACCTTCATAGTCTCATTAGTCTTATGTGCTTTCATAGTTTAAATTTTGATTCCAGCATTAGATTTAATGAATTCATTTTTTTTCAGGAAACACCAAACATTATTCTAACATTGTGCAGGACCATTGAAATGTCAAGCTAAAACTACTGTAAGCGGAGGCAAAGAGATCACCGAGGTAGATTCCTCCCTTCAACTTCTCAGGATAATGAGGACACATCTAAATTTATCAATTATACAGTAGAAAGTGTTGAAGAAGAGTTTCCTCTTACATCTTCATTAACACCTTCTACATCTCCATCAGCTTCCTACATAGCTACAGAAGGGACTTTTAGAACCATGGTAGATGCTGTAGTAGAGGATCCTCTAGGACAAGTAACATTTGAATTCCCTATCCCAGACCAAGCACGGGCTACTACTCTAAAAAATATACCACCTTCTGCATTGCCTATTTTCTATGGCTTGGTAACTGAAGATCTTGACACTTTCGTGTTCGAGTTTGATGTCATGTGTAGGAGTTATGACTACACTGTTGATCCTTATAGACTCAAGCTATTCCTTGCCAAACTAAAAGATGCTGCTTTAAGATGGTTTATGGGGTTGGGGAAATATGTCATTCCAGACTAGGATACCATGAAGACAAAGTTCCTGGAAAAATATAAAGACTACTATAGAGGCCATGATAGGATGAAAGATGACATCTTCTGGATGTCACAGAAAGGGGATGAACCACTAGAAGACTATGTTGAAATATTCCAATTTGCCTTAAAGAAAACCCTCAAAATAGATTGTCTAAAGAATCACTGAAGCTGGTCTTTTTGAGGGGAGTTAATGATGACTACATGGATGCCCTCAATCTCATTGGAATAGGAGATATATCTCAACTTCCCTTTGAGGATGTTTGGAGAGCTTGTAGAAATTATTCTAGAACCTTTTCCAGAAAACCAAGGGGAGAAAGAGCAGCCATCATAGCCAAGGCAACCAATGGGGTTTCAAGAGTGGAAATTAGTAACCTACTGACCAACATGAAAGAGGACATTATTAGCCATATGGCTACATAGATGAACACTCTTCATATCAATAAGAAAAAAGAAGAGGTAGATGCAATGCTTACTGAATACTTCCCCAGCTATAGAGAGAGGAGGCCAATTGTAAATGCAAAAGGGTGGCCAGTATCCAATAAGAAAAGATTGAAAGGCCAGAATTACAACCATTTGAAGGAGAAGATGGGAAACTATTCTTCATAGCTCAAATGAGACTTTGGCAGCAAAGACAAGGTATGCCTTCTAATCCACTTAACTTCAATTCTCCCTTTCCTACTGCAAACTAGAATTTCTTTGCTTGGAATACTCAACAATGGCCTGGTAATCCAGATGCATGGTAAAACCCACAATGGCCTACTCCACAAGCTGGTTGGAACCAACAACAACCAAACTCATGGCCTCAGCAAAATTTCCTAGGTCCCAACTATAACTCCCAGTGGCCTACTCAGTAGCAACAATGGTAGCCTCAATGGAACAAGGGCCAACAGTGGTAGCAAAATGCACCTTTTCAACAACTAATGATTCCATCTCAGCCACAATAGCCAGCCATAATGCCACCATCAACACCTAAAAATCCACCTCCTAGACCTACCCAAATCCCTGCCCAATGTACACCTAACCCTAACAACAAGCATGTCCAATAGGCTTATACTAATGACGTAATGCAATATCCCACCTTTGGGGTGGAAGTGAGTAATGTTCATCTTAGATTAGGGAAGAAATTTATAGGGCTTTCATCTCCCCAAATCATAGAGCTTGAAGATGAAGAACCCACCAAAGAAGCCTCAGATAAACCACCTTTGGAACCTAAATCAACCCAAGATGCCCAAACTACCTTACATTAGAAGCCGCCTCCTTTCCCTAAGTACTTGGCCATGCAAAAACAAACAATCCAAACTAATATTGTCCTTTTCAACCAGCTGAAAGACATAAGCATCAAAATTCCCTTAATCCAAGCCATCAAGGATATTCCTATCTACACTAAGACTATTAGGGATCTTTGCATAAAGAAGCCAGGAAGGAAGAGAATAGACCCTTAGATAGTACATGTTTTAGGCAATATTGCTGATATCATGTTGGGTAATATAAATGTTCCAAAATATACAAATCCAGATAGTCCAGTGGTGGATGTCAAGATCAATGAGACTCTGATTAAGAATACTTTGATAGATTTAGGTGCTACAATTAATGTCATGACCAAGGAGACAATGTAGACACTCCAATTGAACAACCTTAGGCCTACTCAGATAGTCTTGCAATTAGCTGATAGGTCTACAATCAAACCTGAAGGAATCATAGAAGATTTGGTCATTGCATTAGGTTCTTGGGAATACCCTGATGATTTTATAGTATTGCAGCCAAAGCTTAATCTTGATGGTTATCCTCTTATACTAGGTAGACCATGGCTTACCATCGTTGATGCATTTATAGGTTGTAGGTCTGGTAACATGATCATATCCAATGGGACAGTGACCAAGAAATTAGTTTTATATCCACCGGCCTAGCCATACCATGAGCTTGAGCAGACCATTTGGCCTAGCCTAGAGGATGAGGACACCTATTCCCTGTAAACCCTAATGACTATTGAATGCAACCTCTTATTGGATATTCTAGTTGAAGATGAATTAATTGCTCACGTTATACAAAATGACTATGAGAGGCACCCATAATAGAAAGACTGCCTATCCTGCTTACAAGACCCTTTGAGCAACATAATACCCAGCAGTTCCTCAGAGCAGATATCCCAAATATTTAATGCTTTATTACCCTAGCAATGCTTACTCGTATTACCTAGCCTTGATTTGTCTTATGTGCAAGAATTGTCAAAACAAGTAGCAATCAAGCAAGGTAATATGTTGAATATTAACAATACATTGACTGATGAACGCCAGCAATCCCTACATGAAATATTGCATACACACTAGAAGCATTCACCTGGGATTATAGTGACATGAAAGGCACTGATCCTACCTTATGCATGCACAAAATATATATTTATGATGGCTATATACCCATTAGGCAGCAGCAGAGGCGCATGAACCCCACCCTCAGAGAGATTGTGAAAGCTGAGCTTCAAAAGCTTCTGGATGCAGGATTTATATATGCCATTTTAGATAGTGAATGGGTTTCACCATTGGTCATAGTGCCCATGAAAGGTGACAAATGGAGAATTTGTGTAAAATAAGAACACTTCATACAGATGATAGGAGTTGTGATAGATGTCAGAGAATGGGGAGGCCTACAAGAAGTGATGAGATGCCTTTGCAGCCACAAATCTCATTGGCCCCTTTTGATAAGTGGGGAATGGATTTTGTTGGACCTATATCTCCTACATTCAATGATAAGGATTATATCTTGGTATGTACTAATTACTTAACTAAATGGGTTGAAGTTAAAGCCTTGCAGTTTTCCAGGGATGGCAATGTGGCCAAATTCTTGTATGAGGACATCTTCACTAGATATGGTGTGCCAAGGGAGATAGTAACAGATCAAGGAACACAATTTACATCTGATCTAATCACCAAACTGGTAGAAGAATATTAGATCATGTTGAAATTAGGGAAGACAACTGAGAGGGGGGGTGAATCAATTGTCACAAAAACTTTTGTCCTTTGTTGTAACTAAACTTCTTTACCACTTATTAACAGATGAATGATATAACCATGAAAGCATGAATCAATCAACACATGAGCAGAAACAAAATTAATAAACAAAGGAAGACAACTGAGAGGGGGGGTGAATCAGTTGTCACAAAAACTTTTGTCCTTTGTTGTAACTAAACTTCTTTACCACTTATTAACAGATGAATGATATAACCATGAAAGCATGAATTAATCAACACATGAGCAGAAACAAAATTAATAAACATAACACCAAGATTTTTATGTGGAAACTCGGTTAAGGGAAAAACCATGGTGGGGGTTAACCCACAAGATTTATTCTCTATTAAAAGAATAGAAAATGGTAAGGCACTTGCCTTTGGGCACACTTCCCAGAGCTCACTACTCAAAGGAGGCTCACTGCCTACATAAACATTTAAAAGTTTATCACAGAAAGATTGAACTAGAAAACAACATCTTCTTCATGCCAAGGTTAGTTCCATTTAAGCACACAATACTTTTTATCTACCCCCAAACACTTCTTTACTATCTCCTCATTCTTTACTCCTCTTCATCTTCCACTCTTCTTCTTCTCTGCTCTACCTTTCTTCCTTTCTTAGGATTTTATCATTTTCGCATAATGATACATTTCCATAACTCAACCACACATATTTATATGCTTTATCAAACTTGGAATAAACATCAAGGTTAGCACTACAAACATCTAATTTAATGTGAACCACTATACTATCGGCAAAACATAGCTGGGACCCTAATCTTCCTCGAACAACATGCCACACTTCATAGAACATCTCTTAGATCATTTGTAACATGCATAAAGTATCCAGTCAGCCAAGACTGGAGAGAACAACAACACACAAGGACAAATCTTCAATCATGAGCTCAATCCTCAATGTAGACCACCAACATAGCAGGAACCTAATTCAGAGACCACCACAAGCACAAAGAAATTAACAGGAACAACTGCACCACCTCAAATCACCAAAAACACTTGCACGTTCATCTGGGAACTCAAGAACACCAACTTTCATGACTGTCACACTAGAAATATTGCTTGTGGACCTCTAAACCATGAACCACTTGAGTTGAGAATAGACACTGTCATCCCAAACACACCTCTAGATCCACAGATCATAATATTCCAATGTAGATCAATCTAGACCCAATTTTTGTCACTCTGTCACCTCTGAACAACTTCAAAACTTGGTTCTACTTAGATGGCCATATCTTCACAAATTCTTCATGCAGATCCCTCAAATCTTAACTAGAGCAACTTTAGATACCATAAGCCATAATCAGATGTTCCCTTTAGATATCTAAAAATTCTTTTGACTGCTACAACATGGGACTCTCTAGGATCAACTTGAAATTTAGCAACAAGGACAACTACAATCATAATATCAAGTCTGGTATAAGTCAAATAAAGCAATCTTCCAATCATTGATCTATACTTTTTCTGATTTGCCTTAAGGGAATCATCATCTTTACTCAACTTGCATCCAGTTTGTTGGGACAAGAAAATTTAAAATTTTCTTGTATTCTTACTCATCCATATCTGACTAAATTAGAAAACATTATGCCCAAAGTCATGATGATAACTGGTGTATTCCATAAAAAACAAGCTTTCACCACAAGTGAGTGTATCACTCACTAAATTACACTAGATTGAAGGGCTTCAATTCCTAAGTTTTAGCAAGACATCCCTTTTGTTATACCGATCCATGCTCTATGAGGAACTTGTTGAAATAGCTATCGGCATAAGAATAAGCATCAGCAAAAAGATTTCAAGAATCATCAATGGAGAGAATGATACCGATGGTCTTTCGTTGGAGAGAAATTTATTAGTCACACTAATCGGTATAAGATATTACAATCGGCAAATACTCTACAAGACTTCCCGATGATGTAGGTCATACCGATAAGAAATTTTAGTAAGACTCTCACTGAGCATCCAGTGGAATGGAGAGAATTAGTGGTCATCGGTAGGAGATGAATATCGGAAAGAAAAATCAAGGAGTTTCTGATACTCTAAAGTCTCACCAATCAAAGAGAAGTGCTTTGGCGTAGCTTACACTGATATGTATAATAAGGACTATCGGCGAAAACAAATCAATTGGAACAAAACTTATAAGTCTGGCCGAAGCAATACTCACAATGATGTCGGTGACATGTTGTGAAGGTCTCTCTGATAAGGAATGTAAAGGGATATTGGGGAGATAACCACGATGGGGTGACTTGAAATAGGTTACTCTGATAACATATCTTACTCTGATAGCAATAAGGATTACACTCATCGATGAGACTCTCCCCGATAGTCATATCGGTAACACTTGACATATCAGAGAAGAATGTTATTCTTACAATGATGAAGAACGTCATGCTGATGGTAACCACACCCATTTCTGCATCAGGTAAAGCTTGGAGATATCTTGCCGATACAAATTTACAAATGAAATATAACATGGAGGAGATAGTTGAAGGGTTACAATGATTGATCCATGAATAAATGTTCGCACCATAAGAAGATATTAAAATCACCCAGACATTATAAAAATCATGCCAATGAGAGAAGTTATGATGATGTGACATTTCACAATGATCAAGAAAATTGAATTTCTCGAACAATTAATTGTAGACAGCGAAGAAATCCTTTGAGATAACTTTCGAAATCATTACAATTAAACTTGACAGAATTGTTGGAGACCACCACAAGCACAATGAAATTAACAGGAACAACTGTACCACCTCATATCATTAAAAACACTTGCACCTTCATCTGGGAACTCAAAAACACCAACTTTAATGAATATCACACTAGAAAGATTGCTTGTGGACCTCCAAACCATGAACCACTTGAGTTGAGAATACACACTGTCATCCCAAACACACCTTTAGATCCACAGATCATAATATTCCAATGCGAATCAATCCAGACCATATTTTTGTCACTCTGTCACCTCTGAATAGCTACAAAACCTGGATCTACTTAGATGGTCATATCTTCACAAATTCTTCATGTGGATCCCTCAAATCTTAACTAGAGCAACTTCAGACAATCCTTTACAACACCCATTAGTCCACAAACTCAGATCTTCATCTCACTGGGAATGCGAAGCAATCTACTGCACTATCTTCATTGTCTCTTATAGAGAGATATGTAACTCAATTGTTTCTTCTGGAGAGGCTAATTTTCTCAATATCCTTAATATACAAGTCTTCTAGAATGGGATACAATTGACACCAATGACAACAAGGATATGTTGACATCAATTCCAACACTGATTAGGCGTATATTTGCAACAAATCAGACATAAGAAATCCACTCCCTACCATCTTCAGGCTAATGATCAAATGGAAGTCACCAACAGAGAAATTGAGAACATCTTGACAAAGACAATGCAGCTTCATCAAAGAGATTAGGTTTCTAGGATCCTAGAAGCTATTTGGGCATATAGAACTACTTGGAAGACAACTACAGGGTTTACACCTTATGAACTAGTCTATGGCAAGACAACAGTCCTGCCTATAGAATTTGAACACAAAACCCTAAAGACAACAATGGAACTAGGGATGGATTTGACAACAACTCAATAAGATAGGCTACAAAATTTGAATGCCCTAGATGAAATCCGATTGGAGGCCATCCATCACATAAGAGGTCATATAGAAATATAGAGCCAAATAGAATGATAAGTACATCAAGACTAAAGAATTCACTACTGGTGACTAGGCACTCCTCTATGATTCAAGATACAAGGACTTCAAGGGAAAGCTTTAGTCTCATTGGTTAGGCCCATATGTGATTAAACAAGTCTCTCCTAATGGTGCAATTTGATTGCAGACTATTCATGAAGTTCAGTTTTCACTGTTAGTAAATGAGCATAGGCTCAAACTGTATAAAAAGCCACTTCAAAAGGATGACTTTCCTGTTTCTTTAGCTGCTCAATATGGTACTCCTGACATTCCTGATGAAGATGATGTGACACCAAATGATACACCTTCTGATGCTGATCCATCAACACTATCCAGTGATGTGGAGGTTGAGTTGTAATACTCAACCCCTATCACTAAAACATAATTTTATTTTCTTTAAAATCACATGCACACACAGCACAACATCCATGGTTACTTCAGTTACTTAAACTGGGACCTGTTTACAACTCACACATTAGGGACTTGACTCAGTTGGGACCTGATATATTGTATTTGTAATTCCATAGTAGGGACCTGTGCTTATGGCACTATAGCCACTCCTTTATGCATCTTTCTTCTATAGTTTGGTGAACAGTACCTAATTTTTCCCGCCCATTCTACATGCCGCATTCATTTCAAAATCAATCCGTTGTATTGCCACAAGTGTCAACTCACATTTATGAGTTGTTCATTTTTCTCCACCTTTATGTGCCATTGCATCATAATTCTATAGCCATACCAGCCACCTTCCTATTAGCTGCATGCATATCAACTCGACTCATCAATATATGTTCACAAATTCCAAGGCGTGTTAATTATTTCTTTCCATTCCATATGTGCATTACATAACTTTCAATCATTAAAACTAGATTTCTTTTTATATTCATTATTATTTGTAGTTTATTTCATGCATGCGAGAATATTATCCACCATTCCATTTAATCAATACTCCTCATTCTGTATTAATTGACATGTGAAGTGAGGTCACTTCAAAATTAAGTTGGGGGGAGGGGTTTATTTTTTTTATTTTCACCATTCACCATCTTTTGCCTTGCAAGAAAAACTAGATAAAACCTCCTACACCATGAAGTTACCCTATTTTGCCAATAAGAGAACATATTACTTGAAGGAAGTTGCAGTGGAGAAGAAAGGAGAGGCAAAAATTGTAAGTGGTTCTTTTTGGGGGGTGAATTGAAGCAACAGAAATTGTCTTTTTGGGATGGTGAGTTGAAGTAACAAATATCGACACTGTTTAGCATAAATTGACATTGTAGAGATTGCAATTGCAATTTATAGAAGTCATGGGAGGGGACGCAATCAGAAGAGAACCCTCTGTGCATAAAGAAATACTAGAATATGTAATGGTTCTTCCACTATTTACAAGAGTGGGTTGGTTAGATTACTTTCTGAAACTGACAGAATATGATGATGAGATGGTAAAGGAATTTGCATTTACATTATAGTATGATGAAGCAATGGTGAAAGGGTTGACTGGAGATGCTTTCAAAATAGCTATTGCTTAGGTCATAGGGCTATCATGAACAAGGTCTAAATACCCAGCTAGAGCTGATGCAGCTGTAGCGAGAGAGAAATTCTATGAGAGGTGAACACCTAGACTTCACCACACAAGGTATGAAGAAATTATCTTTTCCCTTCTTTTGGGGAAATATGCTTCATATATTATCAGATATATTGCATGTGATGGTTGATATAACATGTTGTATACTATACATTTCAAATTACTCAATCATCTATGGCATGAAAAATTGGTTAATGTCCCAAATTTTCTATATAGTATGTTGAAAAGAATGTCTTCAAAATACTAGAAACAATAGTCAGACACTACTCTATCCCACCATTGTTTGATAACCCTGCTAATAAAGAGAAGATTGAGAATTTAGTACCCACAAGTTGAGTGGGAAGCTTTTAAGCAATGTGTGGATATTTCAACACTATTAGAGGTACCTAAACCAGAAGATGAGCCTCCATATGAGCCTGAGCTTCCATATGAAACTAAGCATGAAGATCCACAAGATGAAAATCCTCTAGAATTTAGGCCTGTAGTAGTAGAAGAACCCTCATCATCCACCCCTAAAGCTAAGAAAAATACTCCTTCAGCATCTACTAAAGAAAAGAAGAATAGGAATGATGTGAAGAAGTGCAAGAGCACAATGAAAGAAGAAAATACAAAGGAAAGAAGGAAGAAGAGGGACAAGAAGACGAGGAAAAAGGAAGATAAGTAAGAGACTGTCACTTCTAGATGCTCAGGTAGGCTAAAGAGGCAAAGTGCCAAGGAAAAAGTTGTTGAGGAACAAAAATTAGAGGAAAAAGATAAAGGCTAGTAGAACAGTGATCCAATTCCACTGAATATAGATTCAGATAGGGGAGAAATTCCTCTAGAGGATGTCTTTGCTAATGCCTATAATAATGTCAACATGTCTGCTAGGAAAAGAAGGTATGTTTCTTCTTCTGATTCTAATTTAGAGGATTTGTTTACTACAAAGAAAATGGGGAAGTCTGTACCTAATAATTTTGCTCAAGAAGTTTTTGATATTCCTAGAAAAGGTGATGATGAAAATCTAAATTTTGAAAAAGAAAAAGAATTATTGGAGGACAAAAATATTAGAAAAGAACTTCAAGAGGCTTTGGATAGGATAAGATAGCTAGAAGAATAGGTAAAGGGGTATGAGGAGAAAGATAAAGAAAAAGAGAAAAGGATTCAAGAGTTGGAAGAGAAAATTTAGACTTATGGCCATGGTTCCAATTTAGATTTATTAGCACAACTAGCTAAAAGTGTAAAAAGATTGAAAAGGATGAAGTACCCACTCTCCAACCTCCTATGACAAAAACCCCAGGGTACCATACCACTCTATCTCTAGGATTTGAATTAATGAAGTTGACTCATGAAACCAAGCAGGTAAAGGAGAACTAGTAAAAAGAGAAACATAGTCTTAATGCATCAGTTGAGGAAAAGGATTTGGTAATCAAAAGGTTGGAAGGGAAGCTGGTAGAGGTAGTTAATAGAGCAATTCAAATCATTGAATGCAGACCTCCACCAATATTTTATGAATTATTTCTTAAGGAAAAGTTTCTTAGTTTTCAATTTAATAGATTCATCAATGATTAGTCTATTTCTATCTATTCAAGACATGATTTTTTTTATTTATTTCAAGAAGTTAGTTTGGAAGAACAAGATCAGTTGTGTGAATACTATTTGCACAATTATTTGATGGAAGAAGATATAGAGTGGAACCCCTTGATCTATGCTGGTGATCTTCAAGTCAGAGCATTGATGTCTTACCTTAGAAATGAGTATCTTAGAGGAGAGCTAATGGATAAATATGAGGAACAGGAAAAGAAGGTGCCACTACAGATTAGGCAAGAAGCCTTAAATCCTGATGTGATCCTAACCCAATGGTTAACACTCTTCTCTCACAAGGGTCCAGGTAAGGTAATTATGGATTTAAGACTCAGGGATTATAGAAGGATATAGCAGTTGACAGTATCTATCATTCAAAACTGCAAGAGGTATGTGTAGAATAGATGGGATAGTCTAACTCTGGAATTGCAGAGGAAAGAGCTCCACTCCTTCCACAATTTCATGAAACTGTTTGAGAGGCTACATAGGTATATCAGGATTCTAGAGAGAATAGGAGTAGCATGGCTACCACTCATATTTCACCCTCCTATTCTCCTTTACCTAGTACCACACTAGACATGAGAAAAGAGTGATAAATGTAAGAATGTAGAATTGGTCAAGATGAATAGGCTTGCTTGCTATAATGGTTTTTTATCTCAAACATGGACAAGGAGTTAGGGTAGTCATGGACCTCAAACAAATCACTCTGCATTATAATCTCCTCCCCTAGATGTTTAGTCTCTTGATTCTGCTTAAGGGCAAGCAAAAGAGTAGTTGGGGGGAGATGATGGGTTGAATTATTGACTTCCTTTTATGTTGTTTTTATACATTTTAAGACCTTTTCATATGATCCTATAGATACTTTACAAACATTACTATTACTATATGCTATTTTTCATATACTTTTCAAAGACTTTAAACCTATGTTGATAATATGGAATATGGCAGTTATATTATCAAGTGAATGATTTAAATTATTAGTATGCAGGTAATATAACTAGAATCCTATGGTTTAAATATGAGAGTTATTTTGTGTGCATATGTTTAGAGAATTAACCCTATATAGCAAGGACGTGTAATTAAGGAAAGAGCAATTGCAGTGAGTTGCAGGATAGTGGAATTAAGAGAAGTGCAGTTTGAATGCCAAGAGTGAAGACAGATGGAGGATGAATCTATACCATCATGGATTGGAATAAATATAGAAAGGAAGACTTGTTCTAAACACAGTCTATGAGCAATTTTTCATACAAACCATTTCATGAGAGTTCTTGTTTGAACAAGACTTTTCTTCTTTTGATCAGTTAGATTAATAAATCAATCATGCAACTTGGATCCTAGTATCTAGGGTTGAATTGATTGAGGATTAGTTAGTGGTTGTATAGGACTCTCCCGATTTTGTATGAGTTAGAGGGTGAGTTCATTTCTAAGTTAGTTGCTTTTCACTTTCTAGTTAGTTAGTCGTTACTCTATTTTTCAATTATCAATTATCCAGACATGTTTTGATTTGAATAAAATCTAAGAAGATTCTATTTCTAATATGAGTTGATTACAATTTGGTGTTATGAGAATGCATGAGAATCTAAAGTAGATTTGGTTTTTAGATTAAGTGAGATAGTTCCTTGAGCTGGCCACTCAAGCTACTAACCCTCACTTCGTATATTTCCTTGTTTATTCATGCATTCATAGTTAAAAGTATTTTTCTATTATTTCATCAATTACATTGTGAGACAAGTGAAATATTTTGATTGCAATTTCCAGTAGTTTTGATTCATGAACAAGTTTATATTTTAAGTCCTCTAGAGGTTAGTATTAGTTCTTTTATGATTATGAGTATTTTGAGTTAATTCTATAATTCTCTATTAAATATAGTCATCTTCAGCTTATGCTAAAGGTACCCATAGAAACTAGACTTTTAACTATTTTTATTGTTCTTACATTTCTGTGAACTTCAATAAACTAGGTTAATTAAAATAAGTTTGTATGAGTTAGTTTAAGATAAAAATTAATCTCAAAGGCATATATAGTGTAGGCATCATCATAATCTTACGCTCCTTGGTCAATAATTCAATGTAGGAATGCAATGATAGAGTGGCCTGTTCAGATAGGTTTACCCCTGAATTTGGTTAAGTCTACAACACATTAGTTTTCCTCTACACTCAAGCCATAGAAAAGAAGGAATTTTAACATACATATGTAGGACGACACCAAGATACTGAATATCCAGTGTTTTAATTCTGACGCCAATAGAAAGAAAGGCTGAAATCAAACTCAAACATTCAGGAAAGAAACACAAGCGACAAGAAAATAACTAGCCGGCGACAGGGGTTCATTCTAAGTTGGTAGAAGATTTTAGCAAGGTATAAATGGTGCTCATCAGTTAGGCTGACCAAGTATTACATAGACCAGAGAAGAATTAAATTACATGTCAATATTTAAACAATATACTCTTCCAAAGTTTTCAGCAAAAGAATTCATGGAAAATATTCAATTTTTGCATGTTTGTCCAGGGGTTGATTCTGCCTCCTACCACCGTGCCTCTCCTTCCTCTCCTTCCTTGATCTCTTCTCTCCTTTTCATTGCTCAAAACAATAATCCCCCCTTTCTTTCTTTTGTCCTCTATTTTTTAAAAAAATCTTCTTCCCTAATCTTGGCATTCATATCTTTAGATTTTTGAGTTTCTTTTTTCTTAATAACTGTCAGTTACTTTTGATTTTGTATGCTTCTCTTGTGTTTAAACCCCATGATCTCTTCTTGAAATATTAACATTTCCTCTTATTTTTGTCACTCATAATACATTCCACTTAGATTATTTATTAATATCTATAGATTTCTATATTTAATATATATTATTGATATAATATATTTATTTTTAAATAAAACATAATTGTTTTTAAGTCTAACCAAGATATTGTTTTCAAACAATAATATATTATATAAATAGGAAAACACTTCTATTATTTATAATTAAATAATATAAAATACACACTTCCATTAAATATAAGTCGAAGGAACATAATATTTTCATGAGTAATTTCAATGAACATTCTGAAACAACGAAGACACGTATTTATCTAATCATAAAACATCAATCAGATTTATTTACTATATAAAATACTCAAACAAGGATAGCAACCACATAATGTTGCTCAAATAAAACCAGTTAGAAATGCAGTATGACATGAAACTACATGATTGTGTGCATGTATTAGATTAATCCATCCCAAAATTTCTTGATGGGCAACTAGAACATTTCTACTTCAACCATATTCTCATCTTTTACTTTTCCCCTACACTCAGTCACACTTAGATTTTCTTTAATAGGTTAGTTCCCCAAAATTATAGCCGAAGCAAAACAAAATGTACATCCATACTTGTGCTGCAAGGTGTGTACCCTTGGTCTCATTGTGTTGTGTAGCGTAGTGCTTGGGTTTGTGACAAGGCTTAATCACCTCTCATGGATTCATTAACTCTAGCAGTTGTATCAGGCATTAAAAGGTCAATCTTTTGGTGAAAAGGCAACCATCTTTGCAAAAATTGGTATCAGAGCCTAGGTCACGGGTTTGAACCCCTCACTCGCACTAGGGTGGATTGTTGCAAAGTGTGCACCCTTGGTCTCCTTGTGTTGTGTAGCACAACGTTTGGGTTCATGACAAGGCTTAACCGCCTCCCATGGATTCATTAACTCTGGCAGTTGTATCAGGTATTAAAAGGTCAATCTTTTGGTGCAATAGAAATTGTCTTTGCAACAACTCATACAAGTAATATTTAATTATTAAATCTTTAAAAATCATGCATTTATAACATCCATGACAGTTACTTTCACACGTGCAGAATCACTCATAGTAAATCAATCATAATAAAATGTCCAATGACCTAATTCATAACAAAGTCAAAAGAAATGAGATGTGACAATATTCATAGGTATTTCTCAAATTTTCTTGTAAAACCCTAGTTTTCTAAAAGAGTTATCATGGAAACACCTATGGTTTTGATATTGTGGAGAGGTTGAGGCCAAAATTCAAGAAACATTCATACAAATCTACTGAGACTCATAAGGATGGAGCATTTTCCAACATTCCTACCAATTTACTACATACAGAGGATGTATGTATATAAATTCACTCACAACTAAATGAATACAACCATTTGAAGTTGGAAGAATTTAGAAGCCATCATCTCCTGGGTGACAATTTTTAGCTCAAGCTGGAGTATGCAAATGTAGAAGCAAAATGTTTAGATGTATGGAAGGGTGTTCCCAATTTTTTCTATGAGGTTGATTGGGTCAGAATTGTTTTGAGTTGGATTCATGAAGAATTCTTTTTCCTTGATCAACCCTACATGATCACAAAGGAATCTATCAGAAATGTGACTGGATTGTGCTCTTTCGGACTTGTGCCCATATTAAAGGCCATGAAGAATTAAGTGGTTATGAAGTTTACATGTGCAAAATTTGACAAAAGAACCCTAATTGTGGATGATATCACTAACCTAGGGGTCCGGTATGAGACAATGGGTATTGCATACAAAGTATATTACACAAACAAAGAAGGATCTGCTACTACCATTGCCATCTAGATTGCTCATTAGATGGTTAAGGAAGGAAATGATTATGATCTGTGCGAGCTATTGCGACAACAATTGTTGGATAATTTGAAGAGGACAAAGGAGACACTCTACAACTTCCAGTATGGCTCTCTGATTATTTTTCTCATATTTTATTTCATGAAAGAATTGCCTAGTATGAAGAATGTGGTATGGAGAAGAGATATTCCTATGGCACAGTAGATTAGGGATCACATGCATAGTTTTGTAGACACCAAACAATGTAACACAATGTATTGGGGATTCTTTAAGACTTTCCAAGATGAAATGCAAATGAGGAAAAAGACTACCATAAAAAAATGTAGATCAGTACAAGAATGAAATCACTTTTATGGTGGACAAGGACAACTTTTATATGGAGGTAGTTGAATGAAGAATAATTTGGGTAACTACTTTGCACTATGAGTTCTTTGGACCTGATCTAATTACATATGCTAATATCTTGCTCAGCAAGCCTAAGGATCCCACTGCTGAGAGATTTGGGAGATATGATGAAATAACCAATAAGATAGTCAAGAAGAATGTAGAAGAGAATGCAGAGAAGATGAAATCAAAGTTAGAAGAGATGCTTGATACTCTTGAGGGTCCTATAGAAGAACCTCAAACCACCTCTTCCTCACAAACTTCTAGAAGGACAAGTAGGTCTGCCACTATAACTGCTACTTCTTCTAAATCTTTCAAACCTACTCAAACAGCTCCTAGTAGAAGAAGGGCTACTTTTGATATCCTGGTATAAACCAATACTACAGAGAAGAAGAAACCAAGACCAAAGCAAAAAGAAAAAAAGAAAAGATTAATCTGGTGAATGTGGATGATGATGAAGAAGAAGAATCTTATATGTTGAAGTAAAGAGAGAAAAGAACAAGAGAAGGAGAAGAAGGAGGAGAAACTTCCAAAGGAAAAGAAAAACAAAACAAAACAAAAAGAGCTCCTCTGGGAGTATCTGAATATAAGCCTCTACAACTTGAGGCCACTATCAATGCAATAACACAACATGGTGCTCTAAAATAAGTTGTAGATCTTTATGATGAGATGCCTACTAATGACAAGGCTACAATTTAGGAAACCATAGTCAGGTATATGATGATGTTTAATATATCCCTAAATGAGATTGTTGATCAACTTCCTGTAATTCTTGTAGACATACTCACCAATAAAAGGAATTAAGCCATGGCAAAAGAGGCTAAAATGAGGCAATAAGTAGTTGAGAAGGCTAGTCCATCTATTTCTGATGAAGAAAAGGTTAAATTATCCCAAAGACAAGCACAAGAATTTAAAACTAAACATAGAATAAATATCCTAATGAGAAAAGATAAACAAGAAATAGAAAGATTGGAAAGGGAGACAAAAGAGAAGACAACTAATATTCTTCAATAAATGAAGAATGTTGAAGTAACTATTAAAGAACAAGTTCCTCTGGATATTCTTGATGTGTCCTTTCAAGACATATATTTGGTAGCCTTTGAAGGTAAAGTAATAGGTGATGATGTGACTGAGAAGGATGATAAGCAGAATGAGGAGACTGCTCCTCTAGAGAATACTAAAGCACAAGATGCAGAGGATCAAGGTGAAATGGGTGTACCCCTCCAAAGAACACTAATCCATTTAAAGAACATAACATTCTTCCTCCAGGGAATCTAGGGAATGATGAGAAGAGGGAGGATAATCCTAAGAAAATTTAGGATGAAGCAAAGAAGACTATTGAGAAACAAGATGAAAAATTTTAGGATTGCTTCTATGGATGTAGGTCAGAGTTCTTCATCTTCAGATTCATTCAAGGACCTACTAGGGTTACAGATGTAGTTTCAAGCCCTGGTTACACCTCAACTCCTACAAATTCCTACTCATGAGGGGCAACTTGACTTATTAAATATTTCTCCCCAAGTCATAAGTTATAACTTGGTGACATTCTGTATGCATTTGCAAGCAAGGAGTTTCTGTAAGAAAATTTGAAGAAAACTAGTTTAGTTGAGGATGAAGTAAAAATGATTCAAGAAGGTTACCAAATGTAAACATTGATCCATTCTTGCCTTTGGAACAAAAATTGAATCTTTTGATGGATTCATTGAAAGATCATTCCTCTCATACTAATCACAAGGAAGAACAAGAGGCCTTAAGAAAGATAAATGACAAAAGATTGGTTGAGGTATTTGACATGTGTGTCAATGCACACAATAAAATTGCAAGAAAATATAAAGATATTTAAGGAATGTATTGATGAAGTTACTACTTTATATCTACTTTTATTAAAATGGCTAATTTCCATCAAGAACATCAAAACTCGGATTGAGTCACAAATCACTAAATTGGCAGAGATATATGACTTATCAAAGCACAAGGATGGATCAACAAGGGCACAAATAGAAAATCTCCATTCACAGATGTCACAACTTCAGGACCAAAGAGAACAAATAAATAAATAGTTTGGTCAACTAAGGGAAGCAATCAATTTGAGACTTCCTTCATTATCAAGGCAGCTAGTTGAAGTAGAGAAAATTGATCTGAAGATGAAGACTCGATGTAGTATAGACAAGGTTGAGAATTTATGTATGCAATTAGAATGTCAGAATCACATTCTTTCCTCAACAAAGGCAAACTAGGTATCTACTCTTTCTCAACTCAAGGTAATTTATAAAACTATTCTACCTTTTAAGTGAGTTGTAAGAGTATTGTAGATAAGACAATTTTGGCTTTGTATAGATTTGCAGAGGCTAGAAGTGTATTTCTATGTACATAGCATTGATTTTTGAGGCATTTCCATCTCAAGGGGAGTTCATACAATTTCTTTTACTTGTTATAAGTAGAATATATTATTCCCTTTGTCCTTGATGTCAAAGGAGGAGAGAGAGGAACATACATCGAAGAGGGAGTGTTTGTGCACATCATTTTGGTATTGCCATCAATGACAAAGGGGGAGATTATTGCATCATGATAATATTAGTTGTCATTGATGTCAACAGTATGTGCTTCAGAGATAGTTAATATGCAGTATTAGTTGGTGCAAGTTAGTAGTATGAGGAAGAAAGATAATCAAATTGATGTCTAAGTGTGATGTAGAGGTGAGTAGACTTTTTCTAACATGTTTCCTATATGTCTACATTGATATCTTACCAGTTTGGTGTACTGCACTTACAGATAAGTTGTAAAAGTTTTGCTAAGGCATTTATAGTGAATACTCTAAGGTAGAGTCATAGTGTTTTGGTCCGAATTCCTCTACAAAGAAATATTTAGTCTTACGGTTTAGAAGATAAGTTGATTGACATATGGAGGAGTTATATCTAAGATTTCAAGTCATTATACCTTCAACAATGAAAGTTATAAGTGACAGAGTTCCAGTCTATAATTTGACAGAGTAAAGTAATGCTAAAGACTTGCTCAAATTCTTCGTACTCCTCTAGAAGTGAAGACTTGTCCATATAGTTTTGTGAACATGTTCAATGCATACTACTATGTAGTATCAAGTGATTTGGTGGTCTACAAGTTTAATTTCTCAAACAACAGTGTACTACAAATGGTTCAGGATGCCTAATTGTTCGTAGGACACATGTTTGATTACTTGCACCAATTGGAGAATGTACATATTGGCTATAAGAGTTTATGTGAACATTCAACATATTTCAACATGTCTTAGGTTTGAATTATATGCAAATCCTTCTTGTTTCCAATACTGCATAAAGTTTTCAAGTCAGTTTGTAAAGAGTTATATGTGATTGTTCTTCAGATTATATTATAGTTGAGTTAAGCATCTCAAAATGCTCTGCATTCCTCCACAATGATAGATATGACTGTGTAGATTTGGGGATATGTTAAGAATAGTATAAGGGTGCATCCATATGTATTTTAGATGTTTTGGTAAAATGCAATGCAATATCCTAGGTATTAATAGGTCATAGTCAATCAGGGATGCTTTATTTTCAATAGTTCAATACATTTTTTCTTCTTGTGGAAGCATATAATGATCAGATACTTTAGGATAAGGTTGTAAGGGTATAGTTGATAAAGTATGTTACTCACACTTTGGTCTGCATTATGTTTTAGTTTCTCTCCAGTTGTGTGAAGATAAATAGTGGGCAATGTTGATGTTGTTTGGGATGAGAGTTTGATTCCCTTCATTTGTAGTTGATCATAGTGAAATAATTTTGCTTTGGAAGATGTGTTGTGATGTATTTGACCCTTCTATACCATGTGTAGTGATCCACAACTCATTTTCTCTTCATAATGTATTTGTTCTGAGCTAACCTATATAGTAGCACACATTTCATCTAAAGGTTTTTTTGGTGCCAACCTAATTAAAACTTTGAGTTGTTGTAGAGGGTATATATAGAAGAACAAAATCATTTTGTAAGTGTGGAAGATATATTGATGAGTGTGTTAAGCATGAAGTGTACAAAGTCAGAGTGATGGAGTAACTAAACAAAGTAAGGGACTACAACATCAAAATATGATAGATGCATTCTTTTATTACAGTTCATATTCTTGTTTACATTATAATTTTCATGTATCTAGCTACCAGACAATGAGTCTCTTTAGAAGGTCTTTGTATCTTCTCCTAAGGTTGTATCCTTAGTTTGCATGTCCAACAGGGAGTAGTAGCTTCCTTGGGTTGTAGCCTTAAAACAAAGTTGTAATTCTTATAGCAGTGATCTTAATATATTTTGAGTTAATCCTCACCATTTTTTCCCTCATTGGGTTTTCCACGTAAAAACCTTGATGTCCTTGTGTGGTGCATGCTTTCCTTTTTGTTCTTA
Source organism: Cunninghamia lanceolata (assembly GCA_027924645.1). NCBI lineage: Eukaryota > Viridiplantae > Streptophyta > Pinopsida > Cupressales > Cupressaceae > Cunninghamia > Cunninghamia lanceolata. Next base: position 3,729,243 of record BSBN01000576.1, read on the forward strand.
TTTTAGTTAATGTGATTTGATGTTTAAAGTTGTAAATGATTTAAAGTTTAAGAATAGACTAGTTCATCCCCCCTCTCAATCTCTAAGTGTGTTCAACATCTCGATGTAAACCATGCATGTAGAGAAACTCTTCAGTTACTACATTCACCATGCAGATAAGATCTATCATAGAACCCTGAATAGGTTTATCATTGATTTGAATAGTAATGTAAAGAGGTCCATCAGTAGGTTTGATAGTAGCATCATGTAAAGTGAAAGATATAGTAGGTTATGAATCTACTCACTCTTTATGATGGTGAGCATCCACCATGCAAACATATCCATAATAATCTTTGTCTGAAATATAATCACAACATTAGATTCATGATGAGGTAAAGGATCAATATATATTTGAAGGTTTTTCTTAGGAGTTGCCACCAATTTATTCCCTTTGTCATTCACACCAGCAACTTGGACGACATTAGCATTGATGAGGTCTTGAGGTTTGTGTTTAAGATGCATACATCATTCAGTGTCATGGCTAATGGAGTGGTGAAATTGACAAAAAATGTTCTCATAAGAGGAAGATGATTGCATCTTTCTTGGATCGAGAGGTCTAATGGGTGGAATCTTGATGAGATTGTTTTGTAAAAGTCATGTCATGATAGAATGAAGAGATTCTGATAAAGGTGTAAAATTTCTTGATTTTAGTTTCAATTTATAAGGGGTAGAAGTAGGAGATGACACTACCACCATATTTCTCTTGATGAAATTATTGTTGCAAGTATGTACTAACTGGTGTTGTCATTGGTGCCAACTATATCTTCTGATATTGTTGTTTGTTAATTGATTGAGTTGTCATGTTAAGAACACTGTCTAAGAATTTTACTGAGTATTTTACTAAGTATTTTCTCTTTGTTGAAGACTAGAGTATGAGATTTGGATATGGTTTAGAGAAGTGTTTGAAGATGCTAAATCCAAAATTTGGTGGTCCAAATCACTATGCAGAAAAAGTTCTATTCACTAGTTTGAAGATTGTGTCTGGCAAGGTTTGCAAAGTGACAGGGAGATAGTATTTTTCTTTGCATTTATCTATAGATTGGATTTAGGTCTTATGGTTCTAGACGTAAGCTTACAACTAATTCACCCCCTCATCTTAGTTGTCTTGTGCCTTTCAACAATTGCTATCAGAGCAACATTCCTAGGAAGAAAGCCTAACTTAAGGTAGATCTAGGATGGCACACAAGAAAAACATTCCTGAGTTTTATGGATCTAACTATGCCTACTCAAAGGTACTAATGGAAAATTATCTTATTTCTATTGGTTATAATGTTTGGAAAATGGTTAAAAACAAATATACAGTACCTAAAAATGGTTTGCAGTCTAATGAAGAGATTCAAGATTTTGAGACTAACCATAAAGTTAAAAATGCTCTATTAAATGCCCTATCTAACACTGAAATGGAAAAACTTGTGGATCTGGAAACTACTTATGAGATTTGGGAAAAATTAAAGAAAGTTTATGAAGGTGGTGCATCTGTCAAGAAGGCTAAATTGCAAAACTTGAAGACCACATATGAGACCATGCAAATGGCTAAAGATGAGAATGAAACATGTTACATACAAAAGATTGATGAAGTTTTCAGCAACATCAGGGGTCTTGGTGGAAAATTGAAGGATGACGATGTTGTAGATAAGATACTTAGAACTCTTCCCAAATCTTATAGTCATAGGTATCTTCCATTGAAGAATTGTATGATATGGGCAAACTCTCAAAAGATCAATTACTTGGTAAAATAACTACTTTTGAGATGAGAGAGTTTGGTACCACTAATGGCCCTATGAAAACTGAGATTGCTTTGAAGGCCAAGGAAGAAAGACTTCTAGATCAGACAAATATGTTGTGGAAGTAGATGAAGAATATTTTGCAGAGCTTGAGGAAAATTTTGCAAGCAGAATAAAAAGAGGTAGCAGAGAAAAGTTCAAAGGTAAGTTACCTTTCAAATGTTTCAATTGTGGTAAAATTGGTCACTATCTTCAAGATGTCCTGACAGAGCTTTGAAAATCAATGAAAGTAAAGGAAATATGGTAAGTAAGAGTTACTATGATAGAGATGATGATGGTGTAACTAATGATGAATCTAATTTTGATTATGGTAATAGTAGTGAATGCTTGTTTATTGTACTTAGAGAAGAACCTATTTCTGCTAATCTTGTAAGTTGTGTGAAGGAAGGAAGTCTAGGAGAGTTGTATGCATTTCATGTTGAAAAAGAAGATGAATGGATCATTGACAATGGATGCTCAAATCACATGACAGGAGACAAGAGTAAGTTTGTTAAGTTTGAAAGGTATGATGGAGGACTTGTTAGGTTTGGTGATGAATCAGCTAGCAAGATTTGTGGAAAAGGATCTATTACTTTTGATGGCAAGCATAATACAGATGATGTTCTTTATGTTAAAGGCTTAAAGCATAATCTTCTAAGTGTTGGACAAATGTGTGACAAAGGGTATAATCTTGTGTTCAAGGACAATGAGTGTAAGATAAAGAATAGCACTGAAACCTTAATTGCTACTGGTAAGAAGACTCATGGTAATGTCTATATTTTGAAAGGTACTAGAAATTATTGTTTGTTAGCTAAGGTAGATGAAAGTTGGCTATGGCATAGGAGAATGTGTCATATTAACTTTAATAATCTAGTGAGAATAAGCACTGTTCAAGCTGTAAGAGACCTGCCTAAGATTGTGAAGCCTATCAATATTATATGCAAAGAATGTCAACTTGGAAATATGATAAAGACCACTTTCAAAAGCAAAGAACAATCCTCTACCAGTTTGTTGGAGTTTTTGCATACAGACCTGTGTGGTCCTACAAGAACAAAAAGTCTACAAGGTGAAAGGTATTTCATGCTTCTTATTGATGATTTTTCAAGAATGACTTGGGTTACTTTCCTTAGAGAAAAGGCAGAAGCTCTAGATAAGTTCAAGGCATTCAAATCTATGGTTGAAAATGAATTGGATTTGAGAATCAAATGCTTAAGGTCTGACAGAGATGATGAGTTTACTTCAAGTGAGTTCAATGATTGTTGTGAAGAACATGGAATAAAGAGACATTTGTCTGCTCCTCAGACTCCTCAACAAAATGGAGTGGTTGAAAGGAAGAATAGAACTATTCAAAAAGCTACTAGAGCAATGATCAAGGAAGTAGACCTACTAGAAGTATACTGGAAAGAAGCAATACACACTATTGTCTACATTTAGAATAGAGTGAAAATCAGAAAAGAAGAAACAAAGACACCTTATGAGTTGTGGTGTGGTAGAATTCCTACTATCAAATGCTTCAAAATTTTTGGAAGCAAATGTTACATCAGAAGAGATGAAGAATTAGGAAAGTTTGATGTGATGAAGGCATATTCATTGGGTACTCTACTAAGAGTAAGGCTTACCAGTGTTATAACAAGAGACTGAGAAAGATCACTGAAAGTGCAAATGTGAAGGTAGATGAAGACATTCAACCAAATGGATATGAGTCAGATGGATCTGCTGATATATAAAAGGTTGAAAAAGGAAAAGAAAAGGAAGTTCAAACTAAAGTACAAGTTGCTCAAGAAGAAGAAGAAATTCAAGTTGAAGCTCTGATAAGAATTCCTAAAACTCCTAGGTATGTGCAAAGAGATCATTCTAAAGATCAGATTATTAGTGACAAAAGAAAAGGGGTGATGAAAAAAAGCAAGATTGTGGAAGAACAAGTAAATCTCTATCTACATTCAAAGGTGGAACCTAAAATAGTAAATGAAGCATGCAATAATGAGTATTGGGTTAAGGAAATGGAAGAAGAATTACTGGAGATTGTGAAGAACAAGACTTGGGAACTTGTCCCCAGACTTGCAAACAAGAATGTGATTGGAAAAAAGTAGGTTTTCTAGAATAAACTGAATGAAGTTGGAGATATTGTGAGAAACAAGGCAAGACTTTTGTGTAAAGGCTACTCACAAGTGGAAGGAATTGACTATGAAGAGACCTATGCTTCGGTGGCAAGAATGGAAGCTATTAGACTATTTTTGTCTTTTGTAGCACATAAAAATTTCAAGGTATATCAGATGGATGTGAAATCTACCTTCCTAAATGATGAGCTAGAAGAAGAGGTCTACATAGAGCAACCAAATGGGTTCCAGTTATTAGACAAACTAGACATGGTATGCAAGTTGAAGAAGGATTTGTATGGACTAAAGAAAGTTCCCAGAGCTTGGTATGCAAGACTAGATAAGTATATGTTACAACAGGGTTTCAGTAAAGGATCTGCAGATCGTAATTTGTATATCAAGGCAAGTAGAGATCAAATTATAATTATTGAATTCTATGTGGATGATATCATATTTGGTGGAAATGAAGAAATGTGCAAGAATTTTGCAAATGAAATGAAAAAGGAATTTGAGATATCTATGTGTGGTGAGATGAATTTCTTTCTTGGATTACAAATCAATTAGATTGATAAAGGCATTTTCATATCTCAATCAAAGTATGTCAGGGAATTGTTAAAGAAGTTTAGAATGGATGACTCTAAAGCAATATCCACTCCTGTGGTTACTGGCTATAAATTGAACAAGAATGATGAATCTCCTAAGACAGATCAAAGCAAGTACAGATCAATGATTGGAGGACTACTTTATCTGACTGCTACCATACTAGATATCATGCCTGTAGTTTGTCTTGTATCAATCAGATCCTAGAGAATCACATGTGATGGCAGAAAAGAGGATATTCAAATATTTGAAGGGTACTTCGGATCATGGTTTGTGGTATCTAAGAATAATGACTTTTCCCTAAGTGCTTATATAGATGCAGATTGGGCTGGATGTGTTGATGATAGGAAAAGCACAAGTGGAGGTGCATTCTTCCTTAGAGATAGGGCAGTGTCATGACATAGCAAGAAACAAGAATCAATCTCCTTGTCTACTACAAAAGTAGAACATATTGTTGTAGTATCATGTTGCACTCAGGTGCTATGGATGAAACAGAACTGGAAGGATATCAAAGTTGAGTATGATGAGCCAATTCCTATTCTTTGTGATAACACAAGTGACATAAATATTTCAAAGAATCTAGTGAGACAAATCACATTTCAATTATCACTTTTTGAGAGAGAAAGTTGCAGAGAATGAGGTGAAGCTTGAGTACGTGCCTACAAAAGATCAAGTTGTTGAAATATACACTAAGGCTCTTCTAAAAGACACATTTGAGTATCTATGGGATTAACTAGGGCTTATTTCCCCTCCTTCATTGAACTAGATGAATAACAAGATGCATCAGTCCAGTGTGCTTCAAAGTACATTTTTCCTTTTGGACTTATGTTGGTGGATACCTTTCAAGAGGAGCAGGTAGTGGTTCTAAATGATTGTTGCATTCAAGGGGAGTACAGAATGATTTTAGACTGGTCAGAGTGGTATTGTACAAGTATTTGTTGTAGAAGAGATCTAATTCCCTTTTCCATTGATGCCAAAAGGGGAGAGAAAGATCATGTGAAAAACTTAGGGGGAGAAAGAGTTTAGATGTGTAAAAAGAAAGGGGGAGTCCTAATGCAGAATTGTGTCTTGATGAACATGTTTTTCACATCATATGTTGCCATCAATGACAAAGGGGGAGATTTTTGCAAGTATGTGCTAACTAGTGTTGTCATTGATGTCAACATGTTTGTGTTGTCATTGGTGCCAATTGTATCTTCTGATATTATTGTTTGTTGATTGATTGAGTTGTCATGTTAAGAACACTGCTTTAGTATTTTTCTCTGCATTTTCTCTGTGTTGAAGACCATAGTATGAGATTTGGATATGTTTTAGAGAAGTGTTTGAATATGCTAAATCAATAATTTGGTGGTCTGGATCGCTGTGTAGAAAAAATTCTATTCACCAGTTTGAATATTGTGTCTAGGAAGGTTTGTAGAGTGACAAGGAGATAGTATTTTTCTCTGCATTTCTCCATAGGTTGGATCTAGGTCTTGTGGTTCTGGACTTAAGCTTACAAGGTCCTTAGCTAGCTTCATTCCAAAGGATTTGTGATTTGGTGCTTTAGAAAGGAAGTTATTGATTAGCAAAGTTTGATAGTGTCTATTGAGAAACAGTCTGTGATGTATCCTCAAGTGATATTTGTTATCTTCAAGTGAGATCTATTGTGATTGGATTTGTTAGTTCCCAAGAGATTCTATGTTGTTTGTGGATGTCTCCAAAATGTACTGAAGGTGTGTGCTTGATCTGCAAGCTATAATGAAGTTCTTAAAGACATGTATCTAAATGTTCTTGATGTTTGCATTAGTTCTGGCTGACCTGATTATTCACACTTGTTGCAGAGGTGATTCAGGGATTGTGGAGGTATGTTGTAGCATGTGAAGATGTATATGGATCTGTGCTAAGCAATGAAGTGTTTCTACTTCATTCATTTTCCTCACAAGTTTGTTTAAGTCTAGTCCTTATTTAAATTTATGTATGTATGCTGACCTTGGAGATAGTTCCAATGGTTGTAGAATTTAATGCCAAACTTGATGTACATTCCAAGGTTGATGATAGGTACAAATGTATGTAATAAATTCATGAGATGTGTGATGGTGTGAAGATGCAAAGATAAAGTGTGAGTTGTAAAAGCAAAGTAGAGCAGAGGAGATATTACGCTTCAATGGAACTAAACCCAGGCATGGTTTAGATGTTACTATATCAGTTTAGCCCAATAGTGACCTAACCCTGGGTAGTTAGCCAACCCTCAGCAGTGATCCAACCCTCAATAGTGAGCCAACCCTAATAGTGTGCCACCCCTTTGGCAGTGGACCTTTCATTTGGGTAGTGAGCCCTGGGCAGTGAGCCTCTTTTGATATTTAGTACTATTACTACATTATATTGTGAGCTAACACTCACCGTGGTTTTTACCCTTTTAGGGTTTTCCACGTAAAAATCTGGTGTTCATGTCTGTATGGTGTTGATGTGTTATGAAACGAAGCTAGGTGTGTGGAAATCACTTCCTACACTAATCTAAAGAGGAGAGAAGAGTGTAAATTCATTTTAATCCTTACAATTATAGAATGTTAACAACAATGGAGATATTACATAAATACACATACATAGAGAAATGAGACAGAAGAGAGAGACACAAGATATATGTGGGGAAAATCAGGTGAAAAACCACACACTCCAAAACTTGCACAATGTATTATCAGAACTGAAATGGTTTACAATACACTTGCAATGCAAGCTCTTAGGAGTCTTCAACACTCGTATCTGGAGACAAACTGGTAGCATAATAGTACCTTTCAATCACATAATACATCTCCTCTCCAAAGCATCTATTTATATAGAAAATACAAGGCAAAAATGGCTCTATCTTGAGATGGGTGTCCAACATGGCCTCATGGCCCAAAATCCACACCTATGGATAGTTGTCCAACACTGTAGCATGGTCTTGACACTTGTCAAGTCACCCCATCCCAAAGAGGTCACCTATTCCCAAGATGAGTAATGATAGATGCTCTTACGACTCTTACAATCGTCATAGAATCTGTCATACTGACATATCTTATAGCTTTAAGAGAATCTATCATAAATAGGCTACAAATATCATATTCTCTTACAACATGTCATAAATCTCCTTGGGGCACCCAAAGATTCCTTCTTCTAAGATGCCTTGTGACACATGTGTTCACCTGTCATAGAACTTTCTATTTCTAACTCTTACATGTCATAGATTCTGTCATAACTGTTTTGGTCCAGATTCACTTACACACTAGTCAAGATGCCGACACATGGTAGAAAACCTCTACCACACAAAAGGGATGCCTATATCCACATGGAGTGAGTTGACCATCCTAGTCATTTTACAAGTGGAGTGACAACTCATCGTGTCACTTCACACTAGATGAAAAAATAGAATGTGCAACAAAATTACAACATAGGATAAGTAAATAAATTACATTACAATAATAAATGCAAGGAATTACCAAGGTTGAGACACCTTGGTTCCCAACATTCTCCCACTTGTCAAATGCCTTGTAAGAGCCAATAGATATAACATGATTTAACTGCTATAGGCTGAGAGGCCCATAGACTCCAAACACCATCTGAACTTATCTGTGCCTATTGGTTTTGTTAATGCATTTGTAATATTATTCAAAGTATCTACCTTCTCCAAATTCACCTTCCCATCCTCTACCATGTCTCACATGAAGTGAAACTGTACATCAATATGCTTTGTTTTGGCATATAAAGTTGGATTCTTTGCTAGGCTATTCATTCTAACTGTCACAACAAATCGTAATCTATCTTGCATCAACACCAATATCTGAACACAATCTCTTAAGCCAAATGGCTTCCTTACAAGCATGAGTTGCTGCCATATACTTAGCTTCTATTGTGGACAAAGCAACCACGGGTTGTCACTTACTCATCCAACTAATTGCACCACCAAACATAGTGAACACATAGGCATAGGTGGATCTCTTGCTATCAATGTCACCTGCCCAATCAAAATCCATGAATCCACGAATACAAACTAAATGCAAAGGTCTTGTAGCATTACCATGATAGAATATGGATTACTTAGAAGTACCCCTCAAATATCTAAACCCTCACTTAACTGCATCTCAATGTATTTGTCTAGGATTAGCCATAAATCGACTAATGACTCCCACTACTTAGGCAATGTCTGGTCTTGTACAGACCATAGCATACATTAAACTACCAACAACACTAGCATAAGGTACTTTTCTCATGTCCTCCACCTCACTAGGATATTTTAGACAATCATTAATAGATAACTTTGTCCCCAATGAAATAGGAACACACAATGGTCTACAATCTGCCATGCTGAACCTATCCAACATGGTCTTCACATATTTACTCTAGTTTAACCAAAGTTTTCTATTAGCTTTGTCTCTTCTAATTTATATTCCTAGAATGTACCTAGCTCCCCTAGATTTTTCATCTCAAATTGTGCTAACAACTAAGACTTCAAATTAGAAATCATATTCTTACCATTCCCAATCAACAACATATCATCAACGTACAATGCAATAATGAGAATGCGATCATTGTCAAACTTGTAAGACACACAATGATCATATTTTGATCTCAAAAATCCAATGGACAACATAAAGGCATCAAATTTCATATACCACATCCTAGGAGACTACTTCAAACCATACAAAGACTTCTTCAACTTGCAAATCAAATTTTCTTTACCTTTCTTTATGTAATGCTCTAGCTGTGACATGTAAATCTCTTCCTCCAAATCACCATGAAGGAAAGTTGTCTTCACATCCATCTGCCCCACCTCTAAGTCATAAGCAACTGCAAGAGATAACAAGAACTGAATGGATGTTAGCTTTGCAATCGAAGAGAAAATTTCACCATAATCAATTCCGTCCACTTGTGAGTACCCCTTCGCAACCAATCTAGCCTTGTACTTTTCAACACTGCCATCTGCACTGAATTTCTTCTTGAACACCCATTTACATCCAATGGGTTTTTGTCCTTCAAGCAAAGGCACCAAGTCCCATGTTTTATTCTTCTCCAAAGAAGCCATCTTATCTTCCATTACCTCCTTCCAAGAACCTGCATCTTTCATGCCCATAGCCTTTGTCACAATTCTAGGCTCATTAATGTTAGTAAGGCAAAAGCACAACTAGAATCAAGTAATGAATAAGTAAACCTATTAGGTTGTTTTCTTTTTCATGTAGACCTCCTCAATCGTTGAGGTTGAGGTTCTACTTCATCTTCTGAGCTTTCAGAGCTACTAGAGCTCTCCTCATCATCAGGTCTCACAGGGTTTGTTGGTTCAGTCTTCTCAAGGGTAGAAAGAAACTGAACCACATCCTCTTTCTTTTCTATGTATTCTAGCTGTAGAACAACAGAAGGTGTTAGTTCTCTAAAGATAACACTTCTTCTATACAAAACTTTTTTAGCCACATGATCCCAAAGCTTGTATCCTTTCACACTGACACCATAGCCAATGAAAATACACTTAACAACCTTGTTCTCTAATTTAAACCATTTCTCCATAGGCACATGTGCATATGACTCACAACCAAAAACACAAAGATGTCTAACTGAAGGCTTCTTACCAGACCACACCTCCATAGGTGTCTTACCAACAAGAGCTGATGTAGGAGACCTATTTACTAGGTAGCAAGCAGTGGCTACAACTTTAGCCCAAAACTTTTGTTCAAGGCTTTCTCCACTAGCATACTCCTAGCCTTCTCCATTAGTGTCATGTTCATCCTCTTTGCAACTCCATTTTGCTACGGAGTGTATGGAGTTGTCTTATGTCTTTGAATTCCTTGCTCTTTACAAAACCTATCAAACTCTACCAAACAAAACTCACCACAATTATCAGTTCTCAAACACTTAATCTTTTTACTAATCTAATTTTTAGCAAAGGTTTTAAGCTCTTTAAACTAACTAAAGAATTTAGTCTTGCTTCTGATAAAATAAACCCATGTCCTTCTACTATAATAATCTATGAAAGATACAAAATATACAAATTTGGAAATTAAAGGAACATTAATAGGACCAAACACATCAGATGAATAAGATCCAATACACTAGAAGACTTGTGAGAACTAGAGTAAAATTGAACATGATTTTTCTTTCCATATACACAATGTTCACAAAAGTTGAACTCAAGATTACAATCATTTAACTCCTCAACGATGTTTTTATTTTTCAGGGTTCTAAGACCCTTCTCACCAATGTGGTGATATCTCAAATGTCATAACATAGTCTTTTCAACAAGAAGTTTAACTTCCAAAGCATGTGCACTACCATTAGAATGTGTTACAACAAATTTCTTCACTACTCATTCAAATGGTGAGGATAAAGTGACTATATCTCTTTTCTTTGAGTTAGAAGAACTATTGCACTATGAAGTGCATTCCTCTAGTTGAAATATAATACCTCTCTGAGTACCCTTTGTAAGCACCATAGGTCCTCTAGTTATCTTGCATCCATCCTTCAAAAAGACAACCTGCACACCTGCATCATTCAACATACTTACAGAAAGCAGGTTCTGTGTCAAGCCTGGGATGTGCATAACCCCAGTGATCCCCCTCACTTATGCATCAGGGAATTGGATTGAGACTCTTCCATGACCAACAATCTTAAGATGAGAATCATCACCCAAGTACACTCTTCCACCATCAAACACTTCATACTTCAAGAACTAGCTTTGATGTGAGGTCATTTGGAATGATGCACCAGAATATATCAACCACACATCATTAGATACATGGGTGGCTAGGGCTGCAATGAAGGCATCATTATCATCTTGTGACTTGTCAAAATCTGAATCTGGGGCATTCTTCTTCTTCTTTTTGTTTTCCTCTTTTGCATTCCTTTCAAAAATGTCTAGATTTGCCACAGTTCCAACAAAGACCCTTGGACTTTCTAGGAGATTTGGATCTCCCATGGGATTTAGATCTACCCATTTCACCTTTCTTGTCCTTCTTCTTCCCTTTCTATTTGGGTCTTCCATGAACTACAAGAGCTTCTTTGTCTGACTCAGATGTCTTTCTCTGCATTTCCTCAAATAACAATGAAGGCACCAGATCTTCCATCTTGAAAGTGGTTGTAGTGCTTCCGATGGCCATGACAAGATGATCCCATGAATCTGGCAAAGAACAAAGCAGGGTCATACACCAATCCTTGTCCTCCATTTTCACACCCATGGATGTCAACTATGCAACAATCATGTTGAAATCATTGATATGGTCCACAATAGATCCTCCGTCTTCCATCTTTAGAGCAAACAACTTATGTTTTAGAAAAAACTTGTTCACCAAGGACTTGGCTTGATAAACATCTCCTAGCTTCTTCCAAAGTTCTTCCGCGGTCTTCTCCTCATGGACATTCAATAGGATAGAGTCAGCTAAATAGAATCTTATGAGATCCTTAGCCTTTCAATCTTTGACATCCCAATTAGCTTGTAACATTGTCATAGGTTTTGTTCCATCAATAGTTTCCCATAGGTCACAATCAACAAGTAGATCTTCCATGTTGAGTTTCCACAACTCAAAATTTGTGCCATTGAACTTCTCCACCTATACTCTTCCAGATGTGGTTGCCATCTCCTTCTTGCAACAAGATACAAAATACTCTACACGAAATCCCACTCAACCTAAGATTAGCTCAAAAAACCCCTACCCAGCAGCTAGAACTAAATCTGGCTAGGCTCTGATACCAATTGAAAGGAAGCTAGGTGTACAAAAATTGCTTCCTACATTAATCTAAAGAGGAGAGAAGAGTGCAAATTCATTTTAATCATTACAATTATACAATGTTAACAACAACAATGGAGATATTTCATCAATACACATACATAGAGAAATGAGACAGAAGAGAGACATAAGATATACATGGGGAAAACCCTTATCGGGTGAAAAGCCCACTCCAAAACTTGCATAATGTATTATAAAAACTAAAATGGTTTACAATACACTTGCAATGCAAGATCTTAGGAGTCTTTGACACTCGTATCTAGATACAAACTAGTAGCATAACAGTACCTATCAATCACATAATACATCTCCTCTCCAAAGCACCTGTTTATATAGAAAATACAAGGCAAAAATGGCTCTATCTTGGGATGGGCGTCCAACATGGCCTCATGGCCCAAAACCCACACCTATGGACACTTATCCAACACTGTAGGATGTTACTAACACTTGTCAAGTCACCCCATCCTAAAAAGCTTGCCTATTCCCAAGATGGGTAATGACAGATGCTCTTACGACTCTTACAACTTTCATAGAATTTGTCATACTGACATATCTTACAGCTGTAAGAGAATCTATCATAAACAGGCTATAAATAGAATATTCTCTTATAACATGTCATAACTCTCCTTGGGGCACCCAAAGATGCCTTATTCCAAGATGCCTTGTGACACATGTCTTCACCTGTCATAGAACCTTCTATTTCTAACTCTTACATGTCATAGATTCTATCATAGGAATCTATCATAACTGTTTCAGTCAAGATTCACTTACACGCTAGTCAAGATGCCAACACATGGTAGAAAACCTCTACCACACAAAAGGGATGCCTATCTCCACATGGAGTGAGTTGATCATCCTAGTCATCTTACAAGTGGAGTAATAACTCATTGTGCCACTTCACACTAGATGACAAAATAGGATGTGCATCAAAATTACAACATAGGCTAAGTAAATAAATTACATTACAATAATAAATGCAATGAATTACCAAGGTTGAGACACCTTAATTCTCAACATGTTCATGTTTTGATTCTACTATTCATGTTTAATCTTCAAAACATAATAAGGAGTTAAATTAAGTGAATGTGAAAGTGATATTGTAAAAAGAAGTTAAAGTTTTTGATACAACTAAATCACCCCCCCCCCTCTTAGTTGTCTTGTACCTTTCAACAATTCTTGTTTTGTATTTTGAAAGAATGGTTATTAGAGGCTTCAGATTGACCAACTGGAGCCAATGAGAGATTATGCTCATAATCACTAATTGAAAGTTGATAATCACGAAGAGTTGTGCAAATATGAGTGAATGAATCATAGTGCATTAAAAATATCTTGTCACAGATGTGAGGTTGTAAGTTACCTATAAGTATTCTTTGCACATCACCATCTAGAATAGAATATTGGAGTTGTGAAAAGAGGGCTTGATAATGCCCCATAAAATTAGTTATTTTCTCTTTCACTCCTTGTTTACAATGAACCAAGTCCATCAAAGAGCCATGAGGTCCAATGTTCACCTGAAAGTGCTTGAGGAACTTATTAATTAATTTTGAAAATGTAGTTGTAGAATTAGGAGGAAGCATGCAAAACCAATCCAAGGTTGTGTCTTTGAGTGACCTAGGAAAAATATGTGCTAAGATTGCATCCTCAAAGTAGAAATCACTATACATAGCGGTAAAAGTTGCCACATGGTTGTTAGGGTCTCCCTTCCCATTATATTTCTCAAAATGAGGGGTATAAAATTTCTCAGGTATAGGATCTCTTAGGATGGAATAGGACAAAGGGATATGAAGGTAATGTGTTGTGATACTAGTTTTAGGTGGGCTATTACTCATGCTAGCCAATTGTTGTTGCATGGAGGTCATGTTCTTCAACAATTGGTTTATGACGGGGTCAGAAGTGGAATCAAGTAGAGATTGAAATGAAGGACTATGTGATGGAGTATAAGTATCCTTTTAAATTGTAATAGGTGGTTTAGATGTAGGTGGAGTTGCACTAGGTGCAGAATTTATGTAATTGTAAGGAACGACACCATAATGGAAAACAAGATTCCTAGTAGATAACCCAACACATGCAGTGGTAGTATTACTTAGATGTGTAGTAGTGGTAAGAATAGTAGATGAAGAAGTAGGCATAGGGAGTGAGGGTATGGGTACTGACACTTGAGTTCCTATTTGATTAGGATAAGTCACATTCGTCATGATTTTAGCACAACTAGTTTCTGACATAATGTAGTTATGCACTATGTGCACTAGGCCACATAAGACTTCTACTCACTCTTGTCCCTAAAGCAACAAACCTTTAATACTCTCAACAATAGGAATGACCTCCTTAGATATGTGTTCCACACTCCAAAATTGTTGAATGTTAGCCAACTTTGTGTCTAACTTTTGAATTTGGGCTTCAGGAATATGAGCGACGAGGTCATCAATATCGATGTATTCTTGAGTAGATGATGTTTCAGGGATAAGTGTAGTAGGAAGTTGTGTAACTTGATTAAGAATTTCATATTCAGATGCATCAACATTAGAACCCATAATTTGAATACATCTTCACACAAAGGCATTAGAATCGGTGCACCAGGTCACAAAGCTTTAATAACACCCAAGATGTCCAAATAGAAGAAATTGATGATGTAGCAAAAGAATATTTGAGTTTTATTTTAAGTAAATAAATAGTAATCCTTATTAAAGTGACTACAAGCTTTAATAACACCCAAGATGTCCAAATAGAAGAAATTGATGATGTAGCAAAAGAATATTTGAGTTTTATTTTAAGTGAATAAATAGTAATCCTTAATCAAATTCAATTCAAACAAATGAAAAATTCAAACATAATTTTCAATACAACAAAATGATAGCTATGAATTTCAAATCTAAGATGCATTTTTTTCTTTTTCAATTTTCAAATACAAGAATGAAAAATGCTTTTGAATAACAACCTATTGGAAGTATGTGCTAATCAATGTTTTCATTGATGTCAATAAGCTTGTGTTGTCATTGGTGTCAATTGTGTTTTCTGTATGAGTTAAGAAATGATGCAAGAGTATGAGTAAGTTTGTGTTGGGTAGAGATCAAAGATAAGGTTTAGCAGAGTTGAGGATATGGAAAGATTGTGAGTTTAAGTTGTTCTTGAATGTTGATATAGTGCTAATGATGTTGGTAAAGTGTTCATGTTGTTGGGTTTCCAAGTGCTTTTGATAAAATTTGATTAATATTAGAAACAGTATGTTGAAGAAGTCTTTTGGCTTCTAGAGTGATGTTCAAGTTTTTGCTCCTCATTTATTTCTTGATGGAGATCTGAGTGTGTGGCTTGGATAAATGGTTTAGAAGTGTTTAAAGATGCTAAATCTAGAATTTGGTGCTCTGAATCATTGTGTAGTGAAAGTTGTGTTCACAAGTTTGAGAACAGTGTTTAACAATGTTTATAGTGTGTCTGCAAGAAAGTGTTTTTCTCCGCATTTCTCTACAGAATGGTTTCAGGTGTTGTAGTTTTGGATGTGTGCTTATAAGATCCTTATCTATCTTTAATCTAGAAGGTTTCTAATTTGATGTTCTAGAACGTGATTTCTTGTGTAGTAGAGTTTGACAGTGTTGTTTGTAAGCAGAGTGTGAACTTTCTTTAGATGAAAGTTGTGGTTAAATTTATTGGTTTTCATGTGACTTCAAGATGTCAGGGTAATGATCATACACTAATTTCTGGCCTGGATTATTTCCCAAGGTGCCCACTCTTTCAATTCCTGCCAATAGTGGTATTTTCACTGCACATGAGTAAACCACATATGAAGACATAAAAAAATGTCTATGCTTCTTGAATCCCATTACTTGTTTTAGAATAACACTACTACTAACCTTTGCCTAATGGACTACTCCTGTCTTTTCTCTTATAAATTATATGATAGTAAACATCCATGACTCAAACTTCCCTGCATCATTCAATCCAGCAAGCCTACTTAGCAATGTGATAATTATATATACCTCTTCAGTGAAATCAATTCTATATAAGTTCTTAGGTACCCTCATTCTAGCCTTTGGTTTATTCTCTAGTGGATACCAGCCATAAAAGATTGCCCTTTTGCAATCCATTTCAATATTTTTGTAGTCCAGGGCATATTGATCTTGATTTACATCCATCATTTGATCTTGAATCTCCAAGCCAAATGTTTTGGCTATGCCCTCTATGGATAAGTCTGCAATGGACACACCATTGTGCATTACTCTCCTTGTATTCACATCATATTTGTCTATGGATTCTATCACCAAGTCTTTAGCCACCATTGCTAAAGGAAAACCTATTTCCTTGTATAGTTGTGTTTCCCAAATATTCTTCATGGTCAGAGTTGCCTCTGGTGCCCTGATTTTCTATAATATGTCTTTAGAATCAAATTCACCGATAGCTGTGTCAGTTACCATTCCTCCCATGCTATATAACAAGGATGGATACCCTCTGTGGAATGGAAACTCCTCTTTAACCACCTCTTTCCTCAGTCCCTTTTCTTTTTCAACCTTTTCTTTCTTGCCAGCCACCTTTGTATCTACTTTCTTTTATTTCGGTGCCATTTTCCAAGAAAAACTTATGCATTTTACCATCTCATTTGTGCCCACTCCTAGGTTTTTACCCTAGATTTTTACTCTTTTACATTTACCCTAGGGTTTTGTCTTTTCTCTATTTTTGGAATTTTCATAGAATTAAACAACATTCAAATTCATTTCTTACAACTAATTATAGTATATGAATTACTTTGCATCATTTTCCTTAATTGTAATTGCTAGAACTAATTTCACTTCAAATTTAACCTAATTACAACGATGTTTGAGTTACATACCTAAATTCTCTTTCCTAACTGCTATATAGTTGGATTTGATACACCTTTACTATTTTCCTATAATGTCATTGAGCTCACTTTCCAAATTTGCTCCACTTACCTTTATTCACCTTTTCTTTGTATGAACTCTACATATTTTACTATTGTATGCAATTGTAAGTGGAAAAAACACAATCAAAAATCACTTTTATTTCCCTTTGAATCTAGGTTTTACTGCATTCAATGGCAATAATTATAGCTCATACACATGTTCAAAACATGCCTATTTCAAATTTGTATCTGTTAGTAACATACTTTCCTATTTTTGTATCTCAGATACAAATGCATCACTTAATGTACAACAAATACATTTTCCTCGTTGTCGTTTAGATTCACTTTTTGCATCTTAAATATGTACTTGACATCCTCCTTCATTTTTTCTTTTGTTTTGCCATTATAACTTTCACATTTCACTTTTGTATATTAGATACAAAACTATATGTATATAAATTTGGATTTCAACCACTAGTAAACTGAATTGACATTAATTTTTATTCTAGGAATGCACTTTATCCTTTTTTACATCAGTTTGTATATCAAATGTAAAACAACATTCATACCATTGCAGACCTCAAGGATTTATTAACGGTATTGGATTCCCTATCAATTATGACTTTGTATCTCCACATTTGTATATCCCGCTTGCATAATGAATACATAAACAACATACATGCAAGAAAAACATGGACCTCACCCCACTATGAACCACACTTGACTTACCTTTGTATCTCCATTGGTTCATATTGACCCTTTGTATATCAAAGACACACATTATGACAACACCCCTATGGGCCCCTCCAGCCTTAATTACTTTTAACCTCTTTTTGAATTGAGGACTGTATCTACACTTTAGATACCAAAACTTATACATGCACATATACAAATATCCCCAACATTATGACCAACTGTACTTTTCTCATATTTAATGCTAGATTCAAAATCATGATTCAAATCACGATACAATAAAAAGGCATATCTAAGCATTTAATATTACTTGACCTTTGGCACATATGAATTAATTTTCTCACTACTAGGGTGACAAGTACATAAATTTCATTACTGGTGAATCATTTCACTGATCAGATATGGCTCTATTTAATAGCCTCGATAATGAACAATTTCATTTCATTTTCAAAATTGTGCTAGCAACGGTCATGGAGACTTCTATATGTCTTTAGGGTGCTAGAAGGCAAATTGCTTTCCTTGGTTTTATTACAGATTCACACGTGAGGAAACTCATCACATAGCATGATGATCCTAGGCTTTACCCTCTATAATTAGAGGTAATTAAAATGGTTTTGGGTAGATATTTCCTTACTAATGAGGCTAGGTATCGAGTAAATTTGGATATAGCATCACGGTTCCTTGCCTCCCTTTTGGTTCTCGGCGGTAACAAAGTAGAGATACTTCTACTGTTCAGAGACATTTTTTGAGCAGAGTATCATGTTATAGAACTGGATGTGGTAATTTGGGTTGAACTCAGAGGCAGCATTCTTCGTGCCTCAGAGCTAGTGCTGGCGTCTATTCCTGGTGCTATGGTTCAAAGACTACCCTTTCTGAATATGTCTAATTTAGCTCTAGGACGTCACTATCAATGGGCAACTACTGGGTGCAATTTCCTTCCTTTCTCCCATGGATTAGACCCAGTGTAGAATGGTGGCTGGGTGGCACAATTTGGGGATTTAGTTAGGGCTGGAGATTTTTATAGACTTCCTTAGCTCTGGTAAGCTGTAATCAGAAAAATAGAAGGCAAAATGCCTCTATTTTGTGAATATTTTGCAAATTTAAAATAACACGGGTGAAATTTCCCTAACTATAATTTTTTTGCATACAATGAATACAATTACTTGCCCAACATTCTATTTTGTTCAAATCAGTGTATGCACCATTCATTTCTACATTTTTAATACATGCAATCATACATACAACAACTCATACAAAGAATATGCATTTGTTTTCATTTATAGGCTCAATCGCACTTACTTTTTGGCTCCAACCATGTATATTTCACCATTTGTATATCACATGCATGAGTTTGTACATACAGCGCTATATACAAATACAATTACGGAACTAGAAGTTTATTTAATTCACTTCTAAAACACTGTTGGATCTAAGTTTGCATGCTTTAGTTTAAGAACTTAACATATGATGGAACCATATAAAATTTTTCCATGGTTTTTGTCATTTGAAACTATGTATTAGGTCTGTGATTTAGGATTTTTGCAAAACAATGTAAATCCAAGCTAAAATCCTTGAGGGAAAGTCTAGGCCCTTTTAATTTCACTTCCTATCCTACAATCTTCATTCTTCCTATAACTGAAAAAACTATATTTTGATAACCAAGTGATTCCATGTCCATATCTAATCCTAGTAAGACATAAGCCATTTTTGAAAACTAATTTCATGCCAGATGTCAGGTACCACTAACCCTTTTTTGCAGGACATATTGATATGTACTTTTCTACTAATCCACTGACATTCAATATTGATCGACCAAGACAACCACAAAATTGTGGAATGATTGCTAGCTCCTTAAGATGTGTCTCATACTATGAATGGTGAGCCCATCCCCCAAGATAAAAGTGATTTCTATGTGTTTCTTCCATTCTACCAAACTTCACTCGAGGGCCTTAGCCAACACTCGCGGAAAGGTGGAAATATGATATTTACATGTTACGTATGAAAGAAGATATCCAGCTAGAAGAGGCATGTTCTGACACCACAAATTTCTAGTCCTCTGACATTCTACTACATTGTTGATTAGTGTGCCTCATCAAATGGCAGAATCACAGAAAGATACTGCGTGGTGAAGATGGAATAATATTGATGGATTGCTCATTCCAAAATATAATTAAAAATGTGAAAGGAAGTAATTCTATTAAAGGATCCAATAAATGTCTCCGGACGTGTCCATAACATCAAATCCTCAGGATTGATCATGGTCATTAAGTAGCTGTCAAAATCTTAAAATCTGATGGTCGGTATTCAAATATCTCGTAGTGCATAATTTTGCATGATCTAGTTCATCTGAAATCAAGTGAAGACGAACGTGACTACTTCTAGCCTTGGATGAATGTTATTAATGTAAGGCATATCCCAAATCCTTCAAACACTTGCTAAGTCAAAAACCCTTGAAGTGCTGGAGAATTGAAGATAAAGGTTGTTGCAATGCCTCTACTACCTAGTTCGAAGTAAGTTGTATGCAACAAGCTCGGTGAGCCATTTGTTCCCCCCATCTGCATTTTGCTTTTCCAATTAGGGTTTACCATTTTCCTCTAATTAAAAGAATTTCATTCTGTGATAGGAATTGTGTCGACCCCTAAAAAATAGAAGAAAGAATCCTCATCCTGAATCCTCCATTTTAAAAAATGGCCCCACCTAAAACTCAGGTTTCCTCTAGTACCCAAAAACAAGCCTTGCATGAAGACCTATTGAAGCAGCTCCCAGATTCTAGTTCACAAAGGGTAAGGGTGACTGGCCTAGAAGGAATTGAGGGGTTAGTTGATAAATATACTGACTATAGGGATGCTAAAATCCCTATCCATGGTTGGTCCCTTTTTTGCCACTGGTGGGGAAAAAGGAATGCCCAAGCACCACAGTCATATGTGTGGGAGAGTGGCCTAGGAAAATTTTTGGCTACTAATGTATTTGAAGACATTGAGTTTCTCTAGGCCATGGTGGCTCACTATGATGAAATGTCCAAGGCAATTAGAAGCATGAAGGGAAGAATTCTAGTAGAAATTAACAAAGAAACCATTGCCATAGTTTTTGGATTAAACTTGGCTGCTTCAACAGAGATTGATGAAGATAGATTTAAAGCCATGTATGCAATGAATAGGAGTAGCTATAGAATCATGTATTTGCCTAGGTTTAGGGAAAAGGGACTAAAAGGTAAATTAGTAAAAATCCCCAACAATGAGCAAGAACCCTTTAAGCTAATTACTTTTGAAGATTATTTTGTTAAAACTTACTATGCTCTATGTCAAGTACTGGGAGAGGATAAGAGGGAATGCATCCCTATTGATCTTACTTAAATGGTTGTAGACATTCAACACCCATCTCTAAATGTCCAATTTGATTTTGCTTCTTATTTGGCACAACATATCTATCAAGGATTGGTAGACATCAGAAATAACAAGGAATCAGTCAAATTTAGATGGTTCTCTTTGATTTGCCATATGTTATTGTATCATGGGAGAACCCATAGGGTATGGCACCCTAAACTAATGGTCAACCATGTTGATGATAGGGGAAATGAATTTCCTATCCAATGTTGGACTCACATTTGGGATAGACATGACACCCATTCTAATTATAGGTTCTTCAAGTATTACTTTGTGGTTACACTATTAAGACACTTCCAGATAGATATACCTAGGATTCCAGAACCATTGATGAATTTCCTTAGACCTACAGTAAGGGTCCCCCCTCTAGATATCAAGTATAATTTGAGTGATTTCATCCCCCATGAAGAAGGTACAATTTTTAGAATCTATGGTACCCCTGTTACTCCGCACTATTTGCCTAAGCATGCACCTTTGAGGCTGGGTTTCTTAGAAATCATTTGGCAATTGACTGAGATAGAGAATGCCCACCTGAAAGAGCAAAGGAAATGATCCTTCTTTCCATTCTTAACAGTGTTTTCTGACTTCAAACTAAATAAGGAAGGATTCCCTAAATTGAATGCAAAACTGCTACCTTTTAGAATTGCGTAGGAAAAGCCTAGATTTTCTGATCCTGAGGGATTTATCAATAAAATTAGAAATAATATCAGTAGGTCTTATCTTCCCCATTAGGTTTTCTTTCCTAAGGATGTTATTAGGAATTCTCTTTTTGATGATGAAGTGAAATTAAAAAGAGCAAAATGGACACTGTATACAAGATATGAAGAAAGAATAAAGAGGAAGAATCCATCTTTCAAAGGACTTTTCTTAGAGGTTAGTGGTGCAGGAGCACCTTGACTTCCATAGGAGTTTGATTAAAATGATCCAATATTGTAATGATTCATCATTGTATAAGGTTAATCAAGTCATTGTTATGTATTAGAGGTCACTAGGAAGTTCAAATATGCAAAATATTACAAACCATGTAAAGGTTGTCAATGTAAAGTTAGAAAAAAAGATGAAGAATGAGGGAAGGCGAAGAGTCATTTGGCTCTTGGTTCATTCCAAGTAGTTGGAAACTGAAAGGTCATTTGTAATACCTTTAAAAAATCCTTGTATACCTTTGAAAACTTGGAGGTGATTGAAGATTGAGAATGGAATGGTAAAAAGCAATATTTTTTGTATTATACTTCAGAAATTTGCTGTTTTATTGAATGGTATGGCCCAGTAAGGGTAGGAGTACATTTATTTTTGATTTCAAATGAAATTATACCCAATCACCCTCCCTTTCCTTTTTGTCTCATCCAATTTGGTGCAATATTGAGGAAGTTATGACCGTTTTTGTCACTGTAATTTCTAGAATTCTCCTATAACAGTCCTGTTGCAGCATTTGGTACAGTTTTGTACAGATATATATAGGTGCAAGCCATATATGGTTGGAAAGAGTCTTGAGTCTAATTTATTTTTCTTTTTGTTTCATCAAATTTCATTAAGATTTGAATAAGTTATGGCATTTTTATTGAGGGTAGGTCTGCAGAGTTTAATTTTCTGAAAATGTAGTCTGAAAATATGCATGGTACGGCCTGGTACAGCCCCACATTGATGTATATAATAGATGGATAGAAAGATATGTGTTTCTAGTTTACAATTAGTTTGGTTTGGTATAATTTTATTAAGTTTTGTGAGAGATATTACAATTTTGGTGAGGGCAGGTCTGAACGCTACCTAGGGTTTGTAGTTTTGGGAAAAGAGTCATAACTTTCTCTCCTACCATTGGATCTTCATGAAAATTGGAGGAAAAATATGTATTAATGTTATCTTCAACCTGACCAAAGCAATTGGATTATTTCTTTGATTTGTTAATGTTATTGAGGATAGTTTTGGTCGTCCTACCTCTGCATCATATTGGTATCAGAGCTGGCGAAAGATTTGGGTGGTGTGTATTTTTTTTCTCCTGTCACTGAGAAGGTAGGTGAAGAGAAATAAGATCTTGATTGTGTAGATAGATCACCAAGGGAGGCAATCTACACGTTTTGGATTTTGTGTTGCTCAGTTGTTTGGTTGCAGGTGCTTGTTCCATCTAGCTACAAGAAGGATGTTTTCTGAGGTTGTGTGTGTTGGCAGACAAGATGAGGTCTGTCATGACCATTCTCCAATAGAGATTTGGCTAGAGAAGGATGCAGAGAGAAACCATAGAGGAGAGAGTAGTAGGTGCATCACCAGGATCTGCTGTTGGGTGAAATGAATGGTTTGGTGAGTTGGTTTGTTGTGAAGCAGTGAGAGAGATGGATACCTATAGAAGCACTTGATGTTGCAGCCTGAAGAATACTCCACTGATGGGAGTAGAAGGAGCCTAAGGATGCTTTGTGAAGATGGTAGTTTGTTTTGTTGGTTGGTTGGTCACCTTTCTTGATGTGAAGATTTGGAAGATTGTAGCTAAGAAGATTGAAGATTGAAGGCAGAGGAAAGAGACTTTTGTTGCAGATACATTTCCAAGGGACTTGGAAATCTTTGTTGGTTGGTTGTATGGTGTAGGAGCACCTTGACTTCCATAGAAGTTTGATTAAAATGATCCAATATTGTAATGATTCATCATTGTATAAGGTTAATCAAGTCATTGTTATGTATTAGAGGTCACTAGGAAGTTCAAATATGCAAAATATTGCAAACCATGTAAAGGTTGTCAATGTAAAGTTAGAAAAAAGATGAAGAATGAGGGAAGGTGAAGAGTCATTTGGCTCTTGATTCATTCCAAGTAGTTGGAAACTGAAAGGTCATTTGTAATACCTTTAAAAAGGCCTTGTATACCTTTGAAAACTTGGAGGTGATTGAAGATTGAGAATGGAATAGTAAAAAGCAATGTTTTTTGTATTATACTTATGGTATGGCCTAGTAAGGGTAGGAGGACATTTATTTTTGATTTCAAATGAATGTATACCCAATCACCCTCCCTTTCCTTTTTGTCTCATCGAATTTGGTGCAATATTGAGGAAGTTATGACCGTTTTAGTCACTGCAATTTCTAGAATTCTCCTATAACAGTCCTGTTGCAGCGTTTGGTATGGTTTTGTACAGATATATATAGGTGCAAGCCATATATGGTTGGAAATATTCTTGAGTCTAATTTCCATTTCTTTTTTTGCATCAAATTTCATTAAGATTTGAATAAGTTATGGCATTTTTATTGAGGGTAGGTCTGCAGAGTTTAATTTTTTGAAAATGCAGTCTGAAAATATGCATGATATGGCTTGGTACAGCTTCACATTGATGTATATAATAGATTGATGGAAAGATATGTGTTTCTAGTTTATAATTATTTTAGTTTGGTATAATTGTATTAAGGTTTGTGAGAGATATTGCAATTTTGGTGAGGGCAGGTCTGAACGCTGCCTAGGGTTTGTAGTTTTGGGAAAAGAGTCATAACTTTCTCTCCTACCATTGGATCTTCATGAAAATTGGAGGAAGAATATGTATTAATGTTCTCTTCAACCTGACCAAAGAAATTGGATTAGTTCTTTGATTTGTTAATGTTATTGAGGATAGTTTTGGTCCTCCTACCTCTGCATTAGTTAGTGACCCTATCAACACAATAAAAAATATTCTCTCATATTGATGAATTAATAGATGTGCAAGATAGTGAATCTACTCAGGTCCCTATGGAGGAAAGACCATCATATTAGCCCCCTGATAGAAATCTAATAAAGTACACCTTCAAAAGGAGAGATAAAAGTGGAGAAGTCAAAGCATAAGCCCCTCCACCAACTCAATTAACACTATCTTTGCCACCAACTCTTCAATCCTCTTGCCCTTTTGCACCAATAATTGAAGATGAGTCTCTCTCTAAAGAGCCTCCTACAAAAAGAGCAAAGATTGAAATAAACCCTCTAGTTGACTACCTTGATGAGGAAGGAGATATGGAAATAACAGAGGAAGAAATACATGCTGAAATGCCATCCCCTAGCCAAGATATGTTAGAAGGATTGCCTTTGGATAGAATCTCTGATATTACCATGAGAGGCAATGATATTTTAAATGACATCAAGATTATTGCATGTAGGAATTTTATTACTGATGATGATTTTGTGAATACTAAGGAATTTTAGGGATTCTTATGGAAAAGAAGAAGAGATAAATATGAGAAAAGATTAGAGGAAGAAGTATCTCGGTCTCCCCAGGAAACCCATGATCAAGTATCTATCAGAGTACTCTCATAGATGAAATATGAAGTCAAAAACATCTCTCCAAATCAAGGCAAGCAAATGATTA
Source organism: Cunninghamia lanceolata (assembly GCA_027924645.1). NCBI lineage: Eukaryota > Viridiplantae > Streptophyta > Pinopsida > Cupressales > Cupressaceae > Cunninghamia > Cunninghamia lanceolata. Next base: position 3,754,697 of record BSBN01000576.1, read on the forward strand.
AAGAAAGTGGGTTATTATTACTCCCTGAGTGGGACATAGCCTCTACCATTATCCTGGACACTGCACGAAGGCAAGATAAGGACTTCTCCATAAAAGAAGAAGATGAGGCTGCACTAATAGGTGCCAAGTTGAACCCAGAGTGGGACACTTTAGTCATATTAGCCTTAGCACCCAACACTAACAAACCTCTAGTTGCAGAACTTAATAGAGATTTTGATGTAGGAGCATCCAGTGATGTAAGGGCAATCTTGCATCACCCAAAAAGATGTTGTTTCAAAATCATTATATTTGTTCTCATTTCTTTCCATAATTAGTGTTTCTAGTTCCATATTACCTGAATAATGATGTAGGACTTTCAGTTTTTCCAAAAGTGCTAAAAATAGTAAACTGCCAGTTTTGGAAAGTTTACCTGCCATTTTAGGAAAGTTTGCATTTGGGTATAGATTGAAGTGAAAACTTGTAGAAAGCTTCATAACAAAAATATAAGACCTTTGGCGAAGGAATCAGGCAAAGATCATTTGTGAGCTGAAAGATATTAAAGTTTTTGTTTTTCTAAAAGCCCCTAAAAAATTTTGAAATGAGATATGAGGCACTAAAACATCCCATAACATCCCAAAAAGTTCACATCGCGAGCTTTATGTTGCTTCAAACGGTTCGTCAATTAGATCACCAGATCAAAAGTTATGCTTCCTGGAAGTTGACCTACTTTTGGAGGGAGTTGCAAATTTCAAAATTTAGCTAAAGGCCGCCAAAAAGTGCTATTTATGACTATTTTGGGAACCCTAGGCAGTAGTAGAGTGAAGGGGGGAAAGTGTAGAGTCAAGAATAGGTGGGAAAATAGAAACCCTAACTAATTTGGGGTTACAAAAGGCTTAAGATTCTAGAGTCTTAAGGTTGGGAAAGCTGTAATGTGTTGTAGCTAGTAGAGGATTCATCCTCTGATTGTTTTGAGCTTCTGTAATGTAATCTGTTTTCCAAATCAATAAAATAACATCTCTATTTTCTGTGTGCACTTTCTATTGTTGTGTGTTTTATGATTTACCCCCTTCATCAAATTTTAAAGGTGGTTTAATAGTAAAGAGGGCCTCTAAGACCCCTACTATAGAAGCATCAGAATTGGTGGTAGAAATTGCAAAGTTCAACAAGGCAACCACAAATGTTCTCTAAGAGAAATATGTGTTGGCAAGAGACACTATATGGTTTCATGATTGTTGTCATTGATGGCAACAAAGTTCTTCCCACACATCCGCAAGACATGGTGTGTCTCTACCGGAAGTTAGAATGAAGATTGTTGTGGTCCGGTAAACAAGAACAGAGCATGTGGCAAGGTCTGACAGACATGTCCGGATCTCTTAGAGGAAGTATCTTAGTGAAGTGCGGATTTGGGAAAGTCAAGAGGACTAACTTGAGTGGTATATTCCAAGGATTTAGCCTCTAGTGATAGATGAGGAAAAAGATATGAATAGTTGAGTACCAGATTCCTGAGTGATAGTGTGAACAGAGGAAGAACTGACTGACAAAACATCAGACTACTTTCTGGATGTGTTACTGATGGTGTTAAAGATTATGAAGGAATGAATCATGTTTGGTTGACATGATTAATGATTTCTACAAGCATATACTTGATTTGCATTACTTGATGTGCAAGGATTCAGCCGACAGATTAGAATTAGTGAAAAGATTGACTATTCCGGGTGTCGACTAGAAAGGTGATAAAATTACTTGTGTGGATATATATACACAATGGATTTAGTTGTGAGGTGTGTTGTTGTTGTTAGTGATGTGCGAATAAAAGCAGAAGAGCAGAGTAGAAGCAGTAAGGAAGGTCCGGTATGTGAAAGGAAAGCAGCAAAAGAGAATAGGAAAGATGAAGTGCAGCAGATCAGTGTACTGATCTTAACTGGAATTGAACTCTAGCATTTGTAGATGCTCCCAATTAGTTCAAGTATTGTATAACATTCTTTTTGTAGATAGTGAGTCTCTTGTAGGCAGTGTGCCTCTTGTGAGCAGTGTGCTCGGGCAGTAAGCCCTAATTGGCAAGTGCCATTTTGTTTTTCTATTCTTCTAATAGAGAATACAATCTTGGGTTAATCACCCCGTGGTTTTCTCCCTTAACAGGGTTTCCATGTCAAAAATATTGTGTCATGTGTATTTCCATTTCATGGTTGTGTTTGCTTGTTTGAATTAATGCTGCATTGATTAATAAGAAAGTTTAGAAAGAAGAATTAATTAGGATAACTGATTCACCCTCCCTCTTAGTTATCAACAATTGGTATCAGAGCCTAGTTCCTCCTAACAGAGTCTAACAGATCGAGGAAGATCTAGGAATCCAAATGGATGCATATGGTTTAAGGGAGCAACTCAAGACTGCCCTTGAAGATCTTGAACAGTCAAAGTTTGAAGTCAATGAATTAAAGGAAAGACTCAAATAGGCTGATGATTTCATGAGAGAACTAAAAGACAAATTAAATCTCTCTATGAAAAAGAGAAAGGAACTGCTTCAGCAATTGGTAAGACAAAGTGAAACAAATAATGCAAATGAAGAGCTGACTGAAGAAACCAAGTTATGTGAAAAGTTATCAAAAGAAGTCATTATGGTAAGACATGAAATGGAATTAGGAGTTATAAAGTTTACCCAAGAAATTGAAGAGAAAAGAAAAACTGAAGACAATCTAAGACAACCTCTCAAGGAGAAATCAGAAGATTGCCACCAGATGGATAGAATTATCAGACATCTTGAATCTAATCTTGAAGATGCTAAAGATAATGAAGAAAAACTTGAGGATCAAATTGTCTCTCTCAAAAGGGATCTACAAATAGCAAATGAATATAAAGAGAAATTCAAGATAAGTTCTGCTCAACTTGAAGTTCTTCTTGGAAGTCAAAAGAAGGTAGATGACAAGTGTGGCTTGGGATATGAGAAAGGAGAAAGCTCCAGATCTGGTCAGAAAAATTTTGGACCAGAAAATCTAAGGAACAGGCCTAGAAGACCTCCGGTAAGACAGCCCAATGCTTAAAGATATCCATCCTTCAATGGATACTGCCACAGCTGCAATCACTTTGGTCACAAAGCTAATTAGTGCAGAAAGAGAATGAATCAGACTAATTCATCCTTCTCTGGACAGTATTTTAACTGCAAAAGGTATGGTCATAAGTCTCATGAATGTAGAAATATGCAAATGAACAAATCATTCAATGGTAGATGCTTTGCATGCAATAGAGTAGGTCATATGGCTAATCAATGCAGATCAAGAGGATATTAGTCAAATATGCAAAGAAATGTTGTTTTCCAAATCTACAATAGGTCCAGTCATAGTGCAAAATTCTGTAGAAGCAAGAATCAGGACAAAAGAGGTCCAGTATATCATAATCAGAATCAAGATAAGGGTAAACAAAAGGTGAATACGGATGAAGTTAAAAGTGAGATGAGCAAGATTTGGGTGAAGAAAAGTACAGAGAATATAGAGGTTGGATCCGCACCAGACTCTGGTGCTGATATTCCTTCCAGAAATTAAAAAGTGAGCTCTGGCTCAGGGGGAGACACAAAGAGAACCTTGTTCCCCCAGCCAGTCAATTGGTGCTCGAACAGGCACAAGAAGAGTTGCAGACTGAAGGGTTCATAAGGGTAGCATCCAAACAAACTATGGTTAAGATTTGGAAGATCCACAAGATGTTTAAAGATCAGGGTTGATCCGGTTCTTCAAGTCATCCGAATAAGGCAAACCGGAATAATGTAGGGTTTTCTCATTAACCACTTATTCATTCTGCATACAAGAAGAAATGAAAAGTGGAGCTCTGCAACAAAATTCCTCAAGTTCATCAAAAATCATTTGCAGAAGTCATTACATCGAGAAATCAATCCGACCAACTCTGTGTAACTGAAGGCACATAAGGTATTTTTCGTTTTCAATATCTCATTGCAAATCTTTTGAAAAATGACTACTCTGAATATAGTAAAGATCTCTGATAGACCTCACCCCACATTCAAGAAACATCCATACAAATCCTTGGAGGTAGATCCCCTAGGAGCCTTCTCTAGTGTTCCGCATGGTGTTTTACACACCGAAGATATTAGGGTTTACATACATGCGAGTATTGAAGAATTTGGGCAATCAAAGTCAGTAGATATCTATCACAAACAGTTGTTAGATGACTCTTTTGAGATTAAACCTCAGTATAAAGCCATCTGGGATAAGCATTTTGCACAGTGCATTCATTTCCCCTATTTTGAAGAAGATGAATGGGTCTGGTATGTATTGAGTAGAGTGCATGACAATTTCCTATGGTTGAATAAACCATTTAAGATCACCAAAGATGCAATTAAGGCAGTAACTAGTCTACACTCATCTGGTGGAATACCTATTCTCAAGTTTGTCAAGAATCAGATAGTAGGTGATGTAACTAGATCAAAATTTGATAAGAGAGCTATGACAATTGAAGACATCACTGAACCGGATGTCAAATTTGTGTCCATAATAATTGGTTACAAGATTTATCACTCCAGTAGGGAAAATTCAGTACCGGGAACTGTAGTTTACACAACCTATCAAATGCTAAAAGAAAATGCTGACTATGATCTATGTGAACTTCTTCTCAGCCAACTATTGGAAAATCTGCAAAAGATCAAGAAGGATAAGAAGAACTCCTTCAAGTATGGTGGCTTGTTACTTTGCCTATTCTTTTATTACATGAATGAGCTTCTCAGATCCAATGGCTAGGTATGGTAGAATGACAAACCAGTGCAATTTAGATAAGAGAGTATTTGCATGGGCTTGGGGATGCTAAAGCAAGAAATACAGCCATGTGGGGATACTTCAAGAACTTTCAAAACATGATGCAGGCAAGAGAAAGGATTCCCCAGTCTCTTGTTGAGAAATACAAAGACACAGTCTGCTTTATGGTAGAGACTGATCAGTGCCTAATGGAGGTAGTAGAACCAAGGACAATCTGGATCATGCCCATGGGGTATGAAGTGGATGAACAGGTTGTGGAGCTGCATGTTCAACACATGCTAAGTCAGCCAAAGGATCCAAAGGCAGAAAGGTTTGGAACCTTTGAGGAGCTGAGTGTAAAGATTCATGTGGAACTCAAAGAACTAGAGATGAAAAGGAAGGTGAGAAAAGAAGTAGAACATATTGCCCAAGGTATTGGCATCTCAAAGGAGGCACTTGATGCCCATAGGGAAAAGAGACAAAAGGCTAAGGCAGAAAAGAAAGAGGTAGAAAAGGGAAGCAAGAAAAGTTCTTCGGTAGAAACCTCAACCCAGACCAGATCATCAAAGAGATCTGCACCTATCACTGCAAAAAGCTCAAAAACATCAAAACTAGAAGTTCAAACATCTGGCAAAGCAGAGAAAAGGTCTAAAACAAAAGCCATAAGGGCTTATGCAAGTCAAATAGATGTAGAGGAAACCAAATCAGATGAGGGGGTAAAGGAAATAAAGAAGCAGAAGAAGAAAGGATCCGGTAAACCTTCCACAGGACAAGACAAGGAAGAGAAGGAAGAGGAATTTGTTGAAAAACCCACTCTCTTCTTAGATGATGTGAAAGCAGTCACAGTGGATGGGAACCTGCAACCCTTAACAGAATTCTATGATGAATATAATGAAGCAGATAAAAAGATTCTGGAGGAAGCTACAGTTAAGTTTTTGAACATTTACAATAAAGCTTTTATTGAAATTATCTCTCTAATTCCTAAGAGCCTAGAAAAGGAGTTGGAAATGAGAAAAACCAATGCCATGGCAAAAGACCTTGAGATCTGGGAACAAATAGCTATTCAGCTATATCCTTCAATCGATCCCAAGACAATGAATATGGTATTCAAGGATTGCAAGGATGAGTTCCAGAGCAAAGCAAGGATGAATCAGCTCATGCTTGGTGAGACTGACAAGGTAGCCAAGGACACTGAAGAGATTCTCTGAAAAACCTTCAAAAGATTTAATCTTCCTATTATAGAGGACTTGGGTACTGATCCCTCAACCACAAGTGTTACAGAAGAAACTACTGAGAAAATGACAGAAGAGGTGGGCCCTGAACAAACCAACATTTCTCCTTCAGTTTCCCCTATAGTCTCCGGATCTAAAGGAGAAGAAAAATTATAGGAGAAAGAAGCAGAGGTGAAGGAAAAAGAAGATGACAGTGCTAAGGTTGCAGAAGGAGAGAAGACTTCAACAGAGAAGACCACAACTGCTAGTGGTGAGAATGTAGAAGGAGAGAAAACTCTAAAGGATAGCTCCAAGATTGCAGAAGAGAAGAAACATTTGTCTCCAGCAAGAGACACTGTACAAACTGTCCAAGAATTCTTGACAAAAGCAACTATAGAAATTGATGAACCAGACCTACTAAAAGGACCATTAGATTTTAACTCTCTGTCACTGGTGCAAACAATGAAAATAGCCTCATTTGCAAATGAGAAGGTCAAAGAGAAACTACTGAAATCTCACATGGAAGACTGTGAGCTTTTGGAGGTAGCATTCGGAGTGCTGGAAAAGATCATGCCATCTTTTCAGAAGGATCCCACAACCTCCTCCTCCGGTAATCTCAAGACCCTAGTCAGCAGTGTAAGTACACATTTTGATTCTCTAAAGAAGTCGACTAAAGAAAAGGTCCAGAAGGAGTTTTTAGACAAAAGGTTCTCTGAGGTACACGGTTTGATCAATAATGATAGGAGAAACATGAATATTGGGAAAAAGACCTTAGAAAATGCTCTTAAGGATGGTAGTGAAGTATACAAATTTTGTATTTCCTGGTCCAAAGCAACAGTAGAAGTTGAGAAGAAAATAAAAGAGCAAGAGGATAAACTACTAAGTTTGTCTCAAAGTTTTGATCCTCTCTCTTCCTCCATAGTAAATCAAGAGTGTTAGACTATTGCAATCACAAATACAATAAATAATTTTGAGAAGGAAAGGAAGAACATAATTAACCGGATGGGTGAACTTAGAAGGATTATTATCCCTAAGTTAGAGGCCATGCATGAGGCCATAAATGATGCTCAGACTACCGCCCAAACAAATGATCCGACAGATCTTAAGAGGGCAGAAGCTTTTGCATTTTTGTTGAGTGGTCACATCTCAATTTGGATAGAATGAAGCATATTTGGGCTGCAAAACTCATCCAACTGAAAACAACTTTTGTAGACATACTGCAGTATATGTAAGTATTCCATATGTATATACTTATGCGGCTAAGTATAGTAAAATTTTTGGAAAATTTTGATATGTGGACCCTACCCTTTGCCATTGATGTCAAAGGGGGAGTGAGGAGCAGTGAAAAATGAGGAATCCAACTAAGGGGGAGCTCCGAAATATGTATATAAAAACAAAGCATCAGCCAAGGGGGAGCATAGTGTAAACACCTAGTCATTTTTCACCAAGTGTTGCCATCAATGCCAAAGGGGGAGATTGTTGGCAAGAGACACTATATGGTTTCATGATTGTTGTCATTGATGGCAACAAAGTTCTTCCCACAGATCCACAAAACATGGTGTGTCTCTATCAAAAATCAGAATGAAGATTATTGTGGTCCGGTAAAAAAAATAGAGCATGTGGTAAGGTCTGACAGACAGGTATGGATCTCTCAGAGGAAGTATCTTGGTGAAGTGTGGATTTGGGAAAGTCAAGAGGACTACCTTGAGTGGTATATTCCAAGGATTTAGCCTCCGGTGATAGATGAGGAAAAAGATATGAATAGTTGAGTACCGGATTCCTGAGTGACAGTGTGAATAGAGGAAGAACTGACTGACAGAACATCAGACTACTTTCTAGATGTGTTACCAATGGTGTTAAAGGTTATGAAGGCATGAATCATGTTTGGCCGACATGATTAATGATTTCTACAAGCATATACTTGATCTGCATTACTTGATGTGCAAGGATTTAGCTGACAGATCAGAATTAGTGAAAAGATTGACTATTCTGGGTGCCGACTAGAAAGGTGATAAAATTACTTGTGTGGATATATATACACAATGGATTTAGTTGTGAGGTGTGTTGTTGTTGTTAGTGATGTGTGAATAAAAGTAGAAGAGCAGAGTAGAAGCAGTAAGGAAGGTCTGGTATGTGAAAGGAAAGCAGCAAAAGAGAAGAGGAAAGATGAAGTGCAGTAGATCAGTGTACTGAGCTTAACCGGAACTAAACTCCAACATTTGTAGATGCTCCCAATCAGTTCAAGTATTGTATAACATTCTTTTTGTAGACAGTGAGTCTCTTGTAGGTAGTGTGCCTCTTGTGAGCAGTGTGCTCGAGCAGTAAGCCCTAATTGGCAAGTGCCATTTTGTTTTTCTATTCTTCTAATAGAGAATACAATCTTGGGTTAATTACCCTGTGGTTTTCTCCCTTAACAGGGTTTCCACATCAAAAATATTGTCATGTGTATTTCCATTTCATGGTTGTGTTTGCTTGTTTGAATTAATGCTACATTGATTAATAAGAAAGTTCATAAAGAAGAATTAATTAGGATAACTGATTCACCCCCCTCTCAGTTATCAACAATATGATGCCTTTTTAAAGGACTATATGGCTATATTGCTAGAATATAACAGGTTGAAAGAAAAGGAGATACAATGACAACATCAAGCTTCAACATCAGTCTCATCACAAACTGCACTAGTGGTTAGGGATTCTAATCTCCTTCTTCCAGGTTCATCTTCTCCATCAAGGTCTATGCTTGAAAAGGAAATTGAAGAAGTAAAGCAATAGGTTGATTCATTTGAAGATATTTATACATATGCTTTTGATAGACAACAAGAAGACAATTGGTCTATTGTTTTAGGGATTCTAGAATTATTAATGAACAAAGTGTCTAGCCAGGCTGTCAGCATTCAAAAATGCTACTATGATTTGTCATTAATCATCAAGAAAATTCTAGATGACAAGGAAAGAACAATGCCTTTATTCGACAGATGGATTCCTAGGATTATCTCTTTATTAGGTATTTGTAAAGGAGCTAACCATGATCCTAACGCTCCCAAAGAGGTTAAATAGATCTATGCAACAACAAAGGATGTAGGAGATCTCCAAGAATTCATAAAATGCCTTGAAGAAAAGGCATTGAATTTAATTCAAGCATTTGATAATGACACAGTGGGGATAATTCCACCAATAAAGAGTGAAGGCAATGATATCAAGCCATCCCAACTATGGATCCTTTAGTTTGACAACATTGTCCTTGTCATCCCTTTCTTTCTCTATCAGAACAATAAGATAGATATTCCCATGTTGAGAACTAGTATAGACAAACTATGGGACTCTTGTCAACTGGTTGTTCATTTCACAAGAGAAGGACATTTAGTTTTGGCTAAATACAACAACATATATTTATCCTCTATGGATAAGATAATTAATTTCCAAAGGGCCATAGAAGACCAATAGCAAGCATGGGATAAAAGATACAACGAGCTGCCTGATATTTGAGTTGTGAAATGTAAGTAGGAAGTTGACATGGGCCAAAGTTTTTTACATTTTCTTCAAAAGCACAAATCCCAAAGGCTACGAACCTTACGAACAAACTTGCAACAACTTTTGTTCCCATGACAAATATCTGGGAGGAGTCAATTTTCTTTGCGAAATTTGTCAAGGTTAGAGGGTGACATTTGTTTCTAGGTCTGAAGCTTATTTTTTCTCCCTTGTCCTTATAAAAGGTAATTTAGGACCTAGTTACAAGGATCTTCGAGAAATTTTCTATAGTACAACACCATTTCATAATAGTTATTTTCCTTTTTTTAGGTGTGTTTTCAAGAAGATAATATCGTTTGTATTTGCAATTGTTAGCATGAAGTTACATTAACTCAGTATTTTGAATATATTGCTGAGGTTAATAACATATTGTCTCCTATAGTTGTGTCTTCTATTATGTTATTTGAATGAATTGATAAATCATCAGTATTATTCATCTTCACAGTTTTTCCTATGTAAGGATATCCAATCCAAAAGGCTTCTACTCAAGGAGTAGATATAAGTGCTTCAAGGAGGATATTTAATATAATAGATGTATGCAGGGATAAGTAAGAATGAATGCTATGATATAATTTCAAGATGTGGTGATCTGATGAATTATTATAGTGTTCTCAATAGAGTTGCAAGTGTGGTTTTATGCTAAGTTCATTTATATTCATTTTTTTCTCTATAACCCTAGGATTAGGCACTGATCTTTTGCTGGTTGTTGTTCTCAAAAAAATCTAAAATCTCCTTGATCACTCCATATGAATCAAAGAATAGTTTTAACTCTATTATTTATAATGATTAAGTTAAGTCTTGCATGTTCCTCTGCAAAGAATAAGATAAGAGCTTAAAGAATCTAGCCAATCCTTACTTTAACATACATTCTTTCTAGTAGCCTACAAGGAACATATTTGTGATATAAACAAAGTTGACAATCTAATATCTCTAGAAAACCCCATCCCTTTGAGTAGAACATTGTTATCCCCTAGAAAGGAAGACATCAGTTAAAAGAAATAGCCAGAGAATTAGAGATAAGTCCATTCTACATAGGAAACACCCTCCTTGGTTTCATAGAGCCTAAAGTGCAGAGGAAGAACAAGGGGACTGAGAAAAGGCCTCCTCCCCTCAAATCTTCTATTCATTGGCCAATCCCTCAAGGTAGATCCATCATTAATAAGTGGCTATTTAATAGATTTACTATGAGAATCAGGTTGGGAATTTAAAACAACCAACAGAGTGGTGACTCTGTTGGGGATGTTGTATGAAGTTCTAAATACTAAGTGCAGTAGATTGTCAATGGGTTTTTAGAGTTTGCATAAAATTTGTGTTCATTATTTTCCCTTGAAGGGGTGGCGACTCTGACAAGATTCTCCTTATCCTTATGATTAAGGAAAGTTTCTCTTATGAAGGACTTGTGATCATATGTTGCTTTGAAACAATTTGCTTTATATTATTGTTAGAGTGACAAGGATAACTTCATTTGTTGAATTAACTTTCAGTCATATAGTTTTCTAATGTGATCAAAAATTTTCTAGAAATTTTCTAACCCTATACAGAGAAGATGTACAGAAGGAGATCACAACAAAAGGGGCATTCGAGCAAGCCCCTAATACAAGAACCAGTTATTCAAAAATTGAGAACTAAGGATTCGGGTGAATATGCTTCTCCCCCTATTTGTGATCTCATGGCATTTAGTGAGCCCCTCTTGGGTGAGAGTGTTGATAATTTGCAAACTGGAGAAGAAAGAAGCAAGCATACTATTACATATGCTGCTAAGAATGTTCAGGATGGCCTGGTGGATTTTGACAGAGATTAAATATATTATGAATAACCACATCTAGTTTTATAGAATGAGAAAATAAACCCCATGGGGGAATTCCATACAATTCCTACACAGAATCCCATTGACCTTCAAGTAGCTATACCCTATGTAAAACTGCCTTTTCCTAGAGTGGGAAGGGTAAAATCCATTAATACCAATATAGGTGTGGACCCTAATATAGCTTCTGGCTCAAATTAGACTGATACAGAATTAGAAAATAAGGTTAGGGAATTAACCCTAAGGGTGTCTAGGGTAGAAACACTAAAAAGAAAAGAACTATTGCTCAGATTGCAAGATTTGGATAGAGGAGGTATTTGTGACAATGATGGAATTGTTGACAATTTTATGGTGACTAGGATAGCTCAAGGGGGGTCAAAAACTACTACCCAACCTAAGCCTTTGATTCAACTTTAGGATAATGATATCCCAGTTACGGTGCATGCCAATTGATTTCATATCCCTCCTCAAAACCCACATGCAAAAATAGCAAGGCAAAACCCATATCAAAATCCCCCTGTAATGTCTAGAATGAATCCCTCGCTAAAACCTCAAAATGTATACATGCCTCCGCCACCTAATTTGTTGACCCCTCCAAGTCCTCCAACTAACTTAGGAAATAACAGGGGTGGCCCACTTGCAAACCCTTTTTCTAGAAGACCGATGCAGTCAACCTGGTATAGGCAGATTGATTTCTCTAGCATACCAGGGCATCCAAATCCTATTGAAAACACAGTTAGGAATGCTATGCTGATATTTGCTAGAAATAATACAATAATGGGTGAGGATCACTTGAAGGCATTCATTAATGTGCTGGATGATTTTGAGGTGGAATGTGAATATGTAGGTATAAAGTTATTCATACAATCCCTAATAGAAGATGTCACAGAGTGGTATAAGATTTTGCCGGAAGCTAGTGTTGAGTCTTGGGTGGGGTTCAAAAGAATTTTCAAGGAGCAATATGGGGACAACAATGATCCATGATTTGTTGTAATTGAATTTACAGGCATTCAAAAGGGAATAAATGAAACTGTCCATGATTCCAACACAAGGTTCTTCAAAGTAAGTAACAAAATCCCTCTTCAATTATGACCAAATGAGGCCATGTGCCTGGTAGTGTATCAGAATGCTTATGATCCCAAGATGGGGTATGAATTAAGAAACAAAGAACCACAAATTCTCAGAGATACTTTTAGAGTGGCTTTACATATTGAAAATAATAGAAAGGCATCTAGAAAGATCTCTAAGAGAAGTGATGTAAGAATTATCTGACAAGAAAGAGGATAGAGCAATAGAGCCCCTATCACTGCTGAATATGATAAATAGTGGAAGGAAATCAAGGAATTAGAGAGTTCTTTGGTGATAAATGATAAAAGAATTTCAAATGAAAGGCCTCCTTTCAACAGACAAGAGAAGATGCCTAGGATGGCAGACCAACCTTACAACACAAATTGGTGAGATGGGAAACTGGTTCCCCTTAATGACAGAGGAGGTGGACCTAGGCACACCACTAATCCTTTAAGGAAAGAGGTACATGTCGTGGATGAAATGCTATGGTGCTTACAATGCCAAGCTCCTCGCTCGTCTGCTTCATGTGTTTTGGCTATATCTATGAGTGACAATACATCCCCTTATGAGGATTATGAGGAAAGGGACAGCTACATGAGAACCACAGTGTAAACATGGTTTTTGAACACGGATGCACCATAGAGGATTGGGATTCTTTTGATGATGAATACTCAGAGGATAAATCTCACATTGATGGGGTGAGACCAGTCATACAATAGTCCATCCTAAGGGGGGATGGAGGTAATGATGATGTTCTTTAGCTGAATACTAAGGATGCAAATGTTAGATTGAGAAATCCTTTTGCTGAAGAGATTAGAGCTTTGACTACTTCTAAGATTGCCTAAGTTAAAAGTGCTTACAACTTGAGAAGTAAAAGGAACCAGGGAGAAAGCAGTACAAAGGGGAATGCAGGGACCATTTTCATAAAAGAAGAGTAGCATCTTCCTAACCCCAAGAAGGAGGTGGGATCTATGAAGGTACCTAAAGGAAACAAGGATAGGCCTAATCCACATCCTAACCCACCCCTTAGAGCTCAGGTATCTGCAGAAGATGAACTCACCAAGAAAATCCCTGTGGATCAAGAATCCAATAAGAAAGATGTATCTCTCTTGCCCTTGCAGCCAACAATAACAGTAAATGCATCAGCACAATACCCAAATATGTTCCCATAGACATGACCCACATATTTGGTCAAATAATGGTGATTGTCCCTCTATTGGAAATGATGAGGATCCCTGAACATAAGAGTAGAGCTGAGGCTGCAATAAATGATGTAGCCCATAGTAATTCTGAGATATCACATGCATATCTCAAACCACCTGAGGTAAAGAAGGTACAAATCAAAAAAGTCAAGAAATATGGTGCCAAAATACTTGAAGTATATCTAGGCATTACTTTGTAGAAATGCCCTTCTCAAGTCGATCCATTCTTTGTCACTCTCATGATAAAGGGGAGATTTGTGAAAAATTGCATGATTGGCTCAGGGACCTCTGCGAATATAATGCCTTTGGGGGTCATGGAGATCCTAGGCCTACGAGTAACAAAGACATGGAAAATGCTTCGCCATGGATTCTAGGGAAGTCCCCATTATTGGAATTATCAAGGATATTGGCTTTAGACTCATGGCCTTCCCTCATAAAGAATATAACATGAACATTACTGTGGTAGATATTCCTCCTATGTACATGATGTTGTTATCAAGAAAGTGGGCCTCTACTGTAGGTGGTAGTATCCAGATGGATTCTTCATATGCTATGATTCCCATGGATGGAGAAAATGTGAGGCTAGACAGAGAAAAGAAATCACCCCAAATAATTGATGACATTAAAGAGGAAAATGATCAAGTGTATTTCCTGGATGTAGATGTAAACAACTTCAAGACAGAGAATGATAGTGACACCCCTTCGGAGCATAAGCCTGAGCTAGTCAATGATGAAGGACTATGGTCCATGTTTTGACAGGGCATGTGCTAAAGAATGTTCTGGCATAGGAATTGTACTTATGGTCCCTTCTGGAAAGTCTTTTTGGTCTTCTTTTAGGTTTGATTTTGTCTACACTCATAATGTTGCAGAGTATGAGGCTTTACTTATTGGCTTGAAAATGGCCCTTAAGCATGGCATTAAAAGGCTCAGAGTTTTGGGAGATCCTGAACTAGTAGTGTCACAAGTCAGATTCAGGTACGCCTCAAAAAACAAAAGGCTTAGACAATATAGAAATGTAGTATGGGACACTATTGAAGAGTTTGATGCTTTTGGTATTGATTGGATAGAGCGAAGAAAGAATGTTATGGCTGAATTTTTGGCAAATATAGTAGTCAAATCTAAAGATATCACATTGGCAGGAATTTCAAAAGTTGAGATGCTCACTAGGCCTTATGTTCCCGATAATGTCCATCATTGGCAAGTTTTCAATGATGATAAAGATCTTTATAAATTCATGAATTGCATTGATGAGTATCATGCCCAGGAAATTGATTTTTAGGAATTCATAGAGACAACACATGGAAAACAAATGTTGTTTGGTAACGAGGTCATCCAGTTGAAGACCAATAGAATTCCAAGAGGACTGGTGGCTTTGGAAAGGGTTTTTGATGGAAATGTCAAGCAGACTGTGAGGTCTGCTCTAGTACACCCAAATGATCTTGAAGAGGTCAACCTAGGGACCAAGGCTCATCCAAAGATAGTTCTTATAGGTAAGCATTTGAACCCAAAGATTAAGCAAATGCTGATTTCTTTGCTTAGAAGGCACATAAAGGTTTTTGCATGGTCGTATGATGATTTAAAGGCATATGGAGAAGATTTGTTTCAACATGAAATCCCTTTGAAATCAGATGCAAAACCTTTTAGGAAAAAACAAAGACCTATTAATCCCATTCGAAGGCCAAAACTGTAGTAGAAATTGGCTAAGTTAAGTGAAGGGGAGATAATTGAGCCTATCAGACATTCTACTTGGGTCTCAAACCTTGTTCTTGTTAGAAAGAAAAATGGGGATATTAGATTGTGTGTTGATTTTAGAAACCTGAATATAGCATCATTAAAGGATAATTACCCTCTACCAAATATGGAGGCAACCCTACAAAGGGTGACTGGTTGTGAGTTGTTATCTATGATGGATGGATTTTTAGGATATAACCAGGTGATGGTTAAGAAGTCTGAGCAGTATAAGACTGCATTTTCTACTCCGTGGGGCACATACGTATACATTAGAATGCCTTTTAGATTAACAAATGTTGGGGCTACTTTTCAAAAAGAAATGGATGTGGTTTTTTATGACCTTATAAATGTCATCATGGTGGTGTATCAAGATGATCTAACTGCATATTCCAAAAGGGAATAGGACCATTGCTCTCACCTGGATAATTTTTTTGAGAGATGTATGAGGTTTGGCATCTCTTTGAATCCTAAGAAATGTATGTTCAGAGTGACAAAAGGGAAGCTCTTGGGCCATATAATGTCTAGGGAAGGAATTAGGATTGACCCAGAGAGAGTTGCAGCCATTGAAATAATCCCAATACCTAAAAGCATTAAGGGAATTCAATCTTTCTTTGGACAGGTAAACTTCCTCAGAAGGTTTGTCACAAATTTTACTGAAACTACTAGACCAATATCCAATATGATAAAGAAAGGAGAAGATATCACTTGGAATGATGAACCAACTAGTGCTTTCAAGATAATCAAAGGAGCCATCAAGGAGGCTCCTATCTTAAAGTCCCTAGATTTTTCCAAGCCATTCCAACTATTCTCTTTTGCTTCTTTCCATACCATAGCTGTTGTTTTGTTACAAAAGAATAATGAGGGAGCTATGAAAAACCCATCTCATTTTTTAGTAAATATCTCGAGGCAGTTGAGTTAAAATATGACATAATTGAAAAACATGGCTATGCTCTAGCAAAATCTGTTAAGAATTTTAGGCCATACCTGGTTGGAGCGACTATTGTGGCCTATGTACCAACAACTATTATTAAACATGTATTCACTCAGTAGGAAGTTACAGGGAGAAGGTGTAGATGGATCAATCAGATTCAAGAGTTTAATATTGATATCTAGATCACTAAATTAGTGAGAGGACAAGGGTTGGCAAAGTTGATGACTGAATCAAATTTGGAGGTTAACCAGATCAATAATATTGAAACTCAAGATGCAGGGGTGGTTTGCGACATGAAAGATTCTAAGTGGTATAAGAATGTTGCTTACTATCTACTGAACATGTCTTGCCCAAAAAAATGACTAAGAATAAGAAAAGAACTTTAAGGCTATAGGCCGTAAAGTATGTGATTATACGAGGTGAACTCTGGTGGAGAAATTTTGAGGGTATTCTACTCAAATATATAAACAATACTCAATCTTCTGAAGTCCTAAAGGATATGTACCATGGTGTCTATGGAGGACATTACATGGCCAAGACCACAACATATAAGGTCTTGAGGGCTGGATACTGGTGGCCCACTCTTTTCAAAGATGCTCACCGCATGGTCATAAGTTGTGTTGCATATCAAAGATTTTTAGGCAAACTAAGGTCCTCTAGGAATCTACCCCTCAGGCCTATGAATGTTGAGGCCCCTTTCCAATAGTGGGAATTAGATTTCATAGCTGAAATAACTAAGAAATCAAGTGGAGGACATAGTTGGATCTTGGTGGGCACTGATTATTTCACTAAATGGGTTAAAGCTATCCCCACTAAAAGGGTATCTTGAAAGGTTGTGGTTAACTTCTTGATGAATAATATCACAACCATATTTGGTGTGCCTATAAAAATAATTTTAGATAATGCCATGTGCTTTAGGTCTAAAGAATTTACTATTTTCTAAAGCCAATATGGGATCTTAATCTCTTATTCATCCCCATATCATCCCTAGGGAAATGACTAGGCAGAATCGAGTAATAAGAGCCTAATGAATATCATCAAAAGAATCATAGAGGAAAGCAAAAGAGCATGGGACATCAAATTAAGACTAGCTATTTGGGCTAATAGGATGATAGTGAAGGAAGCAATCAGTTACGCCCTTTTTGATCTTGTGTACAGCCTGGAGGAGAGAATGCCCATAAATAACCTGTTACCTATTTACAAGTTCATTCAAGAGCATGATGATGACATTTCTAATGTCATCCAAATAGGATATATTAGATAACTCAACTAGATGAAACCAGAAGAGTAGCTCAACAAATGAACATGAAGTTGCAACAAGTTAAAAGTCTGCATGACAAGAAGACATCTGAGAGAAAGTTCCAGATTGGAGATATGGTATTACTATGGAATGATCGATCTCAAGATAAGGGAAAACATGGAAAATTTGATGCCCTCTGGCTTGGACCATAACAACACCCATGGAGAAGACTCTTATTTCCTATAGAATCTGACTGGAGAACTACTTGAATTGCCAATGCATGGACAATTCTTGAAGTCATACTTTTCGTAAGGTATGAATTTATTCCATGCATATTTGTTTTTAGTTTTAGGTTAGTTCCTTGCTTTAGTTTGTTGCTTAGTTTTTTCTTTTCCTTTCTTTTTGTTGTGTTGTGGTCTGCTTCTCCAAAGTTTTTATATGATCTCCCTCTGTTCAAGGTTGAACAAGCATCCCCATCTAGAGCCACTAATGGAACCATATAAAATTTTTCTATGGTTTGGTCATTTGCAACTATGTATTAGGTCTGTGATTTAGGATTTTTGCAAAATAGTGTAAATCCATGCTAAAATCCTTGAGGGAAAGTCTAGGCTCCTTTTATTTCACTTCCTATCCTACAATCACCATTCTTCCTATAACTAAAAAAACTATATTTTGATAACCAAGTGATTATGTATCCATATCTCATCCTAGTAAGACATAAGTTATTTTTGAAAACTAATTTCATGCCAGATGTCAGGTACCACTAACCCTTTTTGGCAGGCCACATTGATATGTGCTTTTCTGCCAATCCACCGACATTCAATATTGATCGACCAAGATGACTGTGGAATTGGAGAATGATTGCTAGCTCCTTAAGAAGTGTCATGTACTATGAATGGTGGGCCCATCCCACAAGATAAAGGCAATTTTTATGTGTTTTTGCAATTCCGCCAAACTTCACTCAAGGGCCCCATCCAACACCCGTGGAAAGGCAGAAGTATGATATTTACCTGTTATGTATGAAAGAAGATATCCAAATGGAAGGAGCATGTTCTTACACCACAAATTTCTAGTCCTCTAACTTTTCGTTGGGTTGTTGATCAGTGTCCCTGCCAAATGGCGGAATCACAAAAAGTTGCCACATGGCGGAGATGGCATAATATTGATGGATTGCTCATTCCAGAATATAATAAAAATGTCAAAGGAAGTAATTCTATTAAAGGATTCAATAAATGTCTCTGGACATTTCCATACCATCAAATCCTTGTGATTGATCATGGCCGTTGAGTAGCTATCAAAATCATAAAATCTGATGGTCGGTATTGAAATATCCCTTAGTGCATAATCTTGCATGATCTAGTTCATCTGAAATGAAGTGAAGATGGATGTGACTACTTCCAGTCTTAGATGAATGTTATTAATGTAAGGCATATCCCAAATCCTTGAAACACTTGCTAAGTCAGAAAGCCTTGAAGTGCTGGAGAATTGAAGATAAAGGTTGATGCAATACCTCTGCTACTTGGTTCGAAGTAAGCTGTATGAAACAAGCCTGGTGAGTCATTTGTTCCCCCCATCTATATTTTGTTTTTCTAATTAGGGCTTTCCATTTCCCTTTGATTGAAGGAATTTCATTTTGTGATAAGAATAGAATCAACCCCTAAAAAATAGAAGAAAGAATCCTCGGCCTGAATCCTCCATTTTAAATAATGGCCCCACCTAAAACTTAGGTTTCCTATGGTACCCAAAAATGAACCTTGCACGAAGACCTAGTGAAGCAACTCCCAGGTTCTAGTTCACAAAGGGTAAGGGTGATTGGCATGGAAGGAATTGAGGGGTTAGTTGATAAATATGTTGATTGTAGGGATGCTGAAATCCCTATCCATCGTTGGTCCCTTTTCTGCCATTGGTGGGGCAAACGGAATGCTCAAGCACCACTATCATATGTGTGGGAGAGCGGCCTAGGAAAATTGGTGGTTACTAATGTATTTGAAGACATAGAGTTGCTCCAGGCCATGGCAGCTCACTATGATGAAATGTCCAAGGCAATTAGAAGCATGAAGGGAAGAATTCTAGTAGAAATTAACAAAGAAATAATTGCCACAGTTTTTGGATTAAACTTGGCAGCTTCAACAGAGCTTGAGGAAGATAGATTTAAAGCCCTATATGAAAAGGATAGGAGCAGCTACAAAACCATGTATTTTCCTAGGTTTAGGGAAAAGGGGCTAAATGGTAAATTAGTAAAAATCCCCTATAGTGAGAAGGAACCCTTCAAGCTAATTACTTTTGAAGATTATGTTACTAAAACATACTATGCTCTATGTCAAGTACTAGGAGAGGATAAGAGGGAATGCATCCTTGTTGATCTTACTAATATGGTTGTAGACATTCAACACCCATCTCTAAATGTCCAATTTGATTTTGCTTCTTATTTGGCACAACATATCCATCAAGGATTGGTAGACATCAAAAATAACAAGGAATCAATCAAATTCAGATGGTTCTCTTTGCTTTGCCATATGTTCTTGTATCATGGGAGAACCCACAGGGTATGGCACACTAAACTAATGGTCAACCCTATTGACGATAGGGGAAATGAATTGCCGGTCCAATGTTGGACTCACATTTGGGATAGACATGACACCCATTCTAATTATAGGTTCTTCAAGGATTACTTTGTGGTTACAATATTAAGACACTTCCAGATGGATATACCTAGGATTCTAGAACCATTAATGAATTTCCTCAGACCTGTAGTAAGGGTCCCCCCTCTAGATATCAAGCATAATTGGGGTGATTTTATCCCCCATGAAGAAGGTACAATTGTTAGAATCTATGGCACCCTTGTTGGTCTACACTATTTACCCAAGCATGTGCCTTTGAGGCTGGGTTTCTTGGAAATTATTTGGCAATTGACTGAGACAAAGAATGCCCAACTAAAAGGGCAAAGGAAAGGATCCTTCTTTCCATTCTTAATAGTGTTTTCTGACTTCAAACTAAATAAGGAATGATTCAATTGAATGCAAAACTACTACTTTTTAGAATGGCGTAGGAAAAGCACAAATTTTTTGATCCTGAGGGATTTATTAATAACATTAGAAGGAGTATCAGTAGGTCTTATCTTCCCCATTAGGTTTTCTTTCCTAAGGATGTTATTAGGAATTCTCTTTCTGATGATGAAGTGAAATTAAAAAGAGCAAAATAGACACTGTGTACAAGATATGAAGAAAGAATAAAGAGGAAGAATCCATCTTCCAAAGGACTTTTCTCAGAGGTTAGTCACCCTATCAATAGAATCAAAAAGATTCTATCTCATATTGATGATTTAATAGATGTGCAAGACAGTGAATCTGCCCAGGTCCCTATGGAGGAAAGACCATCATATCATCCCCCTGATAGAAATATGATAAAGTACACCTTCAAAAGGAGAGATCAAAGTGTAGAAGTCAAAGCACTCAATTAACATTATCTCTACCACTAGCTCTTCAATCCTCTTCCCCTTATACACCAACAATTGAAGATGTGTCTCTCTCTAAAGAGCCTCCTACAAAGAGAGCAAAGATTTAAATAAGCCCTCTAGTGGACTACCCTAATGACGAAGGAGATATGAAAATAATAGAGGAAGAAATACATGCTGAAATGCCATCCCCTAGCCAAGATGTGACAGAAGGATTGCCTTTGGATAGAATCTTTTATATTACCATGAGAGGCAATTATATTTTAGATGACATCAGGATTATTACATGTAGGAATTTTATTACTGATGATGATTTTGTGAATACTAAGGAATTTAAAGAGTTCTTATGGAAAAGAAAAAGAGGTGAATATGAGAAAAGATTGGAGGAAGAAGTATCCCGGTCACCCCAGGAAACCCGTGATCAAGTATCTATTAGAGTACTCACACAGATGAAAATTGAAGTCAAAAACATCTCTCCAGATCAAGGTAGGCAAGTGATTAGAGAAAGTGGGATCTTATTACTCCTTGAGTGGGACATAGCCTCTGTCATTATCCTGGACACTGCATGAAGGTAATATAAGAAGGTCTTCTCCACAGAAGAAGAAGTTGAGGCTGCACTAATAGGTGCTAAGTTTAACCCATAGTGCGACACTTTAGCCATATGGGCCTTACCACCCAACACTAAAAAAACCTCTAGTTGCAGAACTTGATTAAGATTTTAGAGGTGGTTTAATAGTAAAGAGGGCCTCTAAGACCCCTACTATAGAGGCATCAAAATTGGTGGTATAAATTGCAAAGTTTAGCAAGGCAACCACAAATGTTCTTCAAGAGAAATATCATGCCTTGTTAAAGGACTATATGGCTATATTGCCAGAATATAATAGGTTGAAAGAAAAGGAGATACAATGGCAGCATCAAGCTTCAACATTTGTCTCATCACAAACTACACTAATGGTTGGGGATTCTAATCTCTTTCTTCCAGGTTCATCTACTCCATCAAGGTCTGTGCTTGAAAGGGAAATTGATGACCTAAAGTGATAGGTTGATTCATTTGAAGATATTTATACACATGCTTTTGATAGACAACAAGAAGACAATTGGTCTATTGTTTAAGGGATTCTAGAATTATTAATGAACAAAGTGTCTGGACAGGCTATTGACATCCACAAGTGCTACTATGATTTGTCATTAATCATCAAGAAAATTACTAATGACAAGGTAAGAACAATGCCTCTATTCGACAGATGGATCCCTAGGATTATTTCTTTATTAGGTATTTGTAAAGGAGCTAACCATGATCCTAACACTCCCAAAGAGGTTAAATAGGTCAATGCAATAGAAAAGGAAGCAAGAAATCTCTAGGCATTCATAAATCACCTTGAAGAGAAGGCATTGAATTTAATTCAAGCATTTGATAATGATGCAATGGGAATAATTCCTCTAATAAAAATGAAGGTGGTGATATCAAGCTATCCCAACTATGGATCCTTCAGTTTGAGAACATTGTCCCTGTCATCTCTTTCTTTCTCTGTCAAAACAATAAGATAGATATTCCCATGTTGAGAACTAGTATAGACAAACTATGGGACTCTTGTCAACTGGCTGCTGATTTCACAAGAGAAGGACATTCAGTTTTGGCTAAATACAACAATAGATATTTATCCTCTATGGATAAATTAATTAATTTCTAATGGCCCACAAAAGACCAATATCAAGCATGGGATAAAAGATACAATGAGCTACCTGATATTTGAGTTGTGAAATGTAAGTAGGAAGTTGGCATGGGCAAAAGTTTGTTATATTTTCTTGAAAAGCACAAATCCCAAAGGCTATGAACCTTATGAACAAACTTGCAACAACTTTTGTTCCGATGACAAATATCTAGGAGGAGTCAATATGTTAGAGGGTGACATTTGTTTCTAGGTCTGAAGCTTGTTTTTTCTCCCTTGTCCTTATCAAAGGGAATTCAGGACCTAGTTACAAGGATCTTGGGGAAATTTTCTATAGTACAACACCGTTTCATAACAGTTATTTTCCTATTTTTAGGTGTGTTTTCAAGAAGATAATATCATTTGAATTTGCGATTGTTAGCATGAAGTTACATTAACTCAGTATTTTGAATATATTGCTAAGGTTCATAACATATTGTCTCCTATAGTTGTGTCTTCTATTATGTTTTCTGAATGAATTGATAAATCATCAGTATTATTCATCTTCACAGTTTTTCCTGTGTAAGGATATCCAATCCAAAAGGCTTCTACTCAAGGAGTAGATTTAAGTGCTTCAAGGAGGATATCAAATATAATAGATGTATGCAGGGATAAGTAAGAATGAATGCTATGATCTAATTTCAAGATGTGGCGATGTGATACATTATTACAGTGTTCTCAATAGAGTTGCAAGTGTGCTTTTATGCTAAGTTCATTTATATTCATTTTTGACTCTGTAACCCTAGGATTAGGCACTGATCTTTTGATGGTTGTTATTCTTAAAAAATCTAAAATCTCCCTGATCACTCCATATGAATCAAAGAATAGTTTCAACTCTGGTATTTATAATGATTAAGTTAAGTCTTGCATGTCCCTCTGCAAAGAATAAGATAAGAGCTTAAAGAATCTAGCCAATCCTTACTTTATTATACATTCTTTCAAGGAGCCTACAAGGAACATATCTGTGATATAAATAAAGTTGACAATCTAATATCTCGTGAAAACCCCATCCCTTTGAGTAGAACACTATTATCCCCAAGAAAGAAAGACACTAGTTAAAAGAAATAGCCAGAGAATTAGAGATAAGTCCATTCTATATAGGAAACACCCTCGTTGGTTTCACAGAGCCTAAAGTGTAAAGGAAGAACAAGGGGACTAAGAAAAGGCCTCCTCCCCTTAAATATCGTATTCGCTGGCCAATCCCTCAAGGCAGATCCATCGTTAATAAGTGGCTATTTTATAGATTTGCTATGAGAATCAGGTTGGGAATTTAAAACAACCAACAAGATACATATGTAAAAGTGAAAAGACCCTCTACGTCACAATGAGATAACACAAAGCACCTTAATATGCAAACAAATTTGTATATGATAAAAAAATTTAATTGAAGATTGCATTTTCACAAAAAGTTGAATATCTCACAAAGACAAGGAATTTCAAGTTGGTTCAAAAAGAAACCATAGATCAATTTTCTTGCAGATTTCACTGGTAACCTTAGTCTTTCTCTAGTACTATGTATTTTGAATTTCTGATCTTTTTAAACACCAAGTATGTTTTCCCTTTACCACCAAGCATGACCAAACCATAAGCAAAAACAAAAAGCCACAACAGGGGTCCTCATTTTGCTAGAACGTAAAATGGGGCACGTTGTAAGCATCAGAACAGTTTCATTTAGTGGGGGTAATATTACTTCGGTCTTTTATGCCAAATGTTGACAATAGATAATTAGAGATGAAGGATTAAAAATGGATGTAGGGGTTCTATTAGTGGAGGCCATATAAGTTTATAATTCAAGATGGGGCTATTAGAATGTCTATTATTGTTGATCTAATAGCCCCATCTTAAGTTATAATTATAAACTTATATGGTGTCCACTAAAAGAACCTATATATCCACATTTTGCCTTTCATCTCTAGATAGCTATTGTTCACACTTGGCATAAAAGCCCCATAGAAACCAAGAATAGCCACATCGTAAGTTATATCAATATGTTGATCATATTACAGTAACCATATTACTATTGTTAGATCAATGGTAATATAATGAAAACCAATAATGCAATTAGATATTTTTTTATGGATAAATCATTTGTTTATATTATACAAAGTTTCCTTATTAGCAGAAGATGATTATAAAAGTATTTACTATTCAGCCATCAAATATGTACCCCTCAGTGGTTTCTAGGTTATCACATTACCTATCTAGCAGTGTAGTTGTAGAGCTCTTCATCAGTAGTGCACAGCCTCCTAGGAGTTTATGTTATAAGCATTTTGTAATACAATGCTAATTTGTTGCTGGATGAATGATTCTTGTATGACCCTTTATTGGTTTTTGAACAAAAGAGTAGCAAGGATATTGTTGCACAGATTGCATATGCAACACTTGTTGGAGATGTTATAATGACAACTGCTTACTCTCATGAGCTACCTCGATATGGCCTAGAATTCAACCTCACAAACTATGTTGTAGGTACACTCTAAGAACCTTGTTCTCTAGTCATATTTGTTGATTAACATTGGTGTGACATTAGTGTGTTAGCTCAAACAAAAACATTTTAACTCTATTTATGTATACCATTTTCAATGTTAACGATAATGTTTCCTATTCTATAATTAAGGTCTACATCAGGTAGCACCATTATTTTATAATATTGTATTATATATTAGTTCATGAACTTGCAATAGGCATTGGGTGATTAAAGGATTGCATTCTATTTGTAGTTCAAGTGCATATGCCTTATTAGTTCATAGAAAGTGTATACACGACTTTAACTTTCAATACTAGCTTTTTGTACAATTCTTTGTGGTAAAAATATTCTCTCTCAGTCTGTTGCAAATTTACAAGAAAGTATAAAGTTATCCTATAATGCTAAATATTAACTGAGTACACATTGAGTTTTTGGTGAGGTGCACATTTGTATTTTCAGTGGCATTTTACATTGCTTTACACAATGCATTAATTGGAGTACAGGTGTAAACATGCTTGAATAAGTGGTTTTTGTGGGGTTGATACAAGGATTGATAAATGCATTTAAATGTGTAATTATGTAAGTTGGGTATACTTTTTTTAAGTCTACTCCACAACTTTTACTCAAATCACAATGATATACTCATTTTTCCACCTTATAAACATCTATTCTAATTGCTCAATCACATTGGGTGCACTAAAATATGTTAGGGTTAGCTAACAGAAGATATCAATTAAATGCAAATAAAAATTAAACAAAGGAATGAAATACACAGAAATAATAACAGCGAGAGACAAGTTTTAACATGGTTCACCTAAACTTGGGCTACATCCACCAATAGAGAGTCCAATATCATTATCTAGTAAATCAAATTGATTACAACTAGCAATCCCTGCAACTCAATACCGCTGCAAATGCTACAATACAATATCAATGGAAACCCTAACCCTTAGCTACTTTTATCAAGCTTTTTGTCAGTTACAAAAATAGGGTTTTTTAATTTCAGCCAATGAAAAAATAACTCCCGGTGCCTTTATAAAATAATAAAGAACCGTGTGAGGTTTCGTGGGCATTTCCCCCAAGCCCCCATAGGGGCACTGCCCCTTGACCTCACCCTGTATCGTAACAGGGAGCATGCCAGGGGTGCTGCCCATGGACCTCGCAAGGGACAATGCCCCTTGACCCTATCTTAGGGGTGTTTCCCCCAAACCCCTGCAAGGGGCACTACCCCTTGACCCCGTAGGAATTTGGGGGGAAACTGCGCCAATAAAAGTGGGGTAAATTTAACCTCCAAGTCTGATTAGGCTCCATAGAACAACAAAATATACAAATTATATTTGGACATTGATATGTAATTTATAGGAATATGTAATTTATCTTTGAACCTTAACATCTAATGCAATCAAACGTGTAATTTATCTTTAGTTCTGTTAGATTATTTCCCAGACTAGATGCTTTCTAGTTATCCCTACAAGG
Organism: Cunninghamia lanceolata; assembly: GCA_027924645.1. Taxonomy (NCBI): domain Eukaryota; kingdom Viridiplantae; phylum Streptophyta; class Pinopsida; order Cupressales; family Cupressaceae; genus Cunninghamia; species Cunninghamia lanceolata. The sequence goes on from BSBN01000576.1 coordinate 3,781,230, forward strand.
TAGCCATCATTGATCAATAGGATTTCTAGGCCAGGGGCCAACAGTACAGGAGATAGACTCTATAAATATCTCATCTTCTTCTTTAAGCTCTGCAGAACCAAGGGGGGTATTCCCTATTCAACATCTATAAACTATACATGTGAACTTACTAGGATGTTGATACAAAGTAGATAAATCCTCTCTTATGCAGACTAAAACTATAAAATAAGTGCAAAGGGGCTAGCTTTGGGCCTATGCTCAGTTGTGTGATAGAAGATTTTGGTCCTAAAACTACTTCTAATGTCCTAATGGTTTGTATTTGAAGTTTGGATTTGTATTTTTGTATTTGGATGCAAAACTAGGACCTTGGGTTGTAACCTCAACACAAGACCAGACTGGTGCGTATCTCAGGGTTCAAAGTCAATAGACATACACATGTGAATGATTGTCATAAACTTGAATCAATAACTGGGTTTCAAAGGGATTTTTCAGTGTCTGCCTTACAGATACTTCCCAGGACTGAGTATTTAGTCATTCATACTTCATGATATCCCTATTGCAACATACCTTTCCAAATGCTTAACCTAAAACATTTAATTTGTTCCTTGAACAAAGGTAAGAGATTAGACATTTAGCATAGAAAATCCATGCTCCTGAATCCCAAATAACCCTTAGCTATTTAGATTAAAAAAAAGATGCCCACAACTTGGAGACAAATAACCAAATACATGCAACAAAGCATTTCTCATATGAAAACAAAATAAAACTAGTAAACTTATGCATAAAACACATAACATGTGATTCATAAACTCACAAGACACCCAAAACAGAGCCACTAACTAAGCTGTATCTTATTACTTCACCCAAAAACTTGTCCAATTTTCAACAAAATCAAAAAATGAGTAACACAGTTCTGATATATCCAGAACATGTGCTCATTAGTCAAGTACAATGGTCATTTCAAAATTTTGCTAGATACAATGCATCTTCAGAATGGCGTCCAAAACATTGAATGTGGCCAAGAGAAACAAAGGAAAGAATGGTTGAAATTAGGATATGCACCGCTGCCTGGAGATTTTTTTCATCAAACATGGTAGCTGGCCTGTCAATCAAGACCCATACATTAGTGATCCTACCATAAATGGCCAACCTACCCGCGGGATGCAGCAACTATGTGCTCTGAAGTTCTTCCCGCTTGAAACATGATGGCAGATACAAGGAAATCCCTCCCATGAAGTTTTTGAATCAGGGCTGTAGATTCCCCCTTATCGTTGAGATCTGCAGCTCCAAATCACTTTGAAAAGTCCATTAGCCAATAGAATCATGCCATGCAAGCATCTTTTCCCATCGCTGACTTTTCCTTCTATTTTGCCATTTTCACCCTTTGTATATGCAAAAGCATATACATACAACTACCTGCAGCACATTCAAATCCTTGCATATGCAATTGCACATACATACAACAATGCCTAGACACATGGTAGCCCCTAATTGGTTCTCCATTGTTATGTAGTTGCATCTTCATTGGCGAACCAATGTATCTTTTCTTTTGCATATGAGGTTGTATATGTGATTGTATAAACATATAATCACCAACATACAAGGTGAACCAAAAATCCTTATAAAACAATTTGAAATTTCAATCGAGTCTGGCTTGCATGTAACTCCTTGCACATTTCCTTGTATATCACACATACAATGTGCAATATACAACCCGCGGACCCCATTCATTTATCCGTCACAACAAATTCTCCTTTCGCGTCCGGGCCTTATATGTTTTACCTTTGTATATCGGCCTTGTATGTTCGATTGCATGTGCAAACATACAATCGCCTATTCATATAACTGGTGGGCCTGAGGCTTTGTATCCCTTCTTTGCACATTGACTTTGCATATTTCTTTTGTACGTTGCCGCCAATGTACATTTACTTTGTATATCTGATATACATTTCACCTTGCATGTTGCGAATGTATGTGCCCTTTGCATGTTTTCCATTGTATATTGACATTGCATATTGCGAATGTATATTCGAACATACAAACAAAACATACATGTAATCCTTTACATCCAAGCAGGAAATATTCTAGGAATCTGTAACAAAATATTCAACACACATACAACTTGATATGCATACAAAGATGCATACAACTGTGAACCCCACTGCTTGGTTTTTGACTTAGATGTATCCTTGTATCCTCATCAGCCCGTCGGAGACACCTTGAACTTGGCGGCCGATATGCAAGGTCTTGGCGACACACACTTTGTATCATCTATCCAGTATATGCATCATCCATCGGCAAGAGGTTAGATTTGGCTTCTGATAGGTTTTGTTTCACCGATGACACTTTGGATCTTCATCGGTGCGTTGGAGAAAGCATAAAAAGAGTTGCCGATGATCATTGTCTTGGTGATATGACATTAGCGACTAGAAAAGGATGTAATAAGGCAAAAGGGGGGCCAGTTATTCAATGAGCTAAAAGGCTTAGGTTACAACTTAAAAAACTAGGAACCCGCTATAGGAGGTCAACACAACATTTAAAGATAAAGCACAAGACCTTGGGACTTAGAATTTTCAGGGTTTAAATGAAAAGGCTTGTAGATGTTTCAGCTCAAAACCCTAACCCTAAGTGGGCACCACCATTGGCTATGACTGGGGACGTGTAGGCACAAGACTGTAGCAAGAACCAGACCACTGTGGGACAGACCAGGCAAAACACAATGCCACTGAATATACAAGGTATATATAGACTATTCATACCTAATTTACAATGTGCACTCAAGATATTCATTCATGAGAATTATGGTTTTAGGAACTAACCATGCACAGGTAATTCCAGTAGTTCACCATCTAGGGCCTAGAGAAAGTAAGAATCTTCTCCATGAGTATTGCTAATTTGATATGGGCCCATCCATAAGGGCTCAAATTTACCATGCTTGCCCTTATCCTGACTTTTTTCATTCCAAACCAGGACCAAGTCACTTATCTAAAACTTCCTTTCTACAGCCCTTTTATCAAACAAATATTTTAGTTTCTATTGTTTCTTGATATTTGTCTTCTGTGCTTCTCTTCTAATCTCATCTAATGCAACCAGTTGATTTATCCTTTCACTCATTGAGTCCTCAATCTCTATATCATTTTCCTATATGAATCTATAAATTGGTAGGAGATTATTCATAGGTAACTTAGCTGTTGTACCATACACTAGCTCAAAAGGTGATTTTCCAATTGCTTTCTTCACTGCTATTAGGTTAGCCCATAATGTCAGCTTTAACTTTGAATCCCATGCCCTTTTGTTCTTGTCTACCATCCTTTTGATGATTTTCATAAGGCTTATGTTACTTGATTCTACCTGACCATTTCCTTGTGGATGATATGGTGATGCATATGACAAATTAATCCCATAGTTGCAAAAATCAACAAACTCACCAAATCTGAAGCACATGGCATTGTCTATGACCACTTTGACTGGCACTCCAAATCTGATAATAATGTGTTCCAAAATGAAATCCATCACGACCCTGCTTGTAGCTTTCTTAGTTGGAATGGCTTCAATCCATTTAGTAAAATAGTCAGTAGAAACCAAAATCCAACTATGTCCTCCACTTGATCTTTATAAAATTTATCCTATAAAATCAATTCCCCATTGCTAAAATGGAGCCTCCACAGTTACAGTTCTAAGGGGTAATGCACGTTCATACTTACTTTTCTTGAGAACCTTTGACAGGGATCACATTTTCTAACCATCTTTTGTGCATCTAAGAAAGGGTGGGCCACCGATAACCTACTCTAAGAATATTGTGAGTTGTTGTTTTGGCAATGTAGTTTCCACCACACACTCCTTTGTGCATGTCATTTAAAATATCTATAGCTTGATTTTCATCCACACACCTAAGTAGTATACCATCAGGATTCTTCCAATACAACTCTCCTTGACTAATTATGTATTTGATAGCATGTATCTTTAAGGTCCATTTTTTATTATCACTGAGATGGGAAGGACAATTTAAATTCTGCAAATAATACACAATATTCTTGTACCATTCAAATTTTGACATGTTAACAACTTCATCTTGAACTACATTTACCTGGCATGCCTCCAAATTTGATTGTGTCATCATCTTAGTGAAACCCTGTCCCCTTACCAATTTTGTAATTTGTATCTTAATGTTGAACTCTTGCAACTTGTTAATCCACCTGCATCTTCTTCCTGTCACTTCTTGCTAAGTGAAAATGTCCTTAACTGCTGCATGGGGCACAAATGCAACTATCTGAGAGCCTACTAAATATGGCCTAAAACTTTTGACTACCCTAACCAATGCATATGCCTACTTTTCCATGATATCATATTTTAATTCAGCTACCTGTAATGACATGCTAAAGAAAGCAATAGGTTTCTCAAAACCCTCTTCATTTTTCTGTAATAGGCATGCAGCAATAGTGTGAAAGGAAGAAAATGAGAACAACTAAAGTGGCTTAGAAAAATTAGGAGATTTCAACACAAGAGCAACCTTTATGGCTTCTTTGATGTTCTGAAATGATTTAATTACTTCACTTTCCCATTTGATAGTTGCACCATTCTTCAACATTTTAGAAATCTCCTTTGTAATCTCTGCAAAGATGGGAATGAATCTTCTAACAAAATTAATTTGCCCAAAGAAAGACTGAATGCCTTTCATTGTTTTAGGAATTTGAATTTTGTCAATTGTAGCAACCCTTTCAGGATCAATCCTGACTCCATCCTTGGAAATAATGTGTCCCAATAGTTTTCTTTCTATTACCCCAAAAGTACATTTCTTTGGGTTAAGTGAAATACCATATTCCAATGCCCTAATAAAAGTTTGTTCTAGATGCATGCAATGTTGCTCCTCCTTCTTTGAATAGGTAGTTAAATCATCCTGATATACAGCCAGAACTGAGTCAATCAATCTTGTAAAAGCAACATCCATAGCCCTCTGAAATGTAGCACCTGCATTTGTTAGTCCAAATGGCATTCTTACATATACATAAGTCCCCCATGGAGTTGTAAAGGCAATCTTGTATTGTTCAGATTCTTTTACCTTCACCTGATTATATCCTGAAAACCCATCCATCATGGATAAAAGCTCACAACCAGTCACTTTTTGTAACATAGCCTCCATGTTAGGCAGTGGATAATTATCCTTTAAAGAAGATACATTCAAGTTTTTGAAGTCCACACAAAGTCTTATATCACCATTTTTCTTTCTAACTGGGACAAGATTGGACACCCAAGTTGAGTGTCTAATAGGCACAATTATTCTAGCCTCCCTAAGCTTTACAAGCTCTTGCTACATTTTTGGAGACAAAGTTGGGTTAATAGGTCTTTGTTTCTATCTGAATGGCTTAGCTCCAAGCTTCAAAGGAATCTCGTGCTGGAATAAGTCTTCTCTATAAGCTTTTAGGTCTTCATATGACCATGCAAAGACATGCTTATATTTTTTCAATAATGCAGTCAACATACTCCTGATGTGTGGCTTGAGTTGTTTGCCAATATATACCCTTTTGGGGGCATGGCATGTCCCCAAGTTTATCTCCTCCAAGTCATTCTTGTTTGTAGGAGATGCCTTTGTAACAAACTAGTCTCTATTTTCAAATGCTCTTTCTAAAGCAACTAACCATCTAGGGATTTTATTTGTTTTAAGTTGAATCACTTCTTTCCCCAAAAGAGTTTCTTTTCCATTCACAACATCTACAAAGTTCTGAAAATCAATCTCCTGGTTCTCATATTCATCTATGCAATGTAGAAACCTCAACAAATCTCTATCATCATCAAACACCTTCCAACTGCATATATTATCTGGTACTGCAGGTCTCATTTTAACTTCAACATTTTTAATATCAGACAGAGTAACATCATCCAACCTTATGGCCACATTAGCTAAAAATTATGCCATGACATTCTTTGATCTTTCTATCCAATTTATTGAAAAAGCATCAAATAATTCAATTGTATCCCACACAGCATGTTTATATTGTTTTAACCTCTTATTTTTTGAAGCATATTTATCCCTCACTTGGGAGACAATTAATTCTGAATCTCCAAACACTCTTAGTATCTTAATCCCATGCTTTAGAGCAACATTTAATCCTAGTAGTAGAGCCTCATATTCTGAAATATTATTTGTGCAGGCAAACTTTAACAGGAAAGAGAATTTCAAAAGCTTACCTGCTAGAGACAAAAACACAACTCCAGCACCGGACCCTTCCTTTAAACAAGCTACATAAAAATACATAGTCCAGAGACCCTGTTGGTCAAGTTCTTGAATGCAAAAACCTCTCTCTTTGCTTCCTTGATTATTTGAGACAATTCTAAAATTCTACAGTCAGTATCCACAAAACAGATATGCTCTTCTGAATCTTGATCTTCAACTATTTTTGGTGACCTCTCTTCTTTGACCAGCTTGACATCTCTACCATTCATTGGGATCATGGCATATGATAAATCTAACTGCATACTTCCTCCAATCAATGTTGCCCATCTTCTTGACAACAACATACCATACTGTGGCTTTATGTCAACCACTGTTATGTTCATTCTATAAGTCTTTTCTGGATATGCTGCTAGCATAAAGTCCACATCCTTCATGATTCCTATAACTGGCACATCCCTAGCATCCATTGCATAGCATTTTCCACATGCCTTATCTAATTTCAATCCAGCTTGTTGCATGATAGCCAAAGGCATAATATTTGTTGATGCTCCTAAGTCAAGCATACAATTCTTGATTACTTTTCCATTGATAACAAGGGAGACATAAAATGGTTCAACCTATGAAGGGCATTTTTTCATGGTCACCCCCAGATAGACTTTAGGAGCCTCATCCTCATCAACACACAAGGCTTGTTTCTTACCCTGAGTTTCAATATTCTGTTCAGTCTGACAAGCTACTCCTGAAATTAGGGATAATGCTTTATTCCTGAATCCTTCAACTTTCATCATCTCCATCAATGGAACAGAGACCTTAATCTAAGATAAAATCTAAGTTATGTCAAAGGGAGCATAATTTTGTATAATAGTTGTAGCTTGAGCTATGGTTTTATTCTTATCCTAAGGTGATCCAACCTTAATTTTAATGGCCTTTTGGCTGTCATCCATGACCTGGGAATTCTTATTTTGATCCTCATTTAGGGGAACTTCATTTTCTAGTCTTTGAGAATCATGACCTGGCTTTTTCTTAGATTTTTTTTATTATTATTCCATCATGACTTATGTGATTTAGCCCCTTTTATGATTATGCATTGGTTGATTCACAGAGGCGTCTACTGGTTGGTGTGGATCACCTACCTGAGCCTTACCTCTAAGGTTATAGTTGTTCTTGACCTGAGCCACCGCTGCAATTGTGAGAGCTCTAATCTCTTCATCAGAAGGCCTTCTCAAATTATTTAGAAAGATGCGTGAGTCCTAAGCATAAGCATAATTATCTTCTTCATCCTCATTACAGGAAATCTGCTGGCAGATCTGAGTCCCATAATTTGTACTTTCATCAACATCATAAGAAGAATACTCCCTATTTGTGAACAACATATTGACACTATCATCATCCATACAATGTGGCTCATTACATTCATCACAGGCAACAACATTATTATACAGAGATTGAGCAATCATACATTGCGATTATGAGTGAGGCATCTGACAAATTATGCACCATGGGGTGTCATCAATAATGTTAACATCTTTCTTCAAAGGATCAGGAGTCTCCTTAACATTTTGAGCTCTTTGATTAGTGTTGCTATTTGGGAGAACTAGTTTACCATTGTGCCAATTAGTGTTATATGGCATATCATGCAATGATGGTCTCTTCTCTTGTCATTGATAAACCTACCTTTCAGGACCTATCCCCTTTTCATTTTTAGCAAGTCTATAACTTAGGTCCTTAACAATAGTTGTCAATTTATCCAATTTCTCTTCAGAAGTAGATGCATTACCTTGAGTATTTTGAGACTTATTATTTGGATTTTGCAGAATATTCACATCATCCCTTCTATTTGTCTTACCAGATGCTTTCCTATTATTTTCAATGTTGGTTGCAATTCTAAAAGCATCCTTAAGGCTAGTAGGACCCTTATCTCTTAACCCATAAGCTATTTTAGCATCAAAAGCATTTATGTATAGTACCATGCACATTGGTTCATTTGGCCTCATGTGAAGTGGTAATTTGTTCAACACTCAAGTGAACCTAGCATTAAAATCTACAACTTGTTCATTTGACCCCTTAGTAATACCAGTGAACTCATTTATAAAAAAGCTTGGATCAGTCTTATCACCATATTGTTCTTTAAAAATCCTTCTCAAGTCATCCCATGATGAGACACTCTGGTTAGGCAGACTTTTATACCACTCTCTAGCTTCATCAACTAAGGACTACTTAAACAATTTCACAAAAACATCTTCATGTTCACCCTCAAATTTGTCCATAACATTCTGAAAAGCCTTCAAGTGATCATCACCTAACATAGCATTATTTCCTAAAAAGTTTGGTATTTGAAGCCTTACATGTTTATCAATGGGATTAGAATAACCAAGAATACAATTAAAAACAAGTTGCTTGAATCTATCCAACTGTATAGGCTGTCTCCCAAACTGATTAACATTTGTATTCCTATTAACATTCTAATTTCTCATATTGTTCAATGGTACCCTAACATTGTTTGTATTTTCTCTCTGATCATTCTTTTGATTCTGGACTTCATTTATTTGCTAGTTTCTCAGCACATTTACATTATCAAGAGTGGGAACTGAATCCTGTTGAGCAATTTTCAGAGCTTGCAATTTTTGTCTCATATCATCTCTGATCTTCAAGGCTTGCAAATATTCTAACTCAGCCCTCAAGCTTTTGATTTCTTCAACTAATTCTTCATCCCTAGGCATAGAAGAGGATGGTCCCATTCCATTTTGGTCATCATCATTGTGCCCTAGGTACTCAGCCTCTTCAAATCTGTCAGGAGGATCCAAGAAAGGGCGTTCCTGAAACACTTCTATCTCATTCTCAATTTATCACCTTGTTGTCTTTCATACATATCTTGAATTTCAGCCTCTATGTTTGAAAAATACGGCGCCTACTGCTTTGAAGACCTTGGATCATCTTGGGTATTATTATTATTTCTAGGGCTAAGAGAACCCTCCTGACTGGCTTGAACAGTCACTTTTTTCCTATACATCATTTTTTTGGGTAATTCTTCAAACAAAGGATTATGCAAGGATCTTCTCCCTTGCATACAAATTTCACTTTACCGGTTGGGAGATTTATTCAGAGTTGCCACCTACAACTAGGAATTAGTTTTTTTTAAACCAAAGTTCTTACACAAAGCATTCACTAGGGATGACAAGATAACACTTTCACTTCAAGTACCTAGTAGAGTCGCCGAATCTAATGGATTCTTTCCCAGACTGGATGCTTCCTAGTTATCCCAACAAGGTAGCCATCATTGATCAACAAGATTTCTAGGCCAGGGGCCAACAGTATAAGAGATAGACTCTATAAATATCTCCTCTTCTTCTTTAGGCTCTGCAGAACCAAGGGGGGTATTCCCTATTCAACATCTATAAACTATGTATGTGAACTTACTAGGATGTTGATACAAAGTAGATAAATCCTCTCTTATGCAGACCAAAACTATAAAATGAGTGCAAAGGGGCGAGCTTTGGGCCTATGCTCAGTTGTGTGACAGAGGATTTTGGTCCTAAAACTACTTCTAATGTCCTAATGGTTTGTATTTAAAGTTTGGATTTGTATTTTTGTATTTGGATGCAAAACTGGGACCTTGGGTTGTAACCTCAACACAAGACCAGACTGGTGCCTATCTCAAGGTTCAGAGTGAATAGACATACACATGTGAATGATTGTCATAAACTTGAATCAATAACTGGGTTTCAAGGGGATTTTTCAGTGTCTGCCTTACAGATACTTCATAGGACTGAGTATTTAGTCATTCATACTTGATGATATCCCTCTTGCAACATACCTTTCCCAATGCTTCACCTAAAACATTTAATTTGTTCCTTGAACAAAGGTAAGAGATTAGACATTTAGCATAGAAAATCCATGCTCCTGAATCCCAAATAACCCTTAGCTATTTAGAGTAAAAAAAAATGCCCACAACTTGGAGACAAATAACCAAATACATGCAACAAAGCATTTCTCATATGAAAACAACATGAAACTAGTAAACCTATGCATAAAACATATAACATGTGATTCATAAACTCATAAGACACCCAAAACAGAGCCACCAGCCAAGTTGTATCCTATTACTCCACCCAAAAACTTGTCTAGTTTTCAACAACACCAAAAAATGAGTAACACAGTTCTGATATATCCAAAATGTGTACTCAGTAGTCAAGTACAATGATCATTTCAAAATTCTTCCAAATACAATGCATCTTCAGAATGGCACCCAAAACATTGAATGTGGCCAAGAGAAATAGAGGAAAGAGTGGTTGAAATCAGGATGCACCACCGCCTGGAGATTTTTTCAAGAAACATGGTAGCTGGCCCATCAATCAAGACCCATACCTCAGCGATCTTGCCATAAATGGCCAACCTACCCACGGGATGTAGCAACTGTGTGCTCTGATGTTCTTCCCGCCTAAAATACAACGGTATATACAAGGAAATCCCTCCCATGAAGTTTTTGAATTAGGGACATCGATTCCCCCTTATCGTTGAGATCTATAGCTCCAAATCGCTTTGAAAAGTCCATCGGCTAATAGGATCACGCCACGGAAGTGGCTTTTCCTGTCGCTAACTTTTCCTTCTATTTTGCCATTTTCGCCCTTTGTATATACAAAATCATATACATGCAACCACCCACAACACATTCAAATCCTTGCATATGCAATTGCACATACATACAACAATCCCTGGACACGTGGCAGCCCCTGATTGGTTGTCCATCATTGTGTAGCTGCATCTTCATCGGTGAGCCAATGTATCTTTTCTTTTGCATATGAGGTTGTATATGTGATTGTATAAACATACAATCACTAACATACAAGGTGGACACAAAATCCTTACAAAACAATTTGAAATTTCAATCGGGTCCAGCTTGCATGTAACTCCTTGCACATTTCCTTGTATATTGCACATACAATGCACAATATACAACCCTTGGACCCCGGCCATATATCTGTCACAACAAATTCTCCTTTCGCGTCTGGGCCTTGTATGTTTTACCTTTGTATATTAGCCTTGTATGTTTGATTGCATGTACAAACATACAATCGCCTATTCATGTAACTAGTGGGCCCGAGGCTTTGTATCCCTTCTTTGCACATTGACTTTGCATATTTCCTTTGTATGTTTCCACCAATGTATGTTTGCTTTGTATATATGATATACATTTCACCTTGCATGTTGCAAATGTATGTGCCCTTTACATGTTTTCCATTGTATATTGACATTGCATATTACAAATGTATATTTGAACATACAAACAAAACATACATGCAATCCTTTACATATAGGTAGGAAATATTCTAGGAATCTGCAATGGAATATTCGACACACATACAACTTGATATGCATACAAAGATGCATACAACTGTGAACCCCACCACTTGGTTTTTGACTTAGATGTATCCTTGTATCCTCATTGGCCCGTCGGAGACACCTTGAACTTGGCTGCCGATAGGCAAGGTCTTAGCGACACACTTTATATAATCTATCCAGTATATACATTGGCCATCGAAAGGACATTAGACTTGGCTACTGATAGGTTTTGTTTTGCTGACAACACTTTGGATCTTCATCGGCGCATCGAAGAAAGCATGAAAAGAGCTGTCAATGATCACTATCTTGGTGATATGACATTAGCGATGGGAAAAGGAGGTAACAAGGCAAAAGGGGGGCTGGTTATTCAACGAGCTAAAAGGCTTAGGTTACAACTTTAAAAAATAGGAACCCACTACAGGAGGTCAACACAAAATTCTCAAAATCAGTTGCGCTCGTTATTGTAGACAACCCCCACAAAACTTGTCTATTTCATGAATCTACACTCTAAGCTCACAAATTGAGACAAGATTCCCTTGATCTCATGTGAAGTCATTTGACATTCTAAAATGGTCTGTGACATTTCTTTGAATTGGTCTCTCGATATTCGTGAAGATCATTCAAGTTGTAAACTGATTAAAATGTCAATTTTACCCAATTTCAAGAGTTAGTAAAATTTTTTGGGTTTACATATGTAATAGCAGCATTTTTCGCTGCTCTTACACATGTTTTTCTTTAAATATGTAAAGGTGGCAAATTTTGTCGCCATTACATATTACTCCAATGTTTACTTGTGTCGTCGGCGAATTTTGCCACCATTGCATGTGTGATGCTACTCGTACGGGGTCGGCCAATTTTGCTGCCTGAGCAAAGATCCTTTGGATCTCTGACTTGGAGTGCCATTAATGGCCACTCGTGCAATTTATTAAATGTCTATTTTTGAGTTTTAATTACTCTTTTGGCTGTTCTTTTTTTCATTCCCTCTCCTGCCTAGCCGATCTCTAGACTTCCCTCGCACTGATTGATCGTGCTGATTTGAGGCTCAATTGAATTAGTCGTCGTTGCATCTAGGGTTTTCTGCCGATGCTACAGGTAAGCCTCTCATTTGTTTTCATTTTCCTTGCTAATGTTTTGTTTGATATGATGATTAGTGTGTCTTTTAAATTTTGTTTTGTTTGATTTTTGTTACAAATTTTTGTTTTGCGATTGTTTTTCTATTTGTTATGCTCATTTTTGTTTAAATGTTATTTCATTTTATGCGTCAGATTTGTTTTCAAACTAGACCAATGGTGCCCTAAGTATTTTTTCCATCTGGAGGTCACTAAATTCACCGCTCAAACCCTTAGGCATTTGCCATATACCAAGATGTGTATGGCGGTGAATTTCACCGCCCTAACACAAGTGACCCCGTAACTCCTATCATAAGCAGCATCGCTAAATTCACTGCCTCAACCCTACGTTGTTTTGGTAACTGATCACCTGCAATGTCAGCCATTTTTGCTGATCGAACATCGTGAAGACCAATCCAACCTCACATATGAAGTCGGTGAAATTCGTCTCTTGCATGTGTCTTCAAAGGATTTTTGTATGGAGTTGTATGGGCGGCAAATTTCGCTGCCCTTACACGAAGATCTTCTAGTTTTAATCACATGCAGTAGTCGTAAATTTTGCCACTTTAACATAAACTTGGTAAATTCCTTCCTACCTGCATCGGTGGCAAATTTCGCTGCTCTGACATGATTTATTCTTTACTTCATGTAATGTTGGCCAATTTTGCCACCAGTGCATATACAAAAACCCCTCATATGCAAAGGCAGTGAATTTTGTCACCCATGCAAACACCCTCCCAGATTTTCCTCACTTTGGAAAATTTCTAGTTTTGATTTCCTGAGCCTGCTTTTCCTCTGATTTTTGGCCAGTTCACACTATAGCCCTTTTTCAAGCGCATTCCCATAGTCGTGATCATCGACATGCAATTTTCCCAGATTGCTAGTATTTTCCCTAATTGCATGATCATGACTTTTTACTGCAGTTTCTTCTGTGGAGCTTTGTTCTTCATCAACTTCCTCCTGGTGAAAGCTCATCCAGATGACTGAGTTGTCTCCAAAGAAATCAAAAGCAATGAAGTACAAATATCAAAGTGTTTTCCCAATCACCTCAGTCACTTCTAATGTTGACGACATTAGAGATACAGAGATTGGCCATGTTGATATGGCTAAATTTGTAGAGAGAACTAAGTCTAACAACCCCAGTGCTATGATGAAGAAGATAATTGAAAGTAACATTCATCTGGTGTCATCTTTCCCAGTGGCAGCTCACAACACAGAATTTGTTCTTCAGTGTGCCCATTTCTATAACAAAGATATTAGGGTTGTGGTGGACATCAGTGGCAATGTGATAATCAGGTTGGATCCTGAGTTCATTGATAAGGTGTTCATGTGTCCTCCTACTACAGAGGTATTGAAGCTTGACTTTGTTGAAGCATAGAAGGAATATGACAAAAATCCAGAGAAGGCAAAGAAGGTAATCAACAATAAATGGTTGAAGACTGCAAGGTCAAATTTGTCAAGGTGGCCATGTAGTTTCCCTTGAAGTGATTTTGTGGAGGAAGTTGGTGACCTAATTACTCTCCTTAGTAGGATAAGAGGTTTGTCTTCCTCTTCACAGTTTCATGAATGGATGTATCCTTTCATTAAGGTCATACTCCAAGGTAAGCAAACCATTTTTTGGGGTGAACATATCAGTAACACTTTGCATGAATAGCTGACGAAGGTATCCACTACCTTCAATTTCTACATGACCTCCTATCTGGTATACATTGCAGCCTCTATAGGATTTTTCCAGGATTAACATCAGAAGGGGATAAGAGGGTAGTTCCTGTATACCATTACTATTCTCAGTTAACATTGAAAGGTTCAATTCATCATTTCAGAAGAGTGAATGATGCATTCTTTGCTATATTCTTGTGTCTTTTTGATCCCCAACTGGAACAAAGAAGAATTTTAGATGAGGCATGGACAGTGGTAAATGACTTCGGGTGTATGTTCTTGCATTTTCCTTCTTTTTCATACTTAAGGGTTGGCTTTTTCCAAGGTTACCCTTATATGCTTCCAAGATTCCCTTCAAACAAACTGGTCTTAATGGAGTTGTACAGACAAATGATTGTCGTGCATAACAAACAAATGGAACTCAAGAAGCCTGGTTTCAGATTCCCAGTTGAAATCAGCAGATTTTCAGTATTGACTGCCACAAAGGCAAGGGTCATGGAGACAGAGATGCAGCTGGTCACCATGAAGCAATTCAAAAGGAGGCTAAAGTTTGACTCTAGGGGGTGAAGGATAAAATCAGAAGGAAAACTCAATTTCATGAACCCATGGTAGAAGATGTTTGGGTAGATCTAAGAATAGAGGAAGATGTCAGGAAACTAGACTATAGCAGATTGTCTCTTGAGCAGATTGAATATCTAGGACTTGTCGATATTCTAGAGGATCTTGTGGATGATGGGGAATTGGTTAATGATAAATATGATGCTAAATAGATTGCTAATACTCCTCTCCCTCCAATCCAGTGGTCCCAAAAGGAGTTGACCTCTTTGAGGAAAAGACTTGAGACTATATTGGCTAACACCAATAACTAGTTGGCAGATAAAGGAATTACTTTGAAAGAATTTCTCACTGGGTCAGAAACTGAAGTTCAAGAGAAAACTGGTAAAAAGGTGGAAAATAGAACAAAGAACAAGAGTGATGTTCCCTCATTCTCTAAAACACATAAGCCTAAGATCAGATTTGTGACAAAGAAATCAAAAGTTGTGGAGGAAGAACCTGAAATAAAAGATATGGAAGTTGAGGAGCCAGCTACTGAAGAGCCAGCCACAGAAGAGATGGATGTTGAAGATAGGACTACATATCAACAAGACGAGGAGGCTTTATCTGCACAGGAAAATACACAACAAGAAATAGGAGTATCATCCCCATTGCTTGATACACCTATTGCAGCTCCTATGTCTGTTCCCCCTATTGATATTCCCTCTTCTGAATCTCCCTCTCCTAAAATAATTTTTGATAATCCTCAACCCATGGTAGAAGATCTTCTCCGTTCTTCAAGGTCTATTCCTAGTTTGTCTTCTTTGTCTTTTGATATTAGGGATGCATCCATTTTTGATCATTTTGTAATGAATACTGAGCAAGTCTCTAGTGCAAAATGTAACAGGTGTGGTTTTTACTAACACCCCGCCTATTGTTTCTACTACCAGTACAAGTACAATTTAGGGAACACCAGCAGTAGGAATGGATCCCAATGCGAGTACTTCTCTACTCCCACCTTGGTTATCAACTTACACGCCGAAAAGAAAAAAGCAAATCATCTCCCCAGATGACTTTGATTTCACTAAGCTAGTACCTGCAAAGCCTAAGGCCCCGAAGAAACCAAAGATTCTTTCCAGGGTACTTGAAGACAAGGGACACAAATTTTTGGAGATAGCAAAACCCACATAGGATGCAACTATTGAAGGTTTTGATATGAATAACTACTCTATTTCTAGAGTTGAATTGGGCAAAATAACACATGAAAGTGCTAAAAATGATATGCAGTCAGCCATGGACATCCTAATCCAGAAGTTTGACAGGGAAAAAGAAATGAAGGATCACTACAAGGCAATGGTAGAATAGCTAACTGTGGTGGTAAGAAAAATCACTTTGAACTCAGAAGCAGTTACTCCAGAGGCCGTTTCTATAGAAGACTCGATCATCCTGAAAGCAGAAAGGACTAATCTCAAAGGGAAAGTACTTGAAGAGTACTTAGATAGGATGCGTGCACAAGGAGTCTCTTTGCTCACAGACATGTCTGAGAAGACATAAAATGAGGAAAATAAGAGTAGAACTTGGTGACCTCATTGATACTATCTCTCAAGATATTAAATGCACAGAGAATACTCATGATAAATGGGCAGAGATGAGGAAGTTGAAAATAAGCACCCTAATATCAATTGGTGCCATCTCTAATAGGGATTCTTATATAGAAACAAAGGAGGCTTTGACGTACAAGAGCAGTATGCTTAGAAATTTGATCAATGATCTTGAAGCTGCAAAGGAAATCAGTGAACAAAGTGATGTCAACCTTTTGCATAAGTTGGAGGAGTTGCCTTGTAAGTTGGTATCACAGGACAACCAATTTCTTTTTGCAGAAGGAATGGTTCAGGAATTTGAAGACATGTTCCAGAAAGAATTTGAAGATAAAACATTTTCAATGACTTCTGTGGACAATATTTTAGACAACCAGTTAACTTTGGATAATCTGAAAACCATGTTAACTGGTCATGCAAAATCAATCACTACAGTGAGGGATGCCATAGTGAGAGCCAAGATGATCTTCAGGAACACATTCAATCCAGATAGCATTGAGATGCAAGCGGCTTTCACTATGTATGATGGTCACATGAGGAAAAGTGGTGACATAAATTGAAGCAGTTTTTCCTTAGTTTATTTTCCATTTTTCTGATGCACTTTCAAAACAATTTTGGACATTTTTACATGTACATTTTTCATATGTAATTACATGTAAAAATATAGGAAGTCCCAAGTCAATAAGGACTCCTATTTTTGAATAAGTCAAAGTAGTTAGGTTTTTCCTAAATTTTCTCAAGGCCTCTCCCTATAAATAAAGAGGGCCTCTTTTGTAAATATTATCTTTTATCTATTATAGCAAAACTCTACCAAATTAAGAAGCAAGTTGAGACTTTGTGCTTATTTGTGTGAATCAATTTTCAAGTATTTATCAATACAAGAGAGCAAGTTGACTTCCAATCTTTGTCTTGGAGTGATTTGTTTTATGATAGAATTGTTCTTATGTCTTTGCTATCATATTATCTTTGATAAGTAATTGAGTGTGAGGGTTATTTCAAGTGACTAAAGAGTATTCTAAATCTGATTTTAATAGACTTTGAGCTATAAAATCATTTGTGAGAATTGTGTTGCGTTCGTGAATGAGAAATAGGTTGAAGACTTTGTGCTGCAAGTTGTTATCTTTAATCTATTTATCTGATCTTGGCGTATAGTGAAGACTTTGGGCTACACTCTACTTCAAATCATTTTATTTTTCATTGGTGAACAAAGTAACGAAAAAATTTGTGTTTCTGTGGATTTTGTGGTAACTTATAGTTTTTGGCATTGTATCAGTTTTGTTGAAATCATTATATATTGTAAACATCATTTCTGAAAAAAGAGAAATGGATGATATGATCTTACCCCCAAGTTAGTTTTTAGTTTAAAATAAAGTTGTAAGAATTAATAGGGAACCTCCCCTTGCTGAGAGGAGAGATTTATCTCATTGTACTATGGTTGATATAACCATTTTGCCTTCAGTTAGTTGAAGACAAAATATTCACCCAACAAAGATAAAGCACAAGACCCTGGGACTTATAATTTTTAGGGTTTGAATGAAAAGGCATGTAGATGTTTCAGCTCAAAACCCTAACCCTAAGTGGGCACCACAAAGTTCTTGGTTTGCTTGGGTGTACTTTTTTCTAGTCTTCTCCACAAATTTTACTCAGTCATAGTGATGCTCATTTTCCCATCTTATAAACATCTATTTGCACATGCTTATTCACATCTAATGCACTAGAATATAAAAATTACCTTTGGATCTTCACATCTAGTGATCTAGACTATTCAAACTTTTGTGAACCTTAATATTGAATGCACTGGAATGTATAATTTATCCTCCTATCCTTGCTTCCTAGACAATTTTATGCCCATTAGGCTTGTATTGCTTTACATAATTTGTTACTGTTGGATTTTTTTTTCTAAATATTTCATTGCTACTACTTGTTGATGCTGTAGTAACCACTTAAACAATCTATTCTTTTTATTTGTTACAGTGGATATTTATGCATCTCTCATTTTCTTTTGCAGTATATTGTACTAGTCTCTTGTTAGCCTGTTAGGTGCTGAAGTAGTTGGAGATGGATGATGAATATGTTGGCAATGAGGAGGTGATGAATGAGTTATTTGATGCATTTTCTTGTCTTCTATGGAAGAGTTATCACTTAGGTAGAGGGTTTAAGGAAGTTTTAAGACTATCTTCCTCTTGACAGTAATCACCATGCTACAGTCTATATTTTTGGACTCTCAAGAAGCTTGTAACAGATGCATGCTAAACTATTCAGGGGCCTTTTTGACATTGGTAACCACAAGTATATGCATTCACTATCATTGGATCTCTAATGTTGAGAATTAATATAACAGATCCAAACGTATCCCCTATTTTAGTTACCAAATTCTAACAATATCCTAATTTCCTTATGGTAACAGTGGTCTAGCAAGGCTAAAATAGTGTCTATCTAGTGCAATTATTGTTTGGGTGGTAGAAAGACAAGCATAGACCCAATGCTTTGAGCTAGTTAATAACATTGTCTCTTACTCAGTGACATAAGGATTAAAGAGGACTCAAGCATATAGTAGAACAATACCTAACAAAGGTTGGATAGTGGTACACCAAAACAAAGCAGTCTTCAAACTGTAATGCTACTAAGTGCAAACACATTCATAAACAAAGCTTTTTAAACCATCCTTTGCTAATAAAATAAGACTGCCTCTGTCCCATAACAAAAGGACACCACTTTTATGTGGTTTGCAAGGGCTTTGAAACTATGACAACTTTATTTTTTAACACTCCAAATATATAGGATTCATACTAAATAGTAGTAAACATAGGTTTAATAGACTCTTATCAAAGAAACATCAAGTTTATTATATCAAATAAATGAAATTACAGTCAATATCCTTCATACCCTCATGAGGGTTCCAAAATATAGGGTTGCAGTAAGTAGAAACTCACAACATTTATCATATATGACTACTTGATAACATCCACCACCACCCCACCCTCACCGCTTCCTCCACTCTCTACTAAGCCCAAGGTGTCAGTGGCATATGGATTAAGAAATATTTGATCACCAACTTCTTAAAGTTAAGAGAGGGCATTTGAGTAAACAAAAACAATAACAATTATTTTAATAGTCTATTTTGCCTCCAATATCATGTAAATATTCCTTCTTTCTTCCAAGGCCAACCATTTGTGCATGCCATCATGTTGTCTGTCTAATCAATTCATTAACACAAATCAAAATCATTATCATTATAGAGAAACTTTTTGTGGTGTGGTGTAGGGATGCCAAGAAATCCCCTCGTTGTACGTCCCTTGTAGGGGACAACCTTGAGATGCCCTTGCTTTGGCAGGGATATTCCCCCTATAGGTGATAGTGGGGGCTAGTGGTGGGACTTGTCATCCCCATCTCTAAATCCCAGGGATGTCCCTATCCCTGACATTACTCATTTTTAGGGATGACACATCCCTATGGAACATTGATTATATATGAGGACTTTTCCCTAGAGAAGGGCTTTCTAGGTAGTGGGATCTGATTATTGAGGGAATTTTTTTATAGTGTTTGTCCTACATAGATTTTCTACTCAAGCTATCTTTTGATGATGATCTATCATCAACTAATAGCATAGATCCCTAAAGTGCTGTTTGGTATCTTCATCAAATAAATGGATGGATCCTCATCAACATAATCTTTGATTTATAGAGAGCTACAAAAGATTTCCATACCTTTGCTTACTTAGGTCACAACTTCCTTTTCTCATCAAAGGAACTAATGTACATATGTTTGTATCTTGTATACATAGTGTGAAGAGAAATTTGGTTTGATGTCAAATAGTAGAGAGCTCCGTTTTCATCCACAACAGACTTCTTCTCATGTCCTTTGAGGCTCCTGGCTATATAGATGCATTTCTAGGCTGTGGATGTGCATTTGAAGGATGATTCATTAGTAGAGTTATCTACTAGAGATGGACTATTAGCAATCAGTTTCTTCAATAGTTGACAATAGAAGTTTTATTTCACTACAATGAAATTGAGATATTTTCTTATTTTCCCATGGTGTTAGAGCTCTGACCATAGTAAATTTGACATGGATAGAGGAGTATACATTTTTGTAGTTAATATCTTGACATCAGAGCATCATGTATTCTAACACAAACATATATATGTGGAACCATAAACTAAATGGGAACACGTGTATGGAAGCTATTGAGGAAAAGGAACTAAATGGAATAGCAATCCATTGTCAAGGGCCATGTAAAATAACCTATACACTAAAGGTGAACATTAGGTAATAATCCTAAATTAGTGTTAGAAATGAGTGTGGGAAGTATTAGCAAGCTCCTTAGCTTATAGAGTAATGACTGAAAAAATTATGATTATGTTAGAGGCAATCAACAGATTCAGCACTGGCTATATACTCTAATAAATGATGACCTTGTTATCTTGATAGTTGCACCAGGTTAATCAATCAAATCATGTGTTACCTCGTTAATGAAGTCACTGGCTGAAAATCTAAGTGCATTGGTGGTAAACCATGTTTCAAGCTCAATTATAATGGCCCTACCTAAGTCATAATGATTTGGATGAAATTTGAGATTTAAGCATGTTATCTAGCTGAAGATTCTACCCCAATACATAGTAATCCTCAAGATTCAATAGGGGCATATACAAAACCCATGTTCTAGGATATTCAACTAAGAGGACAACATCTGACTTAGTATTTCTTCCATATCATTCCTAAGATGATCTAACTATATATTGCACCTGTATGTAATTTCTATATATAGTATCATATTTCACAGGTAATCATCCATGGAGACAAGTAGAAATAGACATTTTCAGACACTTAAAGGGCTTTGATATGCTTGAATTTGTGCTTCTAATTTCCACTTGTAGTTATCTTGCTCTTTTGCACAAATATCCCTGACATTGAGATTCACTTCATGACTTTATGTGATATCATCCTAGAGAAAAAAATGGTTTGAAAGCTTTTAAAGACTCAACACAACTATTTGTCTCAATGTTCACCTTAAGAACCTTTTCTTCAACCTCAATTTCAGAGGCACAAATGAGCTCATTGTGATTTATGATTTATTTTTATTTTCCTTACTAACTGTTAATGTAAAATGTGTTTTTCGTGTAGTTCAATTAACCTGATTTGGTTACTAGTGGACAATAATATATAAATTTTTAAATTCCTAATTTCTAAACTCAATACATGTCACATTGCTACCACTGTAGCATGGCCTTAAGTTAATCTTTACACATTTCTTTACAATTTCTTTTTCCTTGAAGGAATCAAGGCTTCCATATATTTCAAAGGAAATTTGATGGAATGCATAACTTTTTTTATGATCTTGTTTATCAAGTCCAGCAATTGTTAGTTTTTTATTGATAATGTTCTATAGATTTTTCATTATGGTCCAACTGGGACAACTTTCAAAAAAATCATTGATTGAGTACTAAAAATGGTATTTTTGCTTTGCA
Source organism: Cunninghamia lanceolata (assembly GCA_027924645.1). Classification (NCBI taxonomy): domain Eukaryota; kingdom Viridiplantae; phylum Streptophyta; class Pinopsida; order Cupressales; family Cupressaceae; genus Cunninghamia; species Cunninghamia lanceolata. The sequence continues at coordinate 3,803,089 of BSBN01000576.1, forward strand.
GGTCTTCTCTTCATTGTTTGCAATAATCCTTCGTATCATTGTTTCACCCACAAGGAACCATTATGATAGTGATATGACTATAAAATAATAAGAGGACCTTCTCAAAAGGTAGTGATAGTCATTTGAGGCTGAGCAACACTTAAAGACCCATGGATGATAGGGTTACACTGAGAGCCACAAGTAGAAGACACATGGATGTTTGAAATAATACAGTGAGAAGAGTGTGAAGAGATTGGATAGTTTCAATCTAACCTAGAAACACAAAGTGAAGGTCCTGATCAAATGGCATCATGGCAATGATAGTGTTTCCAAAACAATTATGACCATGGTAGAAAAACTCCTCAAACTTGAGTGAATATCTTTGTAAATGAGGATGTATGACAGTGAGGATTGAAAGGATAGTTTGTGAAAGAGCTTCCAGCTATGCATGAAGAAATCCTACAAGTGATTGTCAAGGGGCAGAGATTCATGCAAAATACAGTCTATCATGCAAACATTAAATGATAATCTTAGTGTCAATGAGAAGTGTTAACAATCAGGATTACACCCTTAGCAAAGATAAACTTAACTATCCTATTGCAACATGGAAACACTCTCAGATTGTGGGTAATCTATGTTGAGAGTGAATCTCTAGAGTGAGCTGGTTCTCTGAATGAATTTCTAATCTAAGTGACTCTTCTAGGAAAAGGGATAGAAGGATAACTGTAAATGAAACAAATAACTAAAATTGACTTCTAACGTGATGCACCAATACTTAAACTCCTACCAGATCTTACTCACAATTAGTTCACAAAACTATAACTCTCACAACCCCTTGATTATACTTAATTCATTAAAATTTCACATGAAGGTTCATCTGAACACAACATGGAACCTAAATCAAATAAAATATTCACATACCCATCACAAAATTAAGACAAGACAAAGGATAGATGACCATCACAATGCAATATCAAATCAACTTTGCAAATGAGCTGACAAATGGGAAGGAAAATTGTTGCTCTATAAACTAGAAGGAATAATGAGTACAAAATTAGAAGTACAACTCTCTCAGTGTGAGAGGAAGACTCTAAAAATCTAGATTCTGATCTCTAACTCTCTAACTCTGACTGATGAGAAAACAAACTAGCTATCTCCAATATATTCTGATAGAATGATCTCTAAAGAGAAAAAGATGGAAACAATCCTAAAACTAGCCATGCCAATCCATTTTTGAGCTCCTCAGAAAAGATGCCAAAATAGCCTTAAACTACCTCCAAATTGTTGCCAAAACTATCAAAAAGCCCTCTAGGGTAGTTTGATGCAGAGGCATCCACACTAAAACCTTGACATATAGCATGTATGTCCGCAACCCTTCATCATCATCATCATATTTCCCTTAACACTGTCAGCATCATCATATTTTCTCTTTCCGACCGATATCCTCCTGCAGACAAACCTTTAACCCTTCGCCTGTCAGCAGCATCATCATATCTGGCTATCGGCAGCATCATCACATTCAGCAAGCGCAATCATCCTCCTGACGATCACTGTTCATCTTACCGTCAAACGCTTTCTGCAGCATCATGATGTTCAACATCATGTTCATTAGCAGGATATAAAATATCCGGTTCCCTCCATATATCCTGATGACAACAACTTCATGCACCTTTCCTTATGCACCTTTCCTTCGATGCTTACGTCACCCCGATATCCTGATGACGATTATCCTGATGACGATGACGTCACATGCAGCTCCTCTAATATCCTGCTGTCGGCCAAACTTAACATTATCGGCCCGCGATGGTTTTATCAACCCGATCTTCTACCTTATGCCGATACACTCCTTGACAAAACCTGATGATGATCACCCCGAAACGCATTCACCTTATGCAAACGATTGCATCATGCTCATCTCCTCCTACTCGGATGATGCCCGAAGTAACTGCAGGATATACACAGAAATATCCTGATGATGCCGTTGCGATGGATTTTCCAACCTTAGCGAATTTCTAATCCGCTGAACCTCCTGAGGTGACCTGATCTACTTTCAGGGCGATCTTCCAGACTCGAACTATCAGCACGACCTAGCACATACCCATGCTAGGGTTCTCAACGCCTCTCGACTGCGATCTTGCACACCTGTATACAAACAAACACAAAATGCAGACTAAATCCTAAACTACTGTACATGGCCATTCCACCGATTCGACGAATCAACCAGTGGAATGGATCAGCGAATCCATGAAACCACCAGAACAGCAACTTGATTTCACAATGGAGATCAGACAGAAAATGAACACAAACAGGATCTTTATTGATTTCAAAAGATGCAAATACAACACTCAGTCTCTCCCTCTGTCTCACTTCCTGAAATCTAGCTTCTCAACATCTATATCTAAAACCAACCGATCCTCATGCATAAATAGGATCTCCTGCGAGTACTACCAACTTGACTCCAAGCGGCTGGGAAATCTCTCCAGGTGGCTGGGAGATCCAACTAGACATACAGCATAACAGCTGTCCTAACAACCTAGCTAAAAATAGTAAAGTATGATCAACATGACCTTATTACATGCATTGGTCTTATCAGACCTTCTTGGAAACATTAACAAGACCTATAACAAACTAACTGCCTCATGGAGGCTAGCTGTCAGGTAGGTGCCCCTGCACCATACTCCCCAACAGAAAAGAACTCATGTCCCATGAGTTTGGTTGTGGAAGTCCTCCACCTTTACACTTTGTCATGTTAGTGTTCTGACCTGTTCCAGCTTTATCCTCTGCTGGCTCTCGGCTGCTCCAAGACTTCTGAACTGTAACTTGCTTTCTTGCAAGTAAACCCTCATGCCTGTCAATGTAGGCCCTTCTCACACATACCTTGTGTTTGTCAGGTTGTCTGACCAAAACCTCTGTCTGAACTGCCTCTTGAACTTCTATAATGTTCAACTCTATCTTCCTGTCAACTCTTATAGGACAAACAATAGTCCCAACTATGACAACATCCTTGTCATTCCTCTCAACTGGTTGCTATTTGCAAACCTGTTTCTGAACCTGCTGCTGACCTCTGTCAGTCACAACTAAAACTTTCTTCAAACTGTTATCCTTAACAACTCCTTTCCCTGCAGTGTCCTCAACTGCCTTTATGCCTGCTCCTATAGGCATCTGCACAAACTCCTTCTTTCCCACTAAAATGATTTTGGCTGCCCCCTGTGCTGCAGCATCTTCCTGCAATGGCATCAACATAATAGTCTTCCCATCTTTCTTGATGGTGTAGGTATTAGCATACCCATCATACAGTACCCTTCTATCGAATTGCCATGGTCTACCCAACAGTAGGTGACAACATTCCATGGGCAAAATGTCACACAAAACTCTATCCTGATATGCTCCAATCTGAAAATCCACATATGCCTGTTCATAGACAATAAGTGATTGACTATCACTCACCCAAGATGCCTTGTAAGGGTGTCGGTGTGGAATCCTTTCCAAATTCAGTTTATCCACCATTTCCTGAGATACCATGTTGTCTGTTGAACCAGTATCAATGACAACCTTACATACTTTACCTTTGCTCTTGCATGTGGTCTTGAAAAGAGCTCTTCTTTGCATTAGATCCTTTGATGCCTGCAAATTAATTTTCCTAAGCATCAATGCTTCTCCCTCCTCAGGATACCCATAACCGTCAGGAACTCTATCTCCTTGATAAGTGTTTGAACTCTGCACACTTTGATCTACTTTCTCTTCTTGCACAAGTTGTACTTTCTTGTCATTCGTTCTATCATTTCTGGATGATGAACCTTTGCTTTCTGGACATTTGAAAAATGGATGACCAGACTCACCACAGGTGTAACACTTTCCTAAAAATGTAGTAGAACCTCTACCACCTCCAAATCTGCCTCTATTACCTTTCCATCCACCTCTGAAATCAGACTGTCCCTGTCCTTTACCAGTGTCTTCTTGACCCTCATTGGTTTGCCTTGTTGTAGGGGCTAATCCTCTTCCCCTCATAGCGTTTCCTCTTCCTCTCATGGACTTATCTTGTCCCCTATTCATCTTTTCTTCAATCCTGATTGCCATTTGGTAACAATCTTCCACATTCTTAGGGTTAGCTAAAACTAACTCATCCTATATGTTCAATCTCAAGCCAGCCAAGTACCTAGCCACCTTTTCTACCTCATTCTCATGATGACCAGATCTCATACTCAACTTATAAAACTCCTCAGTATATGCCTTCACATCCATTTCCTTCTGCCTTAAAAATTGCAGCTTCTTAAACATCTGAATCTCATAATCCCTGGGCAAGAATTTACCTTTGATCCTTGCTACCATTTTATCCCATGAAGTGATCTTTGACTTCCCTTGTTTCCTTCTCTCGGATTGTACATAATCCCACCATACCAAAGCATGACCTCCTAACTTGGTCTTTGCAATCTTTACCTTCTGATCCTCAGCAACATCTTCACATTCAAAGTGATTATCAAGTGTAGCAATCCAATCCAGCAACTCATCTTCATTCAAACTTCCATTATACTTGGAAACATCAACCTTTACCTTAGGTTTATCACTCTGTACTACCTTCAACAGTTTTGCAAATCTCTGGTCTTCAGCATCCAGATCTTCAGCTACCTCTTCATACTCTTCAACAGTATCTTCATCTTCTTCTGACTCACTGTCGTCCACTTCCCTCCTTTTGTTCTTTTCCAGGGCTACAAGCCTGGCTTGAAGTGCTTCAGCAAGCTCCTTCATCTTCCTCATCTCTCTGACATGTTTTTCCTTCATCTCCTGCAATTCCCTTGCAGTACCACTACCTTTCGGAGGCATTTTGTCAACCTCTCACTCCTCTACCTCTGTCCTTTCAGTGACAGAATCAACTCTACCTCTGCCCTTTCGGTGACAGAATCAACACACAACAGCCCAGACCTTTTGCTGAGCTCTGATACCACTATGATGCAGAGGCATCCACACTAAAACCTTGACATACAGCATGTATGTCCACAACCCTTCATCATCATCATCATATTTCCCTTAACACTGTCAGCATCATCATATTTTCTCTTGCCGACCGATATCCTCCTGCAGACAAACCTTCGACCCTTTGCCTGTTAGCAGCATCATCATATCCGGCTATCGGCAACATCATCACATTTGGCAAGCGCAATCATCCTCTTGACGATCACTGCTCATCTTATCGCCAAATGCTTTTTGCAGCATCATGATGTTCAACATCATGTTCATCAGTAGGATATAAAATATCCAGTTCCCTCCATATATCCTAATGACGACAACTTCATGCACCTTTCCTTACGCACCTTTCCTTCGATGCTTATGTCACCCCGATATCCTGATGATGATTATCCTGATGACGATGACGTCACATGCAGCTCCTCCAATATCCTGCTGTCGGCCAAACTTAACATTATCGGCCCACGATGGTTTTATCAACCCGATCTTCTACCTTATGCCGATACACTCCTCCTCGGCAACACCTGATGATGATCACCCCGAAATGCATTCACCTTATGCAAATGATTGCATCATGCTCATCTCCTCCTACTCGGATGACGCCCGAAGTAACTGCAGGATATACACAGAAATATCCTGATGATGCCGTTGCGATGGATTTTCCAACCTTAGCGAATTTCCAATCCGTCGAACCTCCTGAGGTGACCCGATCTACTTTCAGGGTGATCTTCCAGACTCGAACTATCAGCACGACCTAGCACATACCCATGCTAGGGTTCTCAACACCTCTCGACTGCGATCCTACACACCTGCATGCAAACAAACACAAAATGCAGACTAAATCCTAAACTACTGTACATGGCCATTCCACCGATTCGACGAATCAACCGGTGGAATGGATCAGCAAATCCATGAAACCACCAGAATAGCAACTCAATTTCACAATGGAGATCAGACAAAAAATGAACACAAACAGGATCTTTATTGATTTCAAAAGATGCAAATACAACACTCAGTCTCTCCCTCTGTCTCACTTCCTGAAATCTAGCTTCTCAACATCTATATCTAAAACCAACCGATCCTCATGCATAAATAGGATCTCCTGCGAGTACTACCAACTTGACTCCAAGCGGCTGGGAAATCTCTCCAGGTGGCTGGGAGATCCAATCGGACATACAGCATAACAGCTGTCCTAACAACCTAGCTAAAAATAGTAAAGTATGATCAACATGACCTTATTACATGCATTGGTCTTATCAGACCTTCTTGGAAACATTAACAAGACCTATAACAAACAAACTACCTCATGGAGGCCAGCTGTCAGGTAGGTGCCCCTGCACCATAGTCCCACCAGAAAAAATGCTTTGTTTGCTCCAAAGAAACTCAATCTTTTATCCATATCTAACTAGAAGAAAGGAAAATAAAGAAAACAAGATTTTGTTTGCTTTATCCACTTTAACGTCATAAAATAGTTTTAATTTTAAAGTAATTTATAAATCATTGCTTTAAAACAAAACTTTACATTGAAATTTTAGTTTTATTCTATACCCTGATTCAATTAGATTTTTACAAAAATGATAATACAAGGCTTTAGAATTTGCCAACTATATGCATATACAAGCATTTGATTTTTCTATAAAAAATCATAAAAATATCAACGCATAATATATGGTTCACAAGAAATAAAGGCCTCTAAGGCATGCCCTCTAAATAGCTTTGCAAATAGCCTCCAAGGCATGTGTCTTGTCTTCAAAGGTGACCAAATGGGTTTTAAAGCATGGATCCCCAAGCAAGGTGTACACAAGGTGACCATGGACATTTTATCAATGACTTACCCCAAGTAGATAAGGGGTCTAATGCATATTCATTTTAAGTCATGAAGACGTAAACATTTGCAAATGTGGAAAAAATACCCTAGGGTATTATATGAGACTCAAAATATTTAAATCAAAGTGATAAAACACTCCATCGACCTACGGCACAAAAGAAAACCCTAAACACAAAACAACATGTGCCCTACCTTTTTACATTATTTCACTTTTCTCTATTCTGAGATGAAACTTTCTGCTCTTCATCGCTGCAGCTAGGGCTTGGAGCAAACCCTTGACTCCTCTGCTATCTCTGATGGGATTTTTTAATGATTCTTACACAGACTTCAAAAGGTAAGACTTTTCTGTATATGTTTGAATCATTTTTTCCTTCATTCTAGACCTATGTTTTGACTTTAAAGGCCATGAATGTGGCTCACTCCTATGATACATTCTATTGTCCTACTTTCCTCTATCGATCTACCTCTTCTATCACTTTGAGGCCATCATGAGCTATCTATAGAGCTTTAACCAAAGGTTCAACACAAACATGGTAATCCATTTATACTTTAAACTTTGTATTTTTTTCCTTTTAGATGGGAAGCAAGTATTAAATTTACTAGTTCTAAGCATTCCCTTACTTTGTTATGGATTCAAGCCTTTTCATTTTTACATCATTTTGGCCTTATAGGCTGCAGCTATAGCCAAAACTTCTGAAGCATTCCCTATGTTTTCTGTTACTCTTGATGATGATTTTATACTTGTTTCTATCATAATGAGACTATGTTGAGCTCCTTGGAGGCAATATGAGGATAAGATCCGTGATCATATACTGCACTTTTCATCATTTTCTAAGCATTTAATTATTTCATGTGAGCTCACAACCTTTAACTTTCCTTCCACTTCTATCATCTTCACTTGAAACCCTAATGGGTTTATCTTGGCCATGACGAAAAGAGACCCTATAGATGTGGCTACGATGGCACTGTACTAGGTTTCTTTCATTTTCTTCCTATATTACCACTTCTCTCTTACCCTTGAAGTGTTGCAGAAGGAATAATAATGGCCTTTGGTTAGTGAAGGAAAGAAAATATAAGACCTAGAGGGAAACAAGCAATTCCTACTCCAGCACATTGTAAAGTTTGCTTGCCTCGTTGTATATTACATGGCTGCAAGCATGTTGATTTGCAAGATACTACTGCTGCTACCACAACCAAAGCCAAACTGAAATCCCATTTTTGTCCTTTCCTTTCAACTTTGTAAACACTGCTAAGAACTTCTTATGGGTAGACATAAGAGCAAAGGCTCTTGATGTTTAAATCTCCATTTTTGTAGTACCATGGTAAAGAATCCTCATCTAATTTTGTGCTATAGCCATATGATGGCCCTGCTATTCCAGTCCATTTATCTTTCTATTTTGACAATGCACATGCCGTTCATATCTAGTTATCTGAATGCATAGTGTATTTTTTACTTAATATTCTGTAGACACCTAAAAATGTCTCGACCACCAAACTGACTCCTGATATTCCTAATCATATCAATTTCCCTCCTAAACTAATTAATTAAATTTTATTGAATTAATTATCCCTTTATTACTCCATTTCTCATCAATTTGTCCCAGACAATTGAATTAATTTCATTAATTCAATAGTTTCAAACCTAGCCAAAATGAATTTAGTAAATATGCAATATTTACTAAATCATTTTCCCCTTTTGCCACTAAAGTCAATTAATTAATTAAAATCATGTTAACTAATTAATTTAACCCACTTATTCTAACCTTAGGGTTAATTAAATAAAATAAATATTAATTAACCCAAAACCCCTCATTAACATGGTCAAACCTAGTTTAACCCAATTTCCCACATTCCCCAAATAAATAAATGGGAACAATTCCACCTAAAATCCCACATCCTAATAAATAATCATTTTTCCCATATTTCCCCCCAAATGAATTTTTAATTCATTTTACATTTTCCCCCCATCAATCTTTTATTTGGGAATAGTCTTCCCTCCATAACTTATTTAATAATTTCCTCTTTCCCAAATGAATAAAAGAATCACTTTTATTCATAGTCATCCATTCTCCAAGATTAAATCCTGACCCTCCATCCTCATCTCCAAAATCCTATAAATTGACCCCTCTCTACGCCATTTTAGAATACCTCTTCATGCATCAAATCTCTACCCAAATCATTCCCCAATCTCTTAATCCTATCAAACCTCTGCCAAAATCTTGTCCAAATCACTTCAATCATCCCCTATCTCCATCTGAATTAGTTTATCTCTCATCTTGCATTGTGTTGTAAACACTTGAGCAATCCACATTCCACATTTTGCACTCTGATCATGGGAGAAATCTTAAGGAGCTACATGGCGCATCTCCTTCCCGTATGGATTCGTGAGGTCTTAATGGAGGTATAATCGTGTGTTTGTTTGCATTAGATTAGTCATTATCTTCATTTCAATCTCACTTATTACATATTCTATTGCTCATATAGCTATGTATTTGGAAATTCCAAGTCCACTACTCCATTCAAAACAACCACTACACCTATACTTCTTATTTGCATAAGTCTTGAATCCTCCTTTCATTCTCCTCTGTATTATAATAGCATAAGCATCTTTGATGTGCACTACAAGATAAAAATAGAAATGCATCGTAGATTCCTCTTTAACTATATATGGATATTGAGACTACATTATTTTTTCATGATGCAATATATTAGTCAGAATACATGTTGTCCTCTTTTTCTAAATTCTTCTATAGCTAAATATAGCACTGAGATTATAGTCTTTTCCATGATATAGTCCATTTGATATGGTTGTAAGCTTGTATATGCTCAATTTGATTGAATATGCATTTTATTTCACTCTACAACTGTGATATATAACTTGCAGTCCATTTTCACTGTATCACATTGATTAGATCATCTATGCATATACTGATCACTCATTCTTACAACTGATGCTACACATATGAATGCAACAATATATACCGTGACATTATATTGTTCATTTGTAGCTGCATCTGTACCTATCCCTTTTAGATCTTATTTGTTTCTTTCGATGTGGACTTGGATGAATATTGTCCCCTGTATAAAAAATCATTGGGAGAGTATCTTTTGATGTTGACATTGATTACTCTTTATGGGATGTACCTTACAGACCTTCTTACATTGTTCTTTGTAACACACATATGGAGATTTATGATGGAATTACTTAGCTAATAATATCTGCCCCTGTAAGGACATTTCATGGAATTAGTCTCTAATGTTTAGTGGCACTAATGGCTATTCTATATTGTTGACATCCTTGCTGTCATCTTTTTTACTGTATCAAATGTTCCATATATATCACCTCTTTTACATCCTCTTAGATGGCTATGGATGTTGAAGCTTCATTATTACCACCATTTTCATGAAGTGCATTTATTAATCTTTGTATATACTTGACAATGTTCTTTTCAATCTGTAATATGTGATATATGCTTTGGTAGTCTATATCTATTGCATCACATTAAATGCATCTATATACCAATCATAATGTATGATGGAAGCTCCTATGTATGAACTGCAACTATCATCTTGACTGTGAAAGGCAATATGCTCTATGTATATCTTGCAATTATGCCATCATGGTTGTACATCTACACTCTTCAGTTTGTTTAATCATGCATAAAATGATATTTGTTTTTGTCATGTTGACATGGAATACTACTTCTTGATCAGCATAAGAGTGTTCTGGTTCTCTTGTAACAGCAAATAGATGAATAATCTCTTCAATGCCTCTACTCTATTTTAGACAACATGAATGAGCTCAAAGCTCACCTATGAATTTCACTTCCTCAATTGCTATTGTAGCAATAATGATAGTTGTTCTCATGCATTGAATGTTGTCCTATATGGGTTTAGGTCACTTTAATGCTTTCACTTCATCATTACTTGAAATATAAGCATTAGATTGATATTGTACTTCTTTAGTTAACCTGTTTCAATTGAGCATTATGAATATAACTTGCATTCCATCCCCTCTGAGGACTAGGGGCAGCATGCTGGGCTCAACCCTTGTGGGAGCCCACTTGACACAACATGCTGATATCTCTTCAAATAGCTACATGACTTATCCTATACCTGCACATGAAACAAAAATGTTAGATAAAACCAGTGAAGTACAATGATTGTTTCATTTTCAGTTCCTCTTATCCATGGATGATTTGTTACTCTGATTCAATGCATCATAGGTAGTGCATTATATCATTTGCTAATGAAGTACATAGTGTGAACCATATTCAGAGCTCTAATGATTTCTTTCATTAAAATACAGGTTCACTCAGCATCAGGAGCAAGGATGGAGCAACAACAAAGACCAACACCAAACACAATAGGCAATGATGGATATGCTTTTCACTATATGCTTATTTCTCTTTCCATCTTCAATTGTATAGTGCCCTTCCTAGGTTGTGTTGTCTTAGCTATACCCATGACTTGTGTGGGTCATTTGATCTGTTATGTTTCATTCAATGCAATGTTTATTTCTTTTATGAATCTCATTTATAAAATAAATAATCATTGTAGTGAAATGAAATAATTTATCTCTTAAGTAATTTTCTACAAATGAATGATGGTCTGAAAAAATATTTTCCTTTGTTGAACAACTAAACTGCAACATAAATGAAACATTCCAATTATGCAAATAACTTAAAGTAGAAAATGTTAAAACTTTCTTATCTAAAATGAATTGAATGTACTCTAGCTCTACCAATTTAGGCTGTAAGAAAAATTAGTAACATTTCTAGTAACTTCTACTATATGCTTACCTGCTAAGCATTAGGACCAGTTGCCTTAAGCTATTCATTAAGCAGTGAGTCATACTCTACTCATCTCGAACTTAGAAGACATTGAAACTCAGTTGTACACTAATCTAAACAGCAGTAAAAAACAAAAGAAAAACAAACTATCATGCCTTGGTGGCCAGAAAACATGTGTAGCAATAGTTAGGGAAACAAAAATACTAAAATTAAATGTGCATGAAAGACTTATTAACTGATAATACTAACCCTAACCTACTCTAACTCGCCAAAGAAATTGGTCAAACAAACCCATTCACTGATTGGGTTAAAGAAATCCCCCTCCTAACCAACTAAGGATGCTTCTCATGCTTACAAACTGACAATAAGGAGTGAAAAAAAAGAACACACCTTATAAATTGTTGTACTACAACCTAAGAATTACAATCAAAGGCTTTGAATCTCTCAATTCTATTCAGACATACCTCTGATTGACCATGAATGGGCAAGTTGGATCTTTTGTTCCTCAACTACAATCTCATTCTTAGGGGCATTGAAAATGCTTTAAAACTTGATGGTCACTTCATTGGCCAAATCTCCAATGGGGCAACCTCTTGAAAGGATGAAACTTGAATTTTCACTAATGGTTTGCTAGCTAGGATTTGTTGTCCCTTCACCTTGCCGATTTGGCTACCCCAAGTAACCTCCTTCTATAGGTTGTTCCTGCTAATTGGCACTTTCCTCCTTCAAAGGTGTTGGCATAACATCTAAGCATGAGTAGAAAAGCTCAAGTTTAGATCAAAACAGATCCTCATGAGTCAAATTAGGGATGCTTTCATATACCTGTTCATGAATTAGCATCTTGTTTGAGTATTTTACAACACTTTGATGTTCAAAACTTGGCATAGACATGCTACTTTCATGTCCAAAATAAAATCTAGGAAGTTCATCAAGAGGACTAACTTAAACCTTTTCCACATTGTCTAAATTTGGAACAAAATCATCATGGTCATCCCAAAATGAAATTTCATCACAATCCTTTTGAATTTCTAATAAAAGAGGGATAATTTTTACCTCATAATAGTTCTCAGTTAGCTGTGTAAGTTACATGGAAGGCTTATCTTCACACTTTTCCACTTGGTCCAAGACCTCTTTGTCAGATTGTTCAGCTTCAATCAACAACTCATCAGATTGAGGACTCTCATGCTGCTCTAAAACTGCTACCTCTAGTATGAGCATGCCTTCATTTAGTTCTACAAAACTAGGTAACTGATCAAACAAAGAAATTGAATCCTCCTCCTTATCTAGTGCTTTCTCTAATGAAACATGGACAATGTGTCTTTGTAATTGAAGACTTTCACCTTGTGACCTTTGTACCATGCTTTCATGCATCTTATGAACAACATTAGAAAAAATTTCAAATGAATCAAAATGCAAAGGGTTTAGTGTCAAATTTGAACCAACATCCTTTTCATATGCATCATGCTTGTATTCAGCTAGGAATATAGTACAAACAATAGCAACCTTTCCATGTGAATTGGTCTCTTCAACTAGTTGATTTTATGAAAAAAAATTATCATCTTTTGCAAAACAAGGAAGCTCTTCGGTGCAAACATTGATAGATTCATCAGGAGGAGTCTTCTCTTGTTAGATCTTTTTCTACTCTAACTGATATTTCTCCATAGCCATATGCAGTAAATCTACCTTCCTAGCTTCCTTCATGGTGAATGAGTCATTTTGGAAGACAATAGGTCCATCCTTATAAAGGCAAATAGTGATAAGACAATCAGATTTATCTGGTTGGGAAACTTGGGGAACCTCTTGGATTTCTTGGAGGAAAAGAGAGTCTTCAAGTGGCTGGTCTACAACTACACTAGGCTAGATATGATTATTTTCCTCAACTTGCAAGGGATGAAGGTTTCTAAAACTTGGGATTTCAAGATTGAGAGGCTGGTTTGGGGAATTAGGGACTTTATTCTGCCTAAAACTCAAAATCTCAACTTTAGGAGCATTAAGAGGTTCATTCTGTCTGAAACTTAGAAATTTATACTTACATACCCTTTCTTGAGTAGGATGTTTTAGAATAGCAGGAGTTTCTTGGGCTTGAGCAAGCAAAAGCTTTATTTGCATAGCTACCTCCTGCTCAAGATTCTCTTCAAACTGTCTCTTTCGTGCCTCCAACTCCTATTCAAAACAAAAGGTCTCATAGAATGGATGCTCTAGCTGTTGGAGGTAAGCTTGGTGATCTAACTCTTATAGCTACAAATTACACTCTTCAAATTGCCTTCCTTGAAATCTTGCTCCTTGTTGATACTAAGAACTCTTTATGCTTGCAATCTCTAGCTCAAACTATGTTCTTTGTGCTTCCAACTCCTACTCATGAAGATAGGCTTGATAAGCCAGTTCCTCCTGGTGTTGATTATACTCATGTTGCCTTTTAATCTCCTCCATCTGCTTGTTGAGGTCTGACAAAATTTCTTAAAGCTCCTTAATTTTAGATTGTTTTGGCTGACTAGGAGATTGGGTAGAAATGGGCATGCAGTAAGCCTCCTGAGTATTTGGACTAAAACCAACATTATGGTTGCTTGTGTACAACTGGTAAGGAGGCTGAGCAGGGGTGGGAGGATGGTAACTATACTATGCATGTTGGTTTTGAAGAACCATGGGATTAGAAACAATGGCATAATTGGTCTGATATGGAGATGGATAAGTGGCATTTTCATAGTATGGGGGTGGGTACACATGTTGGCTATGAAAATTTTGAAAGGAAGTTAGGTGTGTGGAAAATGCTAATCTAATTGATGCAGAGGCATCCACACTAAAACCTTGACATACAGCATGTATGTCTACAACCCTTCATCATCATCATATTTTCTGTTAACATTGTCAACATCATCATATTTTCTCTTGCCGACCGATATCCTCCTGCAGACAAACCTTTGCCCTTTCACCTGTCAGCAGCATCATCATATCCGGCTATCGGCAGCATCATCATATTCGGCAAGCGCAAACATCCTCCTGATGTTCACTGTTCATCTTACCGCCAACCTCTTTCTGCAGCATCATGATGTTCAACATCATGTTCATCAGCAGGATATAAAACATCCAGTTCCCTCCATATATCCTGATGACGACACTTCACACACCTTTCCTTCGATGCTTACATCACCCCGATATCCTGATGACGATTATCCTGATGACGATGACATCACATGCAGCTCCTCCAATATCCTGCTGTCGGCCAAACATAACATTATCGGCCCGCGATGGTCTTTATCAACCAGATCTTCTACCTTATGCCAATACACTCCTCCTCGGCAACACCTAATGATGATCACCCTGAAACGCATTCACCTTATGCAAATGATTGCATCATGCTCAACTCCATCTACTCGGATGACGCCCGATGTAACTGCAGGATATACACAGAAATATCCTGATGATGCTGTTGTGACGGATTTTCAACCTTAGCGAATTTTGATCCGCCAAACCTCCTGAGGTGACCCGATCTACTTCCTGGACAACTTTCCAGACTTGAACTACCAGCACGACCTAGCACATACCCATGCTAGGGTTCTCAACACCTCTTGATTGTGTTCCTGCAAACATGCATGTAAACAAACACAAAATGCAGACTAAATCCTAAACTACTGTACATAGCCATTCCACCGATTCGACGAATCAACCGGTGGAATGGATCAGCGAATCCATGAAACCACCAGAACAGCAAATCGATCACACAATGGAATTCAAAACAGAGAATGGACACAAACAGGATCTCTTTATTGATTTCAAATGATGCAAATACAATACTCAGTCTCTCCCTCTGTCTCACTCTCTGCAAAGTCTGATCGATGATCTGTAATGCCGCTCAATCTGTATCTATATCTAAAACCAACCGATCCTAATGCATAAATAGGATCTCTTGCGAGTACTACCGACCTGACTCCAAGCGGCTGGGAAATCTCTCTAGGCGGCTAGGAGATCCAACCGGACATGCAGCATAACAGCTGTCATAACAAACTATCTAAAAATAGTAAAGTATGGTCAACATGACCTTATTACATGCATTGGTCTTATCAGACCTTCTTGGAAACATTAACAAGACCTATAACAAACTAACTGCCTCAAGGAGGCCAGCTGTCAGGTAGGTGCTCCTGCACCACTAATGAGGAGATGGATATTTAAATTCAAATTTATCCTAACTATTATAGTAACATTAAACCATTTAACATGAGATATTGCAGCAAACACATAATAGAGAAGGTGAGACAGAAGAAGAGAGACACAAGATATACGTGGGGAAAACCCTTATTGGGTGAAAAACCCCACACTCTAAAACCTGCACAATGTATTATCAAAACAAAGAATGTTTACAACACACTTGCAATGCAAGCTCTCAGGAGTCTTTGAAACTCGTATCTGGAGACAAACTGTCAGCATAACAGTACCTATCAAACTTGTAATGCATCTCCTTCTCCAAGCACCTATTTATATAAAATATATAAGGCAAAATTAGTCCTATCTTGGAATTGGCATCCAACTTGGTCTCATGGCCCAAAACCCACACCTAAGGACACTTGGTCAACATTGTAGAATGTGCCTGACACTTGTCCATAGCTCCCATCCCAAAGAGGTCACCTATTTCCAAAATGGGCTATGACAGATGCTCTTATGACTCTTACGACCGTCATAGCAGTTACAACTTATAGCTGTAAGAGAATCTATCATACATATGCTATATATATCATATTCTCTTACAACATATCATAGTCCACCTTGGGGTTCCCAAATATGCCTTTTTGAAAGATGCTTCATGACACATGTCTTCACCTATCTTATAAGCTTCTATTTCTAACTCTTACATGTCATAACTTTGTCCAAGGAATCCGTCATAATTGTTTCAGTCAAACATTCCCTTACACAACATCCAAGATGTTGACACATGGCAAAATACTCCTACCACAAAGTGGGACACCTATCTCCTCATGTGAGGATAAAATTACAAGTTGTCATCTTCCATGTAGGATGACACATCACTATGCCACATCCCACAATATGACAATATGGAATTTACAATTAATATACAACATAGGTAATGAATTAATAAATACAAACATAAATAATACAAGGAATTACCAAGGTTGAGACATCTTAATTCCCAACATTCTCCCACTTGTTAAACACCTTGTAAGAGCTAATAGAAAAATAAGATTTAACTGCTATAGGCCTAGAGGCCCATAGACTACGAACACCATCTGAACTTCTCTGTGCCCACTGGCTTCATCAATGCATCTGCAACATTCTTCAAAGTATCTAGCTTCTCTAATTTACCTTCCCATTCTCTACCATGTCTCATACAAAGTGAAACTAAACATCAATATGGTTTGTTCTGGCATGGAAAGTTAGATTCTTCGCAAGGCAAATTGCAGTCTGACTGTCACAATTGATCATAATTTAACCTGCATCAACACCAATATTAGAGCACAATCTCTTAAGCCAAATGGCTTCCTTACAAGCATGAGTTTCTGCCATATACTTAGCTTCTATAGTGGACAAAGGAACCACAGGTTATTGCTTACTCATCCAAATAAAAGCACCACCAAATGGTGTAAACACATAAGCACTAGTGGATCTTCTATTTTCAATGTCACTTGTCCAATCTGAATCCACAAATCCATGAATACAAACTAAATGTGGAGGTCCTGTAGCATTGCCATGATAGAAAATGGAATACTTGAAAGTACCCCTCAAATATCTGAACACTCACTTAACTACATCCCAATGTACTCATCCAAGATTAGCCATAACTGACTAAGGACTCCCACTACTTGGGCAATGTCTGGTCTTGTGCAGACCATAGCATACATGAAACTGCCAAGAACACTAGCATAAGGTACTCTACTCATGTCCTCCACCTCACTAGGAGATTTTAGACAACCCTCAACAAACAACTTTGTTCCCAGAGAAACAGGACACACACAATGGTCTACAATCTGCCATGCTGAACCTATCCAACATGCTCTTCACATACTTACTCTAACTTATCCAAAGTTTTCTATTAGTTCTATCTCTTCTAATTTCCATTCCTAGAATGTACCTGGCTGCCCCTAAATCTTTCATTTCAAACTGTGCTGACAACTAAGATTTGAAATCAGAAATCATACTCTTACCCTTCCCAATGAGCAACATATCATCAACATATAATGCAACAATGAAAATATGATCACCATCAAACTTATAATACATAGGGTGATCCAATTTCAATCTCATGAATCCAATAGACAACACAAAGGCATCAAACTTCAAGTACCATCTCCTAGGGGACTTCTTCAAACCTTACAAAGACTTCTTTAATTGCAAACCAAATTTTTTTTACCTTTCACCATGTAATGCTCTAACTGTGACATGTAGATTTCTTCCTCCAAATCACCATGACAGAAAGTTGTCTTAACATCCATTTGCTCTACCTCTAAATCATAAGCTATTGTAAGAGATAATAGAAATTAAATGGATGTCATCTTTGCAATGAGAGAGAAGATCTCACCATAATCTATACCCTCCACTTGTGAATACCCCTTTGCAACCAATCTGGCCTTATACTTCTCAACACTGCCATCTACACCAAATTTCTTTTTGAACACCCATTTGCATCCAATGGGTTTTCTTCCAGGAGGCAAAGGCACCAGGTCCCAAGTTTGATTCTTTTCTAAAGAAACCATTTCATCCTCCATGGTCACCTTCCAGGAACCTGCATCTTTCATGTCCATAGCCTCAACTATAGTTCTAGGCTCATCACTATTAGTAAGCAAAGCAAAAGCAAAACTAGAATCAAGCAATGTAAAACCAAACCTTTTAGGTTGCTTTCTTATCTGTGTAGACCTCCTTATGAGCTGAAGTTGAGGTTCAACTTCTTCATCTGAGATTTTAGAGCTGCAAGACTTCTCCTCATCATTAGGTCCAACATTGTCTTTCTATTTAGTCTTCTAAGGTGTAGTGGGAAACTAAACATCATCCTCTTTCTTTTCTTTTTCTTTTGGCTATAAAACAATGGAAGAAGGTGTAATCTCT
This sequence comes from Cunninghamia lanceolata, assembly GCA_027924645.1. NCBI lineage: Eukaryota > Viridiplantae > Streptophyta > Pinopsida > Cupressales > Cupressaceae > Cunninghamia > Cunninghamia lanceolata. The sequence continues at coordinate 3,821,701 of BSBN01000576.1, forward strand.
CTGAAGATGACACTTCTACTATACAACACTTTTTCATCCACAAGGTCCCAAAGCTTGTATCCTTTCACACCGACACCATATCCAATGAAGATACACTTAACAGCCTTGTTCTCCAATTTTAACTGCTTCTCCCTAGGCACATGTGCATATTCCTCACAGCTAAAACACAAAAATGCCTTATTGAAGGCTTTCTACCAGACCACACCTCCATGGGTATCATTTCGACAATAGCTGATGTAGGAGATCTATTTACAAGATAGCAAGCAGTGGCAACAACTTTAGCCCAAAACTTTTGTTCTAGGCCATCTCCACTAAGCATAATCCTAGCCTTCTCCATTAATGTCCTATTCATCCTCTCTGCAACTTCATTTTTCTGTGGGGTGTATGGAGTTTTCTTATGTCTTTCAATCCCAACTTCCTTGCAATATTTATCGAATTCTATAGAACAAAACTCACCACTGTTGTCAGTTCTCAAACACTTAATCTTTTTACCAGTCTAATTTTGAGCAAAGGCCTTAAACTCCTTAAACTTACTATAGACTTTAGATTTGCTTCTAAGAAAATAAATCCATGTCCTTCTACTATAGTCATCTATGAAAGATACAAAATATACAGATTTTGATAATGAAGGAAGATTAACAGGACCAAATACAACAGAATGAACAAGGTCCAACACATATGAGAACTCGAATAAAACTAACCACAATTTTTCTTTCCATAGATTACAATCACCTAACCCCTCAATGAGGTTTTTATTTTTTAGGGTAGGCAAACCCTTCTCACCAATGTGGCCAAATCTCCTATGCCATAACATTGTCTTTTTAGCAGGAAGTTGAACTTCCAAGGCATGATTACAACCATTAGGACTAGAAACAACAAATTTCTTCACTGCTCATTTAGATGGTGGGGACGAAGTGACTATTGCCCTCTTCCTTAAGTTAGAAGAACTATTGTATTGTGAAATACATGCCTCCAACTAAAATAGAGTACCTCTCCTAGTACCCTTAGCAAGTACCATAGCTCCTCTAGTCATCTTGCATCCTTCTTTCAAAAAGACAACCTGTACACCTGCATCATTCAACATACTTATAGAAAGAAGGTTCCGTGCTAAGCCTGGGATGTGCATCACCCCAAAGATCCCCTTCACTCATCCATTAGGGAATCGGATAGAAACTCTTCCATGACCAACAATCTTTAGATGAGAATCATCACCTAGGTAGACATTTCCACCATCAAACTCCTCATACTTAGTAAACCAATCTTGATGCAAGGTCATGTGGAATGATGCACCAGATTCAATGAGCCACACATCATCAGATGCATGGGTTGCCAGGGCTGCGATGAAGGCATCACCATCATCTTGTGACTTGTCAGAATTTGAATCAGGAGCTTTCTTCTTCTTTTTCTTCTCCTCTTTGCATTCCTTTCAGAAATGCCTAGTTTTACCACAGTTCCAACAAAGAGCCTTGAAATTTCCAGGAGATTTAGATCTCCCACAAGATTTGGATCTACCCTTTTCACCTTTCTTGTCCTTCTTCTTCCCTTTCTCTTTGGGTCTTCCACAAACCACAAGAGCCTCTTTGGCTGCCTCTGAAGACTTTCTCCACATCTATTTAGATAATAGCAAAGATACCACATCTTCCATCTTGAAGGTGGTAGTGGTGCTTCCGATAGCCATGACAAGATGATCCCACGAATCTAGCAAAGAACAAAGTAGGGCCGTGCATCAATCCTCCTCCTCCATTTTCACACCCACAAATGTCAACTGTGCAATGATCATGTTGAAAGCATTCATGTGATCTACAAAAGATCCTTCATTCTTCCATCTTTAGAGAAAACAACTCATGTTTTAGAAACATTTGTTTACCAAGGACTTGGCCTGATAAACAATACCCAACTTCTTCCAAAGATCTTCCATTGTCTTCTCCTCATGGAAATTCAATAGGATAGAGTCAGTTAAGCAGAGTCTAATGAGACCCTTACCCTTCTAATCTTTGAGGTCCCAATCAGCTTGTTGCATTACTATGGTTTTTACATTGGATACCATTTCTTATAAGTCACAATCAACAAGTAGGCCCTCCATCTTCAATTTCTAGAACTCAAAATTAGTGCCATTGAATTTTTCAACCTCTAACCTTCCAGATGTGGTTACCATCTCCTTGCTTCAATAAGATATAGAATACTCTACACAAGACTCCCACTCAACCTAAGATTAGCTCAAAAAAACCCCTAGCCAACAGCTAAGACCAAAACTGGCCAGGCTCTGATACCAACTGAAAGGAAGCTAGGTGTGTAGAAAATGTTTCCTACACTAATCTAATGAGGAGAGGGCTATGAAAATTCAAATTTATCCTAACTATTACAACAACATTAAACCATTTAACATAAGATATTACAGCAAACACATAACAAAGAAGGTGAGATAGAAGAAGAGAGACACAAGATATACGTGGGGAAAACCCTTATTGGGTGAAAAACCCCACACTTCAAAACCTGCATAATGTATTATCAAAACAAAGAATGTTTACAACACACTTGCAATACAAGCTCTCAGGAGTCTTCAACACTTGTATTTGGAGACAAATTGGTAGCATAATAGTACCTATCAAAGCTGTAATGCATCTCTTTCTCTAAGCACCTGTTTATATAGAATATACAAGGCAAAATTAGTCCTATCTTGGAATGGGTGTCCAACTTGGCCTCATGGCCCAAAACCCACGCCTAAGGACACTTAGTCAACATTGTAGAATGTGCCTAACACTTGTCCATATCTCCCATCCCAAAGAGGTCACCTATTTCCAAAATGGGCTATGACAGATGCTCTTGCAACTCTTACGACTGCCATAGAATCTGTCATAGTAGTTACAACTTACAACTGTAAGAGAATTTGTCATACACAAGCTATAAATAGCATATTCTCTTACAACATGTCATAGTCCACCTTGGGGCACCCAAATATGTCTTTTTCAAAGATGCTTCATGACACATGTCTTCACCTATCATACAAGCTTCTATTTCTGACTCTTAGATTTCATAACTTCGTCATAGGAATCCGTCATAACCGTTTCAGTCAAACATTCCCTTACACAACATCCAAGATGCTGACACATGGCAAAATACTCCTATCACAATGTGGGATGTCTGTCTCCTCATGTGATGATAAAATTACAAGTTGTCATCTTCCATGTAGGATGACACATTACCGTGCCACATCCCACAATATGACAATATGGAATTTACAATTAATATACAACATAGCCAATCAATTAATAAATACAAACATAAATAATACAAGGAATTACCAAGGTTGAGACACCTTAATTCCTAACAAATTTGACATTTCTTACTCATGTAAAGGCTGGAAAATGGAATGAATAAGTGATTTTTGTAACATACTAACACTTTATCATACTGAAACTAGTAAAATTGAGCTTGGAGTCACCAAATGTGTTGTTCCCTTGCCTCCAATGGCTGAGATCACTAACATACACACTAAATAAAAATGATAAATGATCAAACTATTGGACTGAAATAGTCTGATCAATCCCAATCTTGTTCTCGTAAACTGAAACACTAATCTGTATGCAAGACTAGAGAAAAATGAGTCACCAAGTATATTGTAAAAAGTCTCCAAAGGCTGGAACATTGATGCATATACCAGAACAATAACTTTGAGGAATGAAAAACTTCTCTGAAAACACTTTCAGGGTCCTACCGAGTGTACCAAAAATTGTTAACAATCAAGATTGCACCCTTAGCAAAGATAATGTAGACACCTAAAAATGTCTTCTACCATCAAACTAACTCTTGACATCCCTAATCATGTCAATTTCCCTCCTAAACCAATTAATTAAATTTTATTTAATTAATTATCCCTTCATTACCCTATTTTTCATCATTTTATCCCAACAATTGAATTAATTTCATTAATTTAATAGTCCCAACCTTAGCCAATTGATTTAATAAATATGCAATATTTATTAAATCAATTTCCCCCTTTTCACTAAATCCAATTAATTAGTTAAAACCATGTTAACTAACTAATCGAGCCTACTAATTGGCCTATCCCTACCCTAGACAATTAAATAGCTATTATTTAATTGCCTACCCTAGCCTACCTCATCCTAGCCCTAGGATTATTTAAATAAAACCTATATTTAATTAATCCTAACCTCTCATTTGGGTGGTCAAACCTAGTTTAACACCCTTCCCCACATCCTCCAAATAAAAAATTGAAACAATTCCACCTAAGTCAATTTTTTATTTTAAAACATCCCACATCACATTTAATTCTCCTTATAACCCCTTACCTCACCCATGCTCATTTATTTCCTCTCTTCCCCCAATGAATTTTTAATTCATTTACATTCCCCCATATGAATCTTTAATTCAAAAATATTCCTCCACACCCATGCTCATTTAATAACTCCTTTTCCTAAAATAAATAAAAGATTCACTTTTATTCCTATCCCTCCATTCATTCAAGATTGAATCTAGGCCCTCCACATCACTTTTATTCTCCACCATTGATCTTCCAAATCAATCTCCACCCTTGGATCAAAATCCCTCCAAAAAGTCTATAAATACAACATCTCTCAACCCATTCAAGGATCCAAGTTTTATGCAAAGTTATTATGCCAAAATATCAATTGAACTAGTTTTAGTGAGTTGCATATTTAGTTAGCATTTCACATTTGAATCACTTGTCTAGGGATAATCATGTCTTAGGAGCTATTTTGGGTACAAATGCTTCTTACTCCCTTGATGAGATTGGATTTGCATGTGAGGTATAGCTTTTTGTGTTTTTATGCATATTAGTTTGTGTTTCCTCCTCATTTTGTTTATCTAATATACATTGGCAAACCTAGTGGGACCCACAAGGTCTAAATCTAATCTTTTTTGTGAGTTTTTGGTGTGAGAAACATGTTTTTACAGGTTTGACGCCATCCTACCTACGCAACGACACCATCATTGGCTCCTTTTAGCGCCATTCTCTATTTTAGCACCATTTGGGTGCAGCATGTTTCCCTTTTGAAAACTCACTCGCATCTCTATTCTCTTAAATGATCTCCCTGCTATTTTTATATCTTGATGCTCTCTATTTCTGTAGGAATATCGATCGAACAAGGGGAACCTATGTCAAAATTTTCATAAAAGACTAAACATGCATTTTGGCTTTGTTTTTGTCTTGTTTTTCATTTATTCAGACTAACAATGCTAATGAGACATCTTGTGTGTGCAGCATAATGCTCTGTTTTTGTAAGGAGGTCTCCATTTTGTAGGTCAGACACATTCAACCCCGTATCGATGCTATTTGCAGGTGTCACCAGACTGTCTGACAAGTCATGCAGTGGCACATTCATAGACCTCTTTCAGCGCTATTTTCTCCTTTAGCACTTTATCTATATTGTATTAGCACTATGTACTTTATTAGCGCCTTCTGTGTAATGTTGTAGTGTGATATTCTGTTTTGGCACCTTAAGGGTCTAATATTGGTGCTATCTTTTGAATTAGCACTATCGTTATAGGGTATCAGGTTCTTAGTCTTTTTCTGTCAGTGTCGCCATTGACTGTCTGCAGTGGCGCCATTGGACCTCTGTTTTAGTGCTATTGTTGAAACTAACTTTGTTGTCTGTGCAGGTACTGACAAGTGTTTTTGCAGGTCTTTACTATCATTTTGTGGATACTAACAGACTTTTGTAGGATGTGTTTATCTTTAGTTTAGTAAAAACACTTCAATTGGAAATCTAAAATGAACCTTTTGCATGTTAGTTACACAACATCTTGATTTGGTGCTATAAAATTGAACAAACAAACAAATCTCTTTTTTTTTGTGTGTGTGTGCCCAAAACATTTAAATTTGGTGTTATAAATTTCACAAATTGTGTGCCAACAACAACAATCTAAACACTTCAATTTGGGGCTTTTAAAAAGAACCACAAATTGTATCAACAAAATTCATTGGGTTAAAAAGCAAAACAATCTCGCATTCTTCACTCATTTAATCAAGAAAATCATTTTAAATTGTGTGAAGTGTTTTTATGGTTTGTGTTAGTAGCGTGAGAAGTATATGCTCTTCCCTCGCACCATTTGGTGACCTTGGGAATCAAAAGCTCCTCACAATACTTGCATTAATCACCCCCAACATAATCCAAAGAAATAAAACGAACCATGTTTAGTGTGATGCAATCATAAAGAAAACGTATGCTCTCCCCTCGCATCTTTGTATGAACTTGGGGATCAAAAGTATTCTTGTGATTGTGTTGGTTTTGTTAATCCTTAGAGGGCCTGCCACCTTGCTTCGAAAGGTGGGAATGACCCAAGCGGCATCAAACTAAAGCCAAGTTCTTCCAAGATGCTATATAAAATAAGGTGTCTATGATGAAAGTCATAGACAACAGGTGTTGTTGTGTTATATCGATAGACAACCTCCCCCAAAACCCTCCAAGGCGTAACCCTTGGAGACTAGGAGACTCCATAATAGAGAGTAGCACTGTCGCACGTATAACCACCTGAACGGATGCCCTTACTACGAACGATTGTTTAGCAAGCCAAAATCCTTCTATTTGTTGATGCAGAAGGGAAATCTTTGAAGCGGCCACGATTCATGTAGTTCTTAACCGAGGTAGCAGGGACAATCTAAAGGTTTGGTGAGGGTCAGGCCTTATAAGAAACCCAGATCTTGGTATGTGTGAGAAGTGTGTGCAATTATAAGGAGGAGCTGGTGCTACCAAGATCCTGGAGCTACCCGCTTTGAATAGGCCTAGCTAGGGGATTCAACAAATACTGTCATATCCTCACCTTAGGTTGTGAAAAGTGTTTGTTTAACAAAATCACACATCATTACACACAAAAAATCTTGGTTATTATGTGTTCATGTGCTTAATTGTGTGTTAATGAGCTTAAATTGATTTCAAACACCTGCCAAGAGACATTGAAAATCATTTGATCAAATTTCAAATAAAGCAAAATCCAAAATTGCCATAAAAAATCTATCTTTCTCAGGACCTGACCAACATTGCCTAGTTTTAGCGCCATCTTTGTCTAATTGTGGTAGCATTTCATCCGTGGATTGGTGCTATTCTTAGATTGACCTGCCTAAAACTAAGACCTATTTAGTTGTGATCTTCACTATTTGTTCTGCCATAATCCATATCCACCTTCCAAAAATTTGACAACAGTCCATCCATTTTTCTCTCAAAATCTTCCAAATCATACCTTCATTTTGACCTTAGAGGATCAATCACTATCATTATTGGACCCTTTTCTATCTCATTTCATATCCACTCATCCTCATTAGTATTTTTACATATCTCCTTGGACCAAAACAAATCAATTCAAAAAATCCAAATCTAAATCAAAACACCCATCAACCAAGCATCAACCAAAAACTTCTCACCCTTTTGAGCCAAAGTCAGATCTAGATCTCATCATTCACATCATATTTTTCTTGAAAAGTCATTAGTCTACCTTTCGAGTAAAACAAGCATCCCTCTTTGCATAGGGTCATTAGTCTACCCTAAACAAAGAAACATCCCTTTGTGCCAACACAAAATCTAGATCTCACCTAAAGCTCAATTAGTTGACCATCAAAACCTCTTGGAAAACATCATCCTAATCTCCCATATCACACATCAAAATCAAAACATAAAAAAAATATTTGTCAAAATAAATGTCATCCATCATCATCCATCTTTGGTCTAAATCTATGTAAAAATTAAAAAAACCAATCATTCTTACCACCCATAGGTTCACACCTTTGTTTTCATCAATCCTCCATCTTACTACACTCACCCTCTTCAATCCATCCTTGGGTCCAAAACAATCAATCCAATTCTCTTAAGGTCTCCATCCCCATTCCACTCTACTTCTAGAAATCAAACCCATACGCGTGCATGCCCATCACGAGCTCACAACACAAAAAGAATCAAGAAATGGTAGAACATTGGCAATATGGCATGCCTAACACCAATAGCAACAACATACCCATCTATCAAACATACAACCCACCTACATATTCTTACATCCCCGCATATGGTCCCAACGAAAATCCTTTTCATTACTTACAACAAATACAACCACCACCACAACCAACACAAAATGTCCCCACCATTTCCCAAGATGATCTAGATGTCTTTAGCTTTACACAAGACACCGATAACATGGACCTACTTGATAAAATCCTAAGGTCAGACCCAAGTAGATATCTTGATCATCTTCTCAAAATTGGTGCTCAACTCCCCCCATCATGACATCATCACAACCATCCACCTCTACAATCGTTCCTACCCCATCAAATACCCAAGCATCTACATCACATACCCAACCCACCACCTCTCAAACATCAACACCTATTGTATCTACCACCTCCACAAGCTTAACCGCTACCACATCTACAATTCCCACAAGTACCGCCACCCCTACCATCTCCCAACCTGTCATCACCTCCACTACCACAACTACCATAAATCCTTCCATCCCACAAATCACCCTAGGCATACATGAAAACATCACACAGGCAAGTACCTCCATGAGTGTGCCTCCACCCAACCCTCAAACCATCACTTACCTAAGATAATTACTCTCACAACCACCTCACAATACATCCAACCCATCGAACATCCACTTATCTAACGTCAATCCATCCAATGTCACGTATCCACATAACTCCAATCCCCAAATACCACCACATATTCTCCAACAACTCCACGCATATCAACAACATCAAGCACTCATCAATCAAAACACCAACCTGCAATACTAAAACCTCAACCAAACAAATCCCCAACATCAAAGCCCACCCCACCTCCAACATCTCACCAACCAATAGGCCCACACATTCCAACCACAATAGCCACAGGATCTCACAACTATAGGACAGTCCTTGATCCAAAAGATAGATGACATGCAAACTGGGGGCAAGCACAAACACTATTCCTTCAAGGATATTTGCCCCTATCCATTTGATCACACATTGTACATGCCCCCTTTCCCCAAAAACTTTAAAACACCAAAATTTGACAAATACAAGGGAAAGGGAGACCCTAGGGACCACCTTAGGGAGTTCTATATCACTTGCTTAGAAGTCTCCAATAATGATACCTATCTAATGAGACTATTTCCAAGAAGCCTCGGCGGTCAAGCCGCAGAATGGTTCGCACATCTTCCACCAGGCATTAGGACTTTCCCCGAGCTTGTGAAAAAATTTGTAAACCATTTCTCCTACAACTTCGAGCATGAAATGTCTATGACAGACCTTTGCAACACCAAAGAAAAGAACGGAGAAGCCTTTGCTTCTTTCCTGCAAAGATGGAGAATCTTAGCAAGCAAACTCCCATGGCCAATTCTGGAAAAATAACTTGTCACCATGTTTGTGACCAACCTCAACCAGGAATTAGGGTTTCATTTACAAATGCTTTGTGCATCTACCTTTGAAGAGGTCATCAACAAAGGTACCACTATCGAATGGGCCCTCATTGCCAAGGGCTCCATCAACAACAACAACAATAACAATAACAACTACAAATCCAATAACAACACCGCCAATACAAACAACAATGCCAACACGCAATCAAATGACAAGTCACATTATTGGGAGAAGAACAAGAACAATCTGAATTATGGCATCACGGATGTGAAAGCCATCAAACATATACAAAACCAAACACCTGCACATGCATATGCAACAAATGTAAATAACCAAAGGAATCAAACTAAACCACACAAACCTCGAAGGCAATTTACACCCTTAGGGGAACCCATCAAAGATATCCTTGATAGATGTCTCAAGCAAAGTTTGATCACGCTCCCACCCATTAGGCCCCATCAAGAGAATGAACTCAAAGCCACATGGCACAATGAAAATGACTATTGTGAATACCACCGCATTGTGGGTCATAAAATAGCTGACTGCATGCAACTAAAACATTGCATCCAAGACCTTATAGATCAAAATCTAGTCAACCTCAATCAAAGCGCCCAACCATCACCAAATGCCAACCTTAGAGCTTACAAGGATCCCCTACCTAACCATAATAAAGCCTCCTCATCCAACCAAGCATATAATGTCACCCCACCACCCGCATCCTATGACTCCATCGTAGGCCAGATAGAACCAGCATCCCACCATGTTAACACAATCACCATTCAGGCACAAGCACCCGATTGCGCTGTCACAACCTGTCATGGCTGGGTATCTATCTGCACAGCCCTTCCCACTGAACAAACACCTGCATCCACATCAGATCCCCTACCTTGTCATCCAACCACACATCCATCACCTACCCACCAGTATAACCTCCTAGAGCATCTAGGAAAGACACCCGCACAAATCTCCATACTTGAGTTGCTTCGCACATCACCCCTTCACAAGGACATCCTTGTCAAAGCATTCTTCCAAATTCAAGTCCCCTCTAACTTAAATCTGACCCAATTCCAAGCCATGGTAGGACACATCGCTACACCCCACCATCTCACCTTTTTAGAAAAGGACCTACCCACCTCCAAACACATACATAATGACGCCCTACATATCGAAGTCCATATCCAAAAACACACCATTAAAAGAGTCTTTATAGATGGCAGATCTGGACTAAACATATACACTCTTAAACTATTAAAACACTTGGGAAACTCTGATGCGGTTGTAGACACCAGCGAGTGCATCACAATCAAAGGCTATGATGACACTAAACGGCTATTTGAAGGCACCATCAACGTCCCTATTCAGGTGGGATAGAAAATACTTGAAACAAAATTTCAGGTTCTTGATCTTGACCTCCCCTACAACCTTCTTCTCGACAGACCATGGATTCATGCCATGCAAGCTGTCCCATCCACCTTCCATCAATGCCTCAAATTTCCTCACAATGGCACAGAAGTCACTATCTTTACCAACCCCCGCCCCTTCCAATACTATAGTTTTCTGGAAGGCCACAACCAAACCTTCTACCCATACAATAAAGCCACCACTGAAGCCAATCCAACAACATCAAACTCATATGTCGACCCCGCAAACATTGCCACCACTTCATCCCAAGCACCTCCACCACCTGAGGTCTAGATCAAGCTAAGCGACATGGGATGTGGGGAATATGACCTGCACAGTACCTTTTGTGTGGGCACATTACCCAATCCTAAGACATTTGGCATCCCAAAAACAAAGGTAGCCAACACAATCATCATCAAGTGCAAACCCTCACCCATCTTTGAGAAGAAACACCTTCTAGATCAGGATGTACTCAAAGATATCTAATCCTGGCTATACAAGGATGAAGAGCCTAAACAAGAAGCCCCCACCATCCCAACAGAAATGTATGACAAAGGCTCTGAAATTGTCAAAAGCATGGGCTATAAAGGACAAGGCGGTGTTGGCCTCCATGAACAGGGGATTGTAGAACCACTACAAGCAACAAAGAACCCCTATACTCAAGGGTTAGGGTACGGTCAACCACAATGCATCCTCACTACTGGCGAATGTATCTTAGCTGAGGTCACTACGGTCTCCTTAGACGTCGACAATCTTAATGAAACAGGCCTTCAATACTCCTTTAGTGACTTTTCTGACTTCTTCGACTCATCCATTTGTACCATATACTCAGTCACCACTCTCGCTTCACCATCCAATGACTTACCATTAGTTTACCCCAACCTCATTGATTGGGACCAACGGGGACCTCCTGTCTTCGACATCGCACCTAATGATGAGGCCATCACTGAAATGATGGGGGTAAGAGATCACTTCCCTTTGGGAGATCACAGAGTAGGATACATCATGGAGCTTGATATGAATGCCTGTTTTAGGGAGACAACCCCTGCTTCTAGTCATAAAAACATAAAAATAAAAAATGGATCTGATGATGAAAACCATTCCGTGGTAGTGTCAGATCCTAAAAAAGTAAAAATAAAAGACGTATCTCCTAGTGAAAACCTCCATGAGGTGCTAGGAGATGGAAGCATGGGCCTTCCTTAGGTAGACAAGGTGTATCCAGACAAGTCACCTATCCTAGTCAAGCTAGCCCAAGAGATGAACTTTGGGATAGAAGAAGAACCAAAGATCACTTTCAGGGCAAAATCTCTTAGCATACAAGAACATGAAAACTTCTTGGCATTTTTCACATGCCAAAATCGTAATTTTGTGTGGACCTACGCAGACATGCCAGGGCTAGATCCCTCCTTGGTCATTCATCATTGTAGTATGCCCTGATGCAAAACTAGTAAAGCAGAAACTCAGAAAAATGAATCCTCACGTGGCCCTCCTTGTTAATGTAGAGCTAAAGAAACTATTAGATGTTGGGTTCATTTGCCCAATTGATTATCCTGAATGGGTTTCAAACCTAGTACGAGTAGCCAAACTAGATGACTGAATCTGCTACTGCACCGACTTTAAAGACCTCAACAAAGCCTGTCCAAAAGATGACTTCCCACTACCAAACATCGACATGATAGTGGATCTCACGGCAGGACATGAAATGTTATCCCTCATGGATGGTTTCTCAGGATATAACCAAATCAAAATTACCAAAGAGGATTAGCATAAGATAGCCTTCATATGCCCATGGGGAACATACTGCTAGGTCATAATACCATTTGGCCTAAAAAATGCAAGAGCTACATATCAAAAAGCTATGACTATCATCTTCCATGACCTATTTCACCACATCATGGAAGACTATGTGGACGATTTACTAGAGAAATCAAAGACCAGAGAAGAACACCTAGATGTGTTGGCCAAGATCTTTGACTAGTTAGAGTAATACAATGTTTGCCTAAATCCAAAGAAGTGCATCTTCGGCATCACCTCAAGCAAACTTCTAGGATACATAGTCTCTAGAAGAGGAATCGAGGTAGATCCTGCAAAGGTCAAGGCCATCACTGAAATGCCTCCTCCAAAAACATTGAAATGACTGAGAAGTCTGCAAGGAAAACTCCAGTCTATCTAATGATTCATTGCCGAACTTGTTGATAAGTGCTAACCATTCTAGCATCTACTCCACAAAGATATAGCTTTTACCTAGAACACTTAGTGTTAGGATGCCTTTGATCAACTAAAAGAATACCTGGCTAATCCTTCTATTCTAACTCCACCATGGTAAGAACCCCTCTTGTTATATATCTCTGCAATAGAGATAGCCATCGGAGCTTTACTAGCACAGCACGATGAGCATGGAAAAGAAAGAGCCATCTACTACATCATCCGCACCTTGATCTCATATGAGCTCAACTACACACAAATCAAACAAGCATATCTAGCCCTTATCTTTACTTCACAAAAGTTGAGACACTACATGCTCAATCACAAGACCAAGCTCATCGCCAAGATTGACCCACTCAAGTATCTGCTAAACAAAGCTACTCTTACTGGTAGAATGGAAAAATGGGTCATGATTCTAACCAAATTTGACATTGAATACATGAAGAGAAAGGCCATCAAAGGACAGGTTATAGCTGATTAGCTGGCTGAAGAACCTATTTCGGCAGAACATCCTACACTAGTAGAGTTTCTTGACAAAGCTATCTTGGCAATCACACCAGCCACAGACACATGGAAGATGTACTTTGATGGATCGTACACACACAGATGCTTGGGGGCAGGTGTCCTATTTGTTACCCCTTAGGGCGACACCATCCCTAAGTCCTTCAAAATCACATTTCTATGTACCAATAATGTGGCAGAATATGAGGCTCTCATCACAGGTCTCCGCATGGCAATAAAATGGAAAATTAAGAAGTTGACTATGTATGGAGATTCTCAATTGGTCATCTGGTAGGTAAATAATGAATACAAAACCAAAAATGATAAGCTCCTGCCCTACAAAAAGATGGTCGATGATTTCAAAGACTATTTCAATGACATCCACTTTGAGCAAATCCCAAGGCTCAATAATAAAGCTGTAGACGCCATGGCCACCATCAGATCTCTGGTCGACATGAAGAAGGACAACAAGAAATGTGAGTTCCTGATAGAAGAACTCCCCATCCCAACATATGATGTTCCTCAATCTGAACTAGTGTGTGAAGTCATTGGCCCCTTATCCCTGTGCTATCAGGAAACCTACCTATACCTTCATGATAATATCCTCCCCCTTAACCTATCCACATCACAGAGAAAATCATTCATCCATTGAGCCTCCCACTTCATCCTTGTAGGCGACACCCTGTACAAAAGAAGTCTTGATGGCATGCTTCTATGATGTTTAGACTCTAGGGAAGCTGAAGTAGCCTTGGAAGAGGTACACATAGGCATCTATGGGGCCCATTCAAGTGGACCTGCTCTTTCTAAAAAGATCCTCAGGACTGGATATTATTGGCCAACAATGGAATGAGATTCCTACAGGTTTATCAAGAAATGCCTCCCATGTCAACAGCATGGCAATCTCATCCATGCACCAGCACAGGAGCTACAACCGATCACAACGTCGTGGCCTTTCTCACAGTGGGGACTCAACCTCATAGGGAAAATCCATCCACCATCCTCCAATGGCCATAAGTTCATAATCACTGCTACCGAATACTTCACAAAGTGGGTGAAAGCAATTCCACTTACCTTCACCACTGGCACCCAAATCTCCAAATTCATCCTCCACTACATCATCTGCCGCTATGGTATCCCTCATTCCATTGTCACTGACAATGGAAAGCCATTCAAGAACCAAGAAGTTCACACCTTGTGTGAAAAATTTGATATCAAACACCATTTCTCCACACCGTATTACCCTCAAAGAAACGGTCAAGCAGAGGCTTCTAATAAAACCATCCTCTGCATTCTCAAGAAGACAGTCAATGAAGCTGGACGCGAATGGTACCTCCAACTTAACTCTACCCTATGGGCTTACCGCACAAGCATCCGTACTCCCACAAGAGCCACTCCATTCTCACTAGTATTTGGATCTGAAGCCATTTTACCTATCAAGGTCAAGCTCCCATCCTTACGAGTATCCCTACAAAACATCATCTCTGAGGAGGAATACAAAGTCACAAGATTGCATCAACTAGAACTATTGGATGAGAAATGCCTGAATGCATTGAACCACCTACAGGCATATCAGAACCGCCTCTGAAGAAGCTACAACAAGAGGATCAGAACTTGAAAATTTGAAGTAGGTGACCTTGTCCTTATGGAAAATCAAAAGAACCTGCAAGAATGTCCTAAACAAGGAAAGTTTGAACCCAATTGGCTAGAACCTTATGTCATCACAGCCGATTATGGGTCAAGAGCCTATCAGCTTGCAACACCTGAGGGGCAGCCTCTAGATGAGTCGATGAACATCCTACATCTCAAGAAATTTTATGCATAACCCATCTAGTACCCCAAGTCAAAATATCAAAAAAATAGAAAAATAAAAAAAATAAAAATAAAATAAAAAAAAAAAAATAAAAAAATAAAAAAATCAGCAAAAAACCCGAGTGCAATAAAAACTTCCAATGGTGAAAATCACTTTGATGACACCTCAGATAAGTACCATGGTGAAAACCTATTTCAGGCACCATGCGTAGTGGCTGGTTTCACCATCTAATAAGTCCTCGTGAAGTTACACCACTCTATATCCCATGCATCCCATGGCTTGGAATTGAGAAACATCAAACCCTATCACCCAACCCACATTATCCCATCCCAAGGCTGACTCATGGAATAGGGACCCTTGTAAGCTCTCCTCTGTACATACAAAATAAAAAAATCCAAAAACAATACAAAATCAAAAAATCCAAAAATAATACAAAATAAAAAAATCCAAAAACAATACAAAATGAAAAAATCCAAAAACACTACAAAATGAAAAAAATCCAAAAACAGTAGAAAAACACAGAAAATCCAAAACAATCACCCCATACATCGATCTTGCTACAAATCACAATCATCAAAACATACTTCAAATCCCCACCATCACAAACATCCCAAACTATTCCCACATCATCAAGTCATACCAGAACTACATATTCATTCTGCCTGCATCTTGAAAGTACCTTGATCCCATGGATACAGGGTATGTAGGTAGTCTGGAATACGAAGGATGTTTCCAGTACTTAGGTACATAAGATACACCCATCCAACCCGTTTGGATGGTCCCCATTCATTAAGCTTTCTGGATCTGACAAATGATACACACGCTACATATATGCTTGAAACATGGTTCCTAACACAAAAATCATCAATGAACATACCAACTATAATCCTACATCTAACCAGAATGTTCTTTTGTCCATCTTCCAAAATTTTTTCAATCAACACCAATTGATCTACGTCCTAGGATATATCTTTCCTACAATGAACAAAAATCTATCATTCTATCATCATGTCTCTTGGCAAGAGCACACAAAGGTTATTTGTATCTTTTCTTTGGTCTTTTTGATTATTGATTTTTATCTTTTTGTCTCGCTCTAAGTCATTTCCAAAGCTACCTTGATTTCATTATATCATGGTAAGTAGCAAACAACACCTAGAGTAGACATGGTCAACTATTTCAGTATGTTGTGCTTGTGGGTTGGTTCCATTACTCCAGGAATAGTATTCATATCTTGAAGTCTGAGTCAGTTCTAGCATGATGTGTCCCATTTACATATATATGCATCAAAACCTTATATGTATTATTCACACTCATCGCTATGAGTCCCCTTCCCAGGCTAGGCAAGATTATACTACCTTGGGCATGCATGAAACCAACCTATTGTTTGCAGGTCTAGTCCATGCAATCGTAGGATATACATCATCACCTAGGTCATTTCATACCTTTGTGAACCGTATCCTACATTTCTATAATAAACTAAGAAATGCTCTCAATTAATCTTATGCACCTACTGCTACTAGCTCAAAATCACCATCCTAATCACTCATTCAACATTACCATCTGGGCCTATATTTCATAATCATCTACCCTCTCCCCCTCCAATCTAAAATTCCCTCACTAATCTCATTCCCCCACCATACCTCTATCTAACCAAACCAAATCCCCCCTCAATGATGTGGCGTCTTATGACCTAAAAAAATCCTCTTGTCCCCCCACCCCCATCCTCTCCCCACCCAATCCCCTTTCCCATAGCCTCACCACTCAAGGTCAAACAAAGAACATCATGTGTACTAGGACTTGATCACCTCACCTATCACCTAGTTTGCATCTCGCATGTTATTTAACTTGCATACTCATTTAGATTCATTTTAAATCATTTAATTTGCATATCATATTAGATTCATTTAATTTGCATATCATATTAGATTCATTTAGCTTGCATAGTCATTAGGTTCATTTTAAATCATCTTGCATATCATTAGGTTCATTTTAGAATCAGTTTAAATTGCATTACATATCATTAGGTTCATTTAAATCATTTAACTTGCATACCATTTAGGTTCATTTTAGAATCAATTTAAATTGCATTACATATCATTAGGTTCATTTAAATCATTTAACTTGTATATCATTTAGGTTCATTTTAGAAATCATTTTCGATTGCATAGTCATTAGGTTCATTTAAAACATTTAACTTGCATATCATTTAGGTTTATTTTAGAAATCATTTACAATTGCATAGTCATTCGGTTCATTTAAATCATTTAATTTGCATATCATAATAGATTCATTTATCCCACACACTCATTTAGATTCATTTTAAATCATTTAATTTGCATATCATATTAGAATCATTCAGCTTGCATAATCATTTAGATTCATGTTAATACTTAATTTGCATATCATATCATTAGGTTCATTTTAGAATCAGTTTAAATTGTATATCATATCATTAAATTCATTTTAGCTCAGTTTAAATTACATATCATATCATAAGGATCATTATAGAATCATTTAGTTACACATCATACATCATTTATGATCTCATCACATAGGTGCATGTTAAAATTAAAATTAGTCTCATCACATTGCATTCCATTTATATCATCTAATAACATTTAGTTACATTACATCCTCACAATCATAATCATTGCAACTGCATTTAACAAATCATCTAGTAAGCATACATAATATGTGTTTACTTTGATAAACATACATTGCATCACATTGTTGCATCCATAATAAGTGTTTATTAGCCTAAACATTCATTTGCATCATCTAGTCCATAAAATCACAAATACCATGCATATATAAAAAAAAAATCCATCACAAATACATCCATAAAATCAAAAACATAATTGGATAAACATAACACATCCATAGAATAAAAATCCATAAAGAATATTGCATTCATCACATAGGCATCATCATAATAGGGCATCATAAACCATCAAAAGCATCGTAGCATATATATATAATCACAGCAAAAAAATGTGTACACCGCTCATATCATCAAAAAATACCAAGTTTTGATACAATGCCTCTAAGGGATAACATGATAAAGCTATCACAAGGAGGATCCTCTCTCTGAAGGAGTCAAAGACTCTGATCCTGGTTGTGGTTGTGGTCCTGTCTCTGGCTATGCCTGCACTTGAACCTGTGGAACCTACTGGGGCACGTACACGAGAGGAGGCATTGTCTGCTGAACTGACTACACTAATCTCGATCTATGAGACCTAGAGGCCCCTGATCTGCTGACCTAACTGTAGCTCGGGGCACGCTGCACTACTGGCACAGCTGCATAATACAGGCCCTGATAGTACTCCACCCGTGTTCTAGCCTCCATCAAATCCCCATGTACTTGTGTCACTTGTCCCTGTAATTGATATGACTATTTCTATGCCTGGGACAACTGAGCCTACATCCCTATCAAAACTAGGGCAAGTCCACCACCTGAAGCCTGTAGACTACCCAATGCAGTCTCTGCCTGATGTGCCCTAACGAACAGCCCATCCTGCTCTCTGGTCAACACCTCTATGTCACCCCGAGCCTGGGCTAGCTGTGCTTGTAATGCCACCACCTATCCATCTACCCCATCTAATAAGGCCAATGCCCCTCGCAACTGCACTAACTCTGCATCATGGCCCTCTAGTGCCTCCTCTAGGCTAGCCACATGTGCTCATAGGGTCTCCATCTCTTCCTCCTCACCCCGAGGCCACCGACGAGGTGTTAGCCTCCTTACCTCAGCCTCCCCAGCTATCCCTGAAGGCCCTGCCTCCCCCTATTGTTGCTGTGCTACCTATGGTGGGGGTAGATCACCCCTATCCACCCTCAGTTGTCCCCCACGATGCTGAGGCCCTCTAGGCTATCGCCCCACTCCAATCTGCACCTGCTCAATAGGAACTTGCTAAACAGGTACTTGCTGCCCTGTAACCTGCTGCTGGGTCACCTGTCTAGCTGCTACCACCGCCAACACATCCATCGGCTATCCCTCCACTCCAACCACCCTCTCCTCTCCATCTACTCCCACCTCCACTAGAAATTCCTCTAGGATCTCCTCCCCCTCCTCCAGGATGTCATCTCCATCTGGGCCATCTCCACCATCAAAATCATCATCACCACCAGACCTCACTGCTTCCTTCACCGGAACTACCTCCTCTGGGTCTATCAACTGAGTGGGCCGATGCATCTACCACCATATACCATATGCAGGTGTAGTACCTGCATCTCTAACAGTGCTCCCCCAGTCCCACCGCACTGGCTGTAGAGCTCCAAAGTCAGCTAAGGCCACCTGTGTCTATATGGTTGCAAGCCAGAAGGGCGCATCTCGAGGAGTCAGTGCAAATATGGCCATCTACTACAGAGTGTCCTATCTCAAACCAAACTACTGCATGACCCAAGAGGGTAGATACATTTCTATAGTATGGTCTCCTCGACCCATCAGGTACCACTGCTAAAAAGTAAATGGTAGATGAATATCATCATCTGGCCATGGCTCTATGCTGATATATGGTCGCCAAGTCACACTAATAACATCATCTAACAGCCTCCTCCAGTACCGCACTTATCTAGTATACGTGTAGTCTGCATCCTGATATAAAAATACAAAAGCCTCAAAAGGCCACCGATAATACCCACATGTCGGCTAGGTAACAGTGATGTGCTCCCAAATCCATACATGAAGAAGAGTAACTCTAGCTGACAATGCTCTATCATGCAGATAGGCTACTGTATGCATCTCATGGTATAACTACCCCAGCATTGTCGGTCCCTAGGCATTGATGGTCTCATGCCTCACCATCCCCTCTATCATGCCCCCAGCCAATCGAAAAGCCCCTGCCTCGCCTATTAGGCATCACAACACCTCCAATCAAAGCACATAGGAATAAGGCAAAGGGATCTGCACCTGCAGCCAGTGTCCCCTCATAGCTCATCTCTCTCCCATCTGCTGAGAGAATAATGTGGTCCTCTCCAAACACTCTAATCAAGGCACTCCGCCCCCTCCTTGTGTCATATCTAACATGTCGGCCTTGAATAGGTAGCTTGAGGATGTGATAAACATCCTCAAGTGTAATGGTGATCTCACCAGTCAGCAACAAAAAGTTACAGGTCTCAAAGCGATACTGCTCCACAACCGCTGTCATCAGAACTCTATGAGCTCGTAGAACTAGCATCGACGCCACCGTCAAAAGCCCCAATCTCGCCAGTCGAGCCCACATAGCATCATCAAAATCATCGAACAATGCCATCACAAATGGAACTCATCGCTCTTGTGACTGCAATATAAATCGGTGGGTATTTTGTATACACAACAGTCTGGTTAGATGTCGACCTATCTTCTTCCAAATCATCCCCTTTTTATTCTAATGTTGAAAGCCCAAATCATTTGGTGCTAAAACAAATAATATTTCATACCATTTCATAAATAGTGCTAATAATTCTTCTAAATGGCACCATTGTAGAATATTGCGCCACTGCGCAATAGACTTTGCGCCACTGCGCAATAGACTTTGCACCAATCCAGAATATTGTGCTACTGCGTAGCATACATAGCATCATTTTAACCAATGGCATCGCTCTACCTTTTAGCGCTAATCAATAGAATAGCACCAATTCTACCAAAAGTGTGATATTCCTATATCGCACTAAAATAGCCCATTGTGCTAAAATAGAACATAGTGCTACTATAACCTATAGCGCTATTTTAGAACATAGCGCTACCATAAAACTAGTATGGTGCTAAAACGCCAAAGCCCTATCCTTTCTGACATTGTGCTAATCCGTATGATAGTGCTAAAACAACAGGTAAATGGTGACAAATCATCCTATGCTACCCTGGCGGATAGCACCAATCTAGTGGATGGCGCTAATCCACTCACCTTTTGGCACTGCGCACTCTAAGCCCTAATCCCTAAACCCCAAAATGCATGTAAAACAAAAAAATTACAAAGTTAGGGTTAGACCCTACCTGAGGTCCTACCTCCGATGCCTAGCCAAATGATTGGAACCACTCTGAGATGTGTCAAAGTCATGGGAACTGGGGGTTGTGGTCAGCCATCTCTCCTTCGCTCTTTCTTCTCTAAAGTTAAAGTGTGCAAATGTGGCACTCTTAGGGCCCACTTTTCCTAATATAGTGGGCCATGTCATACTTCCATCCCCTCTTTTTTCATCTAGGGTGCAGATCTTAGCCTCTTTCCTCCATTTTTCTTTCTGTTATCTTCTTTTTCCGTTGCCTATCCAACTTTCACTTACGTCACATCCTTTCGAGAACTCACCTGGAAAATTTTTATTTTCCCACCGACCTCTCGATGGGGCATCCCTTATCCATCTTATTCCTTCCTGGCAGCTGGGGCATATTTTTGTTCGATCTAACACCACCTCCTTCCTAGGTCCTGACGCCATGTCAAAGAGGGGCAAATGTAGACACCTAAAAATATCTTCTACCATCAAACTAACTCCCGACATCCCTAATCATGTCAATTTCCCTCCTAAACCAATTAATTAAATTTTATTTAATTAATTATCCCTTCATTACCCTATTTTCATCATTTTATCCCAACAATTGATTTAATTTCATTAATTCAATAGTCCCAACCTTAGCCAATTGATTTAATAAATATGCAATATTTATTAAATCAATTTCCCCCTTTTCACTAGATCCAATTAATTAGTTAAAACCATGTTAACTAATTAATCCAGCCTACTAATTGGACTATCCCTACCCTGGACAATTAAATATCTATTATTTAATTGCCTACCCTAGCCTACCTCATCCTAGCCCTAGGATTAATTAAATAAAACCTAAATTTAATTAATCCTAACCTCTCATTTGGGTGGTCAAACCTAGTTTAACACCCTTCCCCACATCCTCCAAATAAAAAATTGAAACAATTCCACCTAAGTCAATTTTTTATTTTAAAACATCCCACATCACATTTAATTCTCCTTACAACCCCTTACCTCACCCATGCTCATTTATTTCCTCTCTTCCCTAAATGAATTTTTAATTCATTTACATTCCCCCATATGAATCTTTAATTCAAAAATAATCCTCTACACCCATGCTCATTTAATAACTCCTTTTCCTAAAATAAATAAAAGATTCACTTTTATTCCTATCCCTCCATTCATTCAAGATTGAATCTAGGCCCTCCACATCACTTCTATCCTCCACTATTGATCTTCCAAATCAATCTCCACCCTTGGATCAAAATCCCTCCAAAAAGTCTATAAATACAACATCTCTCAACCCATTCAAGGATCCAAGTTTTATGCAAAGTTATTATGCCAAAATATCAATTGAGCTAGTTTTAGTGAGTTGCATATTTAGTTAGCATTTCACATTTGAATCACTTGTCTAGGGATAATCATGTCTTAGTAGCTGTTTTGGGTGCAAATGCTTCTTACTCCCTTGATGAGATTGGATTTGCATGTGAGGTATAGCTTTTTGTGTTTTTATGCATATTAGTTTGTGTTTCCTCCTCATTTTTTTTATCTAATCTATGGATAAACTTAGCTATCCCATTGCAACATGGAAACACTCTCAGATTGTGGGTAGTCTATGTTGTGAGTGAATCTCTAGAGTGAGTTGGTTCTCTGAATGAATTTATAATCTAAGTGACTCTTCTGGGAAAAGGGATAGAAGGATAACTATAAATGAAACAAATACCTAAAATTAACTTCTAAGGTGATGCACCAATACTTAAACTCCTACCACATCTTACTCACAATCAGTTCATAAAACTATAACTCTCACAACCCCTTGATTATACTTAATTCATTAACATTTCATATGAAGGTTCATCTAAACACAACATGCAACCTAAATCAAATTAAATATTCACATACCTATCACAAAATTAAGACAAGACAAAGAATAGATGACCATCACAATGCAATATCAAATCAACTTTGCAAATGAGCTGACAAATGGGAAGGAAAACTGCTGCTCTATAAACTGGAAATAATAATGAGTACAAAATCTAAAGTACAACTCCCTCAATGTGAGAGGAAGACTCTAAAAATTTGGACTCTAATCTCTAACTCTAACTCTAATTGATGAGAAAAAGAACTAGCTATCTCCAATATATCTTGATAGAATGATCTCCAAAGAGAAAAAGATGGAAAAGCTCCTAAGAATAGCCATGCCAATCCATTTTTGAGCTCCTCAGAAAAGCTGCCAAAATAGCCTCTAGACTACCTCCAAATTGTTGCCAAAACTGTCAAAAAGCCCTCCAGAGTGGTCTCACCAGAAAAATGCTTTGTTTGCTCCAAAAAACTCAATCTTTTGTCCATATCTGACTAAAAGAAAGCAAAATAAAGAAAACAAGATTTTGTTTGTTTTATTTGCTTTAACTGCATAAAATAGTTTAAATTTTAAACCAATTTATAAATCATTGCTTTAAACAAAACTTTACATTGAAATTGCAGTTTTATTCTATACCCTGATTCAATTAGATTTTTACAAAAATGATAATACAAGGCTTTAGAATTTTCCAAGTATATGCATATACAAGCATTTGATTTTTCTATATAAAATCATAAAAATATCAAGGCATAATATATGGTTCATAAAAAATAAAGGCCTCTAAGGCCTACCCTCTAAATAGCTCTGCAAATAGCCTCCAAGGCACGTGTCCTATCTTCCAAGGTGACCAAATGGGTTTTAAAGCATGTATCCCCAAGCAAGGTGTACACAAGGTGACCATGGACATTTTATCTATGACTTACCCCAAGTGGCTAAGGGGTCTAATGCATATTCATTTTAAGTCATGAGAATTTAAATGTTTGCAAAGGTGGAAAAAAACCCCAGGATATTATATGAGGCTCAAAATATTTAAATCAAAGTAATAAAACACTCCATCAACCTAGGGCACAAAAGAAAACCCTAAACACAAAATGGCATGTGCCCTACCTTTTTGCATTATTTCACTTTCCTCTATTCTGAGATGAAACTTTCTTCTCTCGGCCATGGCAGCTAGGGTTTGGAGCAAATCCTCGACTCCTCTGGCTATCTCGGATGGGATTTTTTAATGATTCTTACATAGACTTCAAAAGGTAAGACTTTTCTGCATAAGTTTGAATCATTTTTCCTTCATTCTAGAGGTATGTTCTGGCTTTAAATGCCGTGACTGTGGCTCACTCCTCTGATACATTTTGTGGTCCTGCTTTCCTCTATTGATCTACCTCTTCTGTCACTTTGAGGCCATCATGAGCTATCTACAGAGTTTTAACGTGGGGTTCAACAAAAATATGGTAAGCCAATTATACTTCAAACTTTGTATTTTTTTCCTTTTAGATGGGCCGCGACTATTAAATTTACCAGATCTAAGCATTCCCTTACTTTAGTATTGATTCAAGCCTTTTCATTTTTGCATCATTTTGGCCTTACAGGCTGCGGCTATAGCCAAAACTTCTAAAGCATTTCCTATGTTTTCTGTTACTCTTGATGATGATTTATACTTGTTTCTGCTGCAATGAGACTATGTTGAGCTCCTTGGAGGCAATATGAGGATAAGATTCGTGACCATATATTGCACTTTTCATCATTTTCTGAGCATTTCTTTATTTCATGTGAGCTCTCAACCTTTTTCTTTCCTTCTATTTCTATCATCTTCGCTTGAAATCCTAATGGTTTATCTTGGTCATGAGGAAAAGAGACCCTATAGTTGTGGCTACGACAACACTATACTAGGTTTCTTTCATTTTCTTCCTATAACCACTTTTCTCTTACCCGTGAAGTGTTGCAGCTGCTTCTTTATATCTCTTGCCCACTTGATATATTGTGCATGAATAATAATGGCCGTTGGTCGGTGAAGGAAAGAAAATATAAGACCCAGAGGGAAACAAGCAATTCCCACTCTGGCACACTGTAAAGTTTGCTTGTCTCATTGTATATTACATGGCTGCAAGCATGTTGATTTGGAAGATACTACTGCTGCTACCACAACCAAAGCCAATTTGAAATCCAATTTTGTCCTTGCCTTTCAACTTTGCAAACACTGCTAAGAACTTCTTCTGGGTAGACATAAGAGCATGGGCTCTTGATGTTTAAACCTCCATTTTTGTAGTAGCATGGTAAAGAATTCTCATCTAATTTTGTGTTATAGCCATATGATGGCCCTGCTGTTCTAGTCCATTTATCTTTCTATTTTGACAATGCACATGTTGTTCCTATCTAGTTATCTGAATGCATAGTGTATTTTTTACTTGATATTCTATTGCTCATATAGCTATGCATTTCAAAATTCCAAGTCCAATGCTCCATTCAAAATAGTGACTGCACCTATACTTCTTATTGCATAAGTCTTGCATCCTCCTTTCATTCTCCTATATATTATAACAGCATAAGAATTTTTGATATGCACTATAAGATAAAAATACAAATGCATCATAGATTCCTTTGTAACTGTATATGGATATTAAGACTACAGTATTTTTCCATGATGTAATATATTAGTTAGAATACATGTTGTCCTCTTTTTTTGAATTCTTCTATAGCTAAATATAACATTGAGATTATAGTCTTTGCCATGATATAGAGCATTTGATATGGTTGTAACCTTGTCTATGCTTGACTATTAGGCATCAACCTCTTAATCTTGTTCGACCTATATGTGTTTTTGTGGATCTTTGACTACCAACAACCTATTCTCTATATTTCCTAATGTCTAGGTTATATCTTTTACTATGGTCTGGGTAACGATGGCTGGCCTATCTTGTTTCTAATCGGTCTCATTATAACAGTAGCTGGTAGATAGTTATCTTGACAGAGATTTACTTATTATTACAACCATAACCGATCTTCTCTACCTTTGTTATGCCTTATTTTCATGTGGCCATTTAAATTATTTACTATCACATTTTATTATAAATCCTATAGCTATTATTTGTTATGTCATTGTAGACTTACTTCTGTAAACCTGATTACTGATCCTGTAGCAAGATTAACATAGTGTAGTAATTAGTATAAAATATTCTTGCAGTTAGATGGTTCTGTCACAATTTAGTGAACCCTGTAGCTTTTATTTATACCTTGTCATAGCCATATTAAATCCTCACAGCAGTTCTTTTATTCCTATCACCATACTGTTCTTCCTGTCGTAAAAAATGTTATGTTTCTATAGCTTGATTTAATACTCCCTAAAGCAGTTAGATTATTATTTGGAATAGAGATAATACATTTTCTAATTATTATGTATGCTTTTAAATTTAAATTGTGTGATGCTAGCAATATCTATACACTCTTATTAAATCTTTGTTATAATGAATGGCTCCTAATTGTAAACCATCTTTCAGTAGATAATAGTTCACATTAGTTTTCTTCAAACTATTAAAAGAATGAAGTATGGGTGTGCGAATAAACTAGATTTTCAGTTCTATATATATTTATGTTAAATGAATAAATGATATTTCTATTTATTACTTGCTTACGGATTGAAATTCATAATTTTTAGATTCATCTTGACATTTATGAAAGATATATGGATAAAGAATATACCTAGTTTTAGTGTTTCCTTGCGTAACTTGAATGTATCCATGTAGTAGAGATAGGATATATCTATTCAACTCGTCTTCTTATGTTGTCACCTAAAGATGTTTAACTAGAAATATGACATTATTAAACTATATATATATATATATATATACACCTTCATAAATCCCTGTGGTCAATGATTGTATGAAATTCTTGATGTAGATATGTTTATGGTGAGAGATTATGTCTGAAATGTGGGATAAAGGTTATGACTAGTGTATAGGTTTTTATATGCATCTTGAATAAATAAGTGAAGCTCCTTATTGATTTTATTGCCTTGTATTCTAGTTGATAAAACAAAAGTAAAGACTATGTAGTTGTATCTAGGCAAAAGTATGTGATAAAGGATCTAGACACTTGATTCTTTTGAGTAATTAAGAATAGAATGAGTTAAGATATCTCTAGTTTATGTCTCATTTATGTATCTTGATTAAACATATGCTTAATCTTTTTCATTACAAATATTGCTTGAAAGAGAATTCATTTTTGTTGTGCAAAAGAAAGAATTAGTTTTTTTGAAAGGAAAGTAGATTATCTCTCATGTGTGTTTGGGGTTTCTTTCTAGGCTAGGATGCCGAATGTGGAATATTAGAGATGGCTTTTCCTCTTTTTGGGAATTGAGCCTAAAACTATTTTATATGCTTGGCCAAGCTGGGGATGCATTGAAATAGATGAAAATTTGTCTAGAAAAACATTATTTATATATATCTCTGCCACATTCTATTGTGAGACAATTTGCATATCATTATTTAAATTTGTACATTAGATTTCAAGTTGCATCAGGTGTTCCCTCTTGCCAGTTGTTTCCAAGTTGCTAGACATTTCATTTAGGGCTTGGTTTCCTTCATGTTATGAAGGGATCTGGGGAAGTGTAATTGCTTCATGGTTGAGCAGAAAAGTTCTTGAGCCATGTTTCCATCTCTTGGCTTGCAAGAGGACCATGTGGGTTCATGGCAGTTGGAGAGTTTGATTGATTTATTATTCTTATATTATACTTGAATATTGTACCTTGTAATTATCATTGGATGAATTATGGCAAGAAAGCCAAATGGACATGTATATTCTTTATAGTGTTAATACCTAGATTTAGCATTTGTTTTGTAACATTTAATGATATTATTGATTAATGATTATGAGATCTATCTTTTTACTTGAGTTGATGTAAATAAGTGGATTGTTTACTTTAGTAACTTTTCTTTTGGAATGCGTACTTTACAAATACTGCCATTAGGATTTGCATGTGAGATCTATTGAAAACCTTTTCTGTTCTTAGCTCTTGCACACACTTGATATTGTTTAAATGAGATCAATTTTGTTCAAGTATTGATTAAATATGCTTCACACCTACCCTAGTTGCTCTACATTAGATGCATTTCTCTGTTCTTGACCTAATCATCTTTTTACTATCACAAGGATCCATGATCATTTAGGAAACTTCTAAGAAGAGTGTATTTTCTTCAGATTTTTTATCAAATGTCATAATATTACTAGCCAAACATATCCATGTCATTATTAGCCATTATGTTGAAGATTTCAACATCTTATGCATTTAGGGGTTTGAAAAAGATTTGCAATTGCATCTCCCCCTAAGCCAATACTTCCTTTTAGTTACTAGAAGATCCATCTGCATTAGGCAGAGGTACAAATCCATCCTTCTTCTTCCATGTTTTGTTCATTTCCTCCTTTTTCTAAACAATATCAATCTTCTTTTGAGGAGTAGAAGATCGTACATTCTTTCCATACAAAACCTTGCAATGTGTCCTAATTTATTAAAAGTTGTAGAAAGTGATCCTAGATTGTTGAGCATGATCACCTCTTCTCACATTAGATCTACAATCAGCTACCTTATGACCAAACTTGTTACATGTGTAGCAATAATCATAGAAGAATTGAGAACTCATATCATTATTCTTGTTCATTAAACTATTCCATAAAATGAAATAGCACCATATATTTGAGGCACAATTGGTCTTCTACTCATGTAATCATTTCTTCTTTGCCTAGGTCTACAATCAATAGCCTTAGGCCCAAAATTATTGCAAGAAAAAAATGACCTTGGAAAGATTGATTGAACCTAGTAGGGGCATGTTGTCTTGCAGGTGGAGAAACTCTGAATCTTCTTTATCTCTGGACAGGAATGAATCCATCTTCTTTGGTGTCTCTGGAGGAAATCTTCAGTGCAAGCCTCTTCTTCCTTTATTTCATACTTTCCTTCTGCTTTGAAGTTATCATATAAGTTTGTAGATGCACTGGTTATAGGACTTTTCCCTTTTTCAAAACCAAGACCATATTTTTCTTTTGATGGATTTTTAGATTTAATTAACTCATAAAGAATTTTAGAACCTCCTTCTAGTTTTAATCCCTTGTCAATTTGTTCTTTTTCTTTTTCTAGTTCTTTTCTCAGAGTGACAACTTCTTCCTCAAGTTTTGAACATTCAATTGCTTTCTCATTGAGCTTAATATTTAATCAATATTCAATCCTCTTTCCTTCTTCAACCATGACTTTCAAGATAGAGATCACATCTTCTTCTTCCTTGAGTTTAATGTCACATCCTTATCTCCTTCTATTTAAGCTTTCAATTTGCCAATTTCTTCTTTTGATTCTCTCGTTTGTGTTTGTGATGCCCATCTTTTTCAGTTACTTCAGTTTAGACTATTTGACTATGTTGATTTGATTATATGCTTTGTGTGTGAGAGTTTTATGTTACTATGCTAGGGACATTATGTTATACTTGAACTCTATGGACATTTTTTCTATATTTGAACACTATGGACATTAGATTTTAGATCTGATATTTTAACTCATGACTAGAGGTTTAAGGGATTATTATTTAGGTGTGACAAAGAATTTAGTGGATGAGCTAGATGTATAAATTATGGCCATTTAAATAAATTATTTGAGTATGCAATCATGAATGGGTTAGAATAATTAAGTTATTTTCATCTATGTAGTTACATGTTTCTTTGGCTACATATTCTTTCATATACTAATATTAAAAAATGAAGTGTGCAAGTGGGTGGCCAAGATCATTAAGTTTCAAAGATTTCCATGAACCTATCATGTGATACCTAGTTAACCTATTCTAACTTGCAAAAGGGGTGAAGACTAAATTATGTGTATATTAATTAATTAATTGGTTTGGTCTATAGTTAGTTTTATTTTATATTTTATTTAAATTTAAATTGGTTTATGTGAGTTTAAATTTTATTTTTAATTTATTTATTGCTATATTAGTTTGGATGAGGATAAGGGATGTGTATCTATTTTTAATTGTTTTTTATTTGTTCCAAAGATTTGTGAGGGAAAAAGAAAGAAAGTACCCATCATTTGGGTTTTTTCAAATTTTTTGTTATTTATGGGGAAAGTTGGCTTTTGGGAAAATACTTTTTAGTTTTAGCATGATTTTGGAGAGAATTTTGTGAGAAGAATTGTGAAACTATTGGGAGAAGTTTTGGCTTGGAAATAAGAGATTTGGTTGTGGATTTCTCATTCAACGGTTTTTGGTGCAGGAGCACCAAGATATCTAGGATTTGGTTAAATCTTCAAGTTGTTTTGTTTGTTTCAATAAGGTCCTTGAGACCATTCAATGTTGTATAAGGCTTGAATGCCATGCATGTAATTGGACTATGTCCAAATGTCTAAAAGAATCTATTATCTTGTTGTAGTCCTAGGAGGACAGTCTTATTGTAGGGGGCAGTCATTAAAGTTTCCATGTTTGTAAGCCTATAAAGGCATGTCAAAGGTTTGGAAGTATGTTAACACCTTGTCCAAGGTGAACAAAAGGTTAGAAAGCATTCTCCAAGTGAAAACATTCTCCAAGTGACTTTGGTACTGTCAAACCAATTCCACCATCTCCACTGTGTAGGGTCTGTAGGACAACAATACCTACCATACCTTTCAAGGACAGTCACAACCTCACTGCTCCATGAGAAGGATAGTCACAATATCCATCTTAAGGTGGTCTCTTTTAAGACAAACTCTTGCCTGATTTATAACATACCAAATCAATAACTCACTAAACATCTAATGTCTTCTGTGACAAAACAATGACATGCCAAACATACCTATTATCTTCTTGGTAGTGGCTGTCTCCAAGCCTTCCTTATAGTGACTGTTGTCCAAGTCAAAGAAAGGTAGAAAGGACTGTTGTCTTAGGGAAACCTCTCCCTACTCCTTGTCATAGGTTCATGACCAGATCTAGGGCCCTTCCTACTGGCCTCAACACTTAACATTCATCTACTTTCCACTTCCTTGTTACTAGTTACCACCCCTTTGTTGTTGTCCTTCTCCAAAACCTCAACACAAGACTTCTGTAGGGTCATCTACATGACCAACTTAGTCCAAACCGTACTCCTGCCTCCCCAAACCTTCACAAGACATTATATTACCTAATATACAACCCATTCTAGTTTTTGGGCTCTCCCTAACCTAGGGAGCTGAGGTAGGACTTGATCCTTTTACATTTCTATATAAAGTATGAATGTTGAGATTATGTAAAATTTGTTGCATGATGAAATTTGTGTTTGTTTTGGTTTTGTTGTGGGAATCAAGTTGTTTAGGGAGCTACCCTCCCCTAAGGGGTGAGACCCTCCCAAGTGTTGGGGTAGAGAGAGGCATGGAGCCTCTCTTGGGGAAAATATTGGTTGTGAAATGTGATAAAATGAAGGATTTGGGTGATTGTTGTTGTTGGTATGGTATGAAGATGTTATGGGTATGGGATGTGTAAGTGATTTGTGGGAATAGAGGTTGTGATTTCTATGATTATGAATTTTATGGAAAGAGGGAGGATTATCCCCTCTCTCAGGCCTCTGTGGGATCCCGTGGATTCCAAGTTTGTGAGTCAACCAAATGGGGTTTTGAAGTTAGGTGTAAATGGATTTTTCATTTTATGTATTTTGTGTGGTTACATGTGTGTTTCCTGGTTCTTGGAGTCTTTCTCGAGGGTTGGATTGTGTGACAATCCCTATGGTAGGGTGGAGAGTAGGGTTTGACCATTCATTGTTTGGTAGATGTATTATAGGAAAGAAAAGTTGAAGTCTTCTAAAGAATTTGAAGGTCAAAGGAACTTTTGTAATTGCTCAAGAGAAATAATACCCTATTGTGTACCTCATGGCAAGATGCCATTAGAAATGTGAAATTGTTGGGATTCTTGTAAAAGTTAAGAGATTGTATCTCTCTATGTATTCTTTGGATCCTTGAGATTTTGCAATAATTTATTTGGAAATGTAACCATGTGAATGTCTTAAGTCAGGTTTTCCCTTCCTTTTTGTGTTCAAAATTTGTGTCTGTAGGTATATGTACTCATGTTTAAATTCATTATGTATACATCTAATTTTTGGTATTATATAACCTACTGCTATATGGAAATTCATTAACTACTATATAGAAGAATGATGTGATACAATTTAGATTTGAAATAGATAAATAAACTGTTGCATGCAAATACACACACACACACAATTTTAAAATTTATTATTTCCATGATTATGGAAATTAAACAAAAGTTCATAAACAATGTTATGAATTTTATGCATTTTGAATACTATTGTACAAATTTAAGTTAAGGTTTGTCTAGTGTTGGGCTCAAGCCATGGGAGAACTGTGGGGTTCCCACAGTGCCCCCATGGGGAGACAACGGTCCTACTAAGGCCACAGGCCTACAGGTCATGACCCCACTTTAAGTGTTGTTTGTTCTTTAAACACAAATATATAATAATAAAAATTATATCAGACTACCCTTCCTTGTTGTCTCTATCAGCATTTTCCATGCTCAACTTCTTCACTGCTGATGATCTTGCTCTAGAGTGTTGATTATATGTATACACCTTTATATGTATATCTATATATATATGTTTCAAGTATGTGCCTAACCGGTGTTGTCATTGGTGTCAATTGTGCTCTTTTTTTTATGCTTTCTTGTAATGAGTTAGATGCTTTGTATTGGCTTATATAAGTGTTGAAGATAATGAATAAGTATTCCTAATACTGAATTTCCAATTGCCTTTGACAAATTTTTCCCCTCTAGTGGAAATAGTGTATTGAAGAGTATCTTTGTTTACAACAGAATAGTCTAGTAGATTGCTCTGTATTTCTTGAACAATGAATATCTTTATCTATGGATTGGAAGTTAGTTAGAGACATGTCTAAAGTTGTTATGTTCCAAGTTTGAGCCTCCTATAAGAAGTTTTGAGTGAGTTATGTTCACCAGAGTGAAAAATATTTTTTTGTATATTTGGTGCTAATAGGGAGAGTGTATTCTGCTCCACATTCCTCCGCATTTAAGTATTTTGGTCTGCAGTTATGGAATTAATTTTGTAATATTGTTATGTGCCTTCAACTCTAATGGTTCATGATTTTGTGGTCCGTAAGTGATCTTTTTTTTATGACAGTGGCTGACAGTTATGTTAATGTGCTTCGGTTTGTAGAATCTTATGAATAAAGTAATCAGAGGTGGTGCTGAAGTTCCTGATGATTATAATGTGCTTGTGTATGTCTCTTGGTCATTTTCCTACCTTTTGATTGGTACACAAAGAGTAATTTCGATTATGGAGGAACATTGTTCCTAGAAGACTTAGTGTTAACACCAGTCTTCGCCGACTTGGTTGTTTTCACTACTTGCGGAGTTGCATTGAAGATTATGGAAGCATGTTGTGACATGGAAGATTTCATTTGAGTCCTAGCTAAGGCATAATGTGATCCGCATACATCTTTTCCTTAGCTAATTTTGTTTAGGTCCAGACCTATTTCTATGTATGTTTGTAATGCCGACCTTAGAGATTGTTCCAATGGTTGATGAATGTAATGTCAACCTTGATGTACATTCCAAGGTTGATGAATTGTATGAAAACATGTAATGAAGTTGTGAAAAAGATGTGCTTGTGCGAAAATGTGAAGATAAGAAAAAATGTGTAAGAAGAGCAGAGCAAAGAAATTATATTGTACTTTAATGGAACTAAACCTAGACATGGAGTAGATGCTATCAAATCTGTTCACTAACCCTTAGCAGTGAGCATTTTAGGCAGTGAGCCTCTATTTTTTGGTATTCCTATAACATATTTATTTATGTGAGCTAACACCCACCATGGTTTTTCCCTTATAGTTTTTTCGACGTAAAAATCTAGTGTCTCATGTGTTGATTATGTTATTGTGTTGATTTTCTTATTTCATACCTTCATGATTAAATCTGAATAACAGTGAACAAGTGTTTGATATGTTAATGTTCATAAGTGGTCAAAGTTTTGGAGACAACTAATTCATCCCCCCCTCTCAGTTGTCTGGTGCATTTCAACAATTGGTATCAAAGCCAAGTTGCTTGAAAGTAAGCCTAACAACTTGAGGTAGATCTAAGATGTCTTACAGGAAGGAAACTCTATAGTTTGATATAACAAATTATACTCTCTAGAAGGTATGAATGAAAAACCATCTCCTTTGTCTTCGTTATAGAGTGTGGAATGTGACAGAGACAAAGTATACCATGCCTTAGAATAACAACTGAAGATGAAATCAAACAATATGAGTTAAATATCAAAGATAGAGATGCTCTGTTAAGTGCCTTGTCTAACACTCAGTTGATAAAAGTCATGGATCTAGAAATTGCTCATGAATTCTGGGTAAAGCTAAAAAATCTATATGAAGGAGATGAGTCTATAAAGAGCACTAAATTGCAGGTCCTGAAAGTGAAATATGAGGGTTTAAAGATGAGCGAAGATGAGAAGATAACAACCTACATGCAAAAGGTTGATGAAATTGTCAATGGAATAAAAGGTATGGGAGGAACTATTGATGAGAAGGAAGTTGTGATGAAAATTCTTAGGTCATTACCTAAGTCCTACAGTCACAAGGTAGCTACAATTGAAGAAGTAATGACTGAGCAAGAAGTCACAAAGGATCAGTTGCTAGGAAAGCTTACAACTTTTGAGATGAGAGAGTTTGGTGATGCTCTGTCGAAGATTGAGACGGCTTTCAAAGCTAGTACTTCAGAGAGGATCTCCAGAGCTGAGAAGTACAAGGTGGAACTTGATGATGAGCTTGATGAAATTAAATCCAACTTTTTGACAGACTACAAAGAGGTTTTGGTAAGTTTAAAGGCAAATTACCTTTCAAATGTTTTACATGCGCTAAGGTTGGTCACTATGCTTCTAGGTGTCCTGAGAGAATTGAAAGGAATAGAAATAGATTTGAGGATAGACCTAGGGTTCCAAAGAAATTCTACTGTGTTAGAGATCTTGATGATGAAGGTGTGACAGATGATGAATATGATGATGCTAGTACTAGTTCAAATGAATGCTTGTTTATTTCCATTAAAGAAGAAAATGTGTCTACTAATCTTTCTAGCTATGTGAAGGAAGAAAAACCAGTGGAAGAAAGTGCTTTGGCTATTCAGGTTGAGAAAGATAAGGATGAATGGATTATTGAAAGTGGATGCTCACATCAGATGACCAGTGACAAAAGCAAGTTTGTGAGTTTGGAAAAGTATGATGGAGGTCTGGTTAGGTATGGAGATAATGCAGCTGGTAAGATTTGTAGAAAAAGGATCTATTTATTTTGATGGAAAGCACAACACTGATTATGTCCTATATGTGAAGGGTTTAAAGCATAATCTTTTGAGTATGGGTAAAATGTGTGACAAAGGTTATGATCTAAGATTCAAAGATAATGGGTACAAGATCATGGAAAGCTCTGGAATAGTGATTGCTACCAGTAAGAAGACTGGAGGTAACATTTACCAATTAAGAGGAACTAATGATTATTGTTTATTGGCTCAGACAGATCAGAGTTGGCTGTGGCATAGAAGGATGTGTCATATCAACTTTGATAATTTGGTGAAGATAAGTTTAGGTCAGGTTGTGAGAGATTTACCAAAGCTTGTGAAACCTACCAATACCATTTGTAAGGAATGTCAGTTGGGGAAGTAGACAAGAACAAGTTTCAAGAGCAAAGAGCAATTTTCTTTTGGTTTCCTGGATCTAGTGCATATAGACTTGTGTAGTCCTACAAGGGTGAGAAGTCTACAAGGAGACGTGTATTTCATGTTGCTTATTGATGATTATTCTAGAATGACTTGGGTCACTTTTCTAAGAGACAAATCAGAAGCCCTAGAAAAGTTCAAATCCTTCAAGGCAATGGTTGAGAATGAGATAGAACTAAAAATGAAATGCTTGAGGTATGATAGAGGAGGTAAGTTCACGTCAAATGAATTCAACATTTTCTATGAAGAGCAAGGGATAAAGAGATAGTCGTTTGCACCTAGGACTCCTCAAAAAAATGGAATTGTGGAAAGAAAGAATAGGATAGTTCAATAGGCTGTTAAGACCATGATGAAGGAAGTTGATCTACCAGAATTTTACTAGAAAGAAGCTATACATATTGTTGTCCACATTCAAAACAGAGTTCAAGTCAAAGGTAATGGTACTAAAACTCCTTATGAGTTGTGGTATGGAAGAATTCCTATAGTGAAATATTTCAAAGTTGTTGGAATCAAATGCTATATCAGAAGGGAAGAAGATGTAGGTAAGTTTGATGCTAGGTGTGATGAAGGAATCTTGCTTGGATACTCTACCAAGAGTAAGGCCTACCAGTGCTACAACAAAAGGATGAAAAAGATTGTTGAGAGTGTTAATGTCAAAAGTGGATGAAGACAAGGAAAGAACATCAGATCTGAGTGGCTATGAATCAGATGACCCTGTTGTCACAATAAATGAGAAGAAAGGTGAACAAGAAGATAGTCAAGATGAAGAAGAAAAGGCTCTAGAAAATGTAGTTAAGACTCCCAAGTATGTAAGGATCAATCATTCTAAAGATCAAAT
This sequence comes from Cunninghamia lanceolata, assembly GCA_027924645.1. Classification (NCBI taxonomy): domain Eukaryota; kingdom Viridiplantae; phylum Streptophyta; class Pinopsida; order Cupressales; family Cupressaceae; genus Cunninghamia; species Cunninghamia lanceolata. The sequence continues at coordinate 3,858,328 of BSBN01000576.1, forward strand.
TATTGGAGACAAAAACAAAGGGGTATTGGAAAGAGTTGCAGAAGAACAAGTGAATTACTATTTGCTTTCAAAAGTTGAACCAAAAACTATGAATGAAGCTTGCAATGATGAAAATTAGGTAAAAGCCATGGAAGAAGAGCTGACGTAGATAGAGAAGAATTAAACTTGGGAATTGGTTCCTAGACTTGTTGATAAGAATGTGATTGGAACTAAATGGGTCTTCAGGAATAAGTTGAATGAGAATGGAGAAGTAGTTAGAAACAAAGCAAGCCTAGTTTGCAAAGGATATTCTTAGTTGAAAGGGATAGATTTTGAGAAGACCTATGCTCTTGTGGCAAGAATTGAAGCAATAAGAATGTTTTTAGCATTTGCAACATTCAAAGATTTCCAAGTGTATCAGGTGGATGTTAAGTCTACATTCTTGAATGGTGAGTTGGAAGAAGAAGTCTACATTGAAAAACTGAAAGGATTTAAGTTATCAGACCAAGATGACATGGTGTGCAGATTGAAGAAGGCCTTGTATGGACTGAAGCAAGCCCCAAAGCCTGGTATGCAAGGTTAGACAAGTATTTGTTGCAATTAGGGTTCAGTAAAGGCACTGTAGACAGTAATCTCTATTTCAAAATCAATATAATCAAATCATGATTGTTGTAGTCTTTGTTGATGACATTATCTTTAAAGGCAATGAAGTTATGTGCATGAATTTGTAGGGGAAATGCAAAATGAGTTTGAGATGTCTATGTTTGGTAATGAATTTCTTTCTGGGTCTGTAAATTACTCAATCAAATAAAGGAATCTTCATTTCTTAGTCTAAGTATGTGAGAAAGTTGTTGAATAAATTTGGGATGGAGGACTCCAAACCAGTATGTACTCCCATGGTGACTAGCTGCAAGTTGAGAAAACTGATGAATCACCTAAGACTAATCAGAAAAGGTAGAGATCTATGATTGGAGGATTACTTTATCTAACTCGAACCAGACCTGATATAATGCATGTAGTATGTCTTGTGGAAAGATTTCAAGAAGATCCTAGAAAGTCACATGTGATATCAATCAAGAGAATCTTTAGGTATTTGAAAGGCACATCAGATCATGGCTTATGGTATCCAAAGGATAATGATTTCAATCTTGGTGTTTATATAGATGTAAATTGGGTGGAAGATGTTGATGATAGAAAAAGTACAAGTGGAGGTGCTTTCTTCTTGGGTAATAGATTGGTTTCATGGTTGAGTAAGAAGCAAGATTCAATCTCCTTGTCTACTGCAGAAGTAGAGTATATTGCAGCAACATGTTGCTGCACTCAAGTGTTATGCATGAAGTAGACTTGTGTATGAAGATCCAATTGCAATCTTTTGTGACAATACAAGTGCTATAAACATTTAAAAGAATCCAGTGATGCACTCAAGAACAAAGCATATATCAATAAGATATCACTTTTTGAGAGAAAATGTGACAAAGAATTAAGTAAATAGGGAATATGTGTCCACAAAGGATTAGATTGTAGATATTTTCACTAAGCCTCTACCAAAGGATACCTTTGAGTATCTCAGAGAAAAGTTAGAGGTTATTACCCCTCCTGCTCTAAACTAAGATGCATAGGAATGCATCAGTCCAGTGGTGTCCAAAGCCTCATTTTTTTATCTGGATTGATGTTTTGATAGCTACCTCTCAGGGGGGGTAGCTAGATGCTATTGATATGAGTTCCTAATTAAGAGCAGTAAGTGTCATAGTGTTGATGAAAGAACAATTTCAGTTTGATAAGAGCAACAGAGTGCAAGTATGTGCCCTTTGCCATTGATGTCAAAGGGGGAGAGAAATCATGTGAAAAACTCAGGGGGAGAAAGAGTGTAGATGTGTAAAAAGAAAGGGTGAGTATCTTGTCTAGATGATCTTTACATTTTTTCACATCATATGTTGTCATCAATGACAAAGGGGGAGATTGTTGCAAGTATGTGCCTAATCATTGTTGTCATTGATGTCAACATATCTGTGTTGTCATTGGTGTCAACTGTGCTCTTGTTTTGATGCTTGCTTGTATTGAGTTAGATGCTTTGTATTGGCTTATATAAGTGTTGAAGATAATGAATAAGTATTCCTAATACTAAATTTCCAAGTGCCTTTGAGAAAGTTTTCCCCTCCAGTGGAAATAGTGTATTGAAGAGTATCTTTGTTTACAGTAGAACAGTCTAGTATATTGCTCCACATTTCTTGAAGAATGAATATCTTTTTCTGTGGATTGGAAGTTAGTTAGAGACATGTCTGAAGTTGCTATGTTCCAATTTTAAGCCTCCTATAAGAAGTTTGAGTGAGTTATGTTCACCAGAGTGAAAACTACTTTTTTCTATATATTTGGTGGTGACAGGGAGAGTGTATTCTGCTCCGCATTCCTCCACATTTAAGTATTTTTGGTGCAGTCACAGTAGGAGGGTTCACATAATGAACTATCTCAACCATGTAGCAAGAGTAAACACAACATAAACAACTCAAATAAATGGAACAAATGCAGATTTACTTAATCAGTATATTGTAGAATTCAAATACAATCTGGCTGGCAACATGCAGGCTTACAATTAGGGTTCACAGGCTTGATTACATACATGCACAAGATAAAGCTTTAAAGCTCCTTTGTACAAAATCTAAACTATCAATCTTCAAAATTATGAGAACTTGATAACTTGATACCTACTTTCCTAAGGATCTATTACATCAATATATATCAAATCTGAACCAATAGATTCCTCCGTGTTAGCTAAGGAAGGTCACAAACTCTAATGAAGAGTTGTAATGTGTTCACAGATAGGTCAGGCCTAAATGCATAGAACACTTTCTCAAATGAATGGAACAACATGCAGACCCTTGAGAAAGGTCAACCATGAACCAAAGGACATTGAATGATGTGTCATTAAGATTCAGAAGTCAAGGAATGATTCGTAAGCCTTCTCCTCTAACTGATTGTCTGAGACTGTCAGGATGCTTTGCTCTGAGAAAATAGTTGATCTTCTAATAGCGATATCTTTCCAGTAACTAATCCAAATGCTCTGAATTATTGATATGATGTAGATGAATGAATGTATATGTTAACTCCAGATCTATAAGATGTGAAATGACAAAACCAGACCACAAGCTGAAATTGCTTCTGACTAAACTACCTAAACTGAACTTGGAAAATGAAAGAAATGAAATGCAAACAAACTGAAATGTAAATGTTTTTTTGGTTGATGCAAGATTTCTCTTGAACTAGGGATGCTCCTACATTAGACATCTGGGGTTATTGAAAAAGTGAGTCCCTCACTTTCCTGGGGCTAAGGGAGAACCAAGACAATGCACATCAGCCTGAGAAATCCATGATGAATCTTCTTCCAGTCTATCTTTCCACTTCACAAGATAATCTTTGTTTTGTCTTCCTCGAGTGCTGCGTCCAACTCTGTTATCCAAAATGTCTTCAATCTATTTCGATGCTTGTTGTGGTAATTGCTTCTTCAAGTCTTCTTCCATGTTGTTACTAAACTCTACTTCATGATACTGATAAAGATCTATAATGTTGAAAATAGGTGATATACTTAATGTCTCTGGTAACTCTACTTCATATGCATTTCCTGAATCAAATTTCTTGAGTATCTAACAAGGTCCAAATTTCTTCATCTTCAACTTGTTATATGTCCCAACTAGAAATCTTTCTTTTCTCAAGTACACCATCACTTCATCTCCAACTTCAAATTCCTTATGTCTTGTCTTCTCATCTACATTTTCCTTATACTTTCGATTCATATCTTCCAAATGCTTCTTTACTTGATTATGCACTGTCTTCATATGATCTACAAATTCTTTCACTTCTGCACTTCTCTTTTCTTCCATGCAAATGTTCCTCAACTCTACAACTCCTCTAGGATTTTTTAATGCACCCCATGCAATAAATTCATTAACCATGACTGACCACCTACTTCCTTTCCCACAATAGCCCAAAATTATCTATTTTGAGAGAGAAAACCTTCTTAAATCCTCTAGAAGATTCCTCTCAAAAAGGCAATAAATTTTGCAAGTACAACACTATCTAACAATCTGCTATTTTTAGCATTTACTACCAACCAAACAATATAAAACAATGTCTAATGTAACTATACAAAAGAGTATTTATTCACTTAATAAGATATTAAATTTTCATAATTTATCTATTCTTTTTTATTATCATTATTATATATTAAAAATTATTAAATTTATGTTCAAAAACAAATATTTAATATTCAACATTATTTATTTATAAAATAGATTAATAATTTCTATAGATTAACAATAAACAACTCAAAAACTACATACCAAACATTTTTTATGATAACACCCAACAAAACAACAGAGACTCTCAACCATGCACCAATCAACCAAACTGACCAAACTCAGGACTGAGAACTCATTCTCATCAAGAATGATGTCAACTAAGGGACCTCATGTCATCTCCATTCCACAACTCCCATTAGTATGAAGGCACGCTCAGACCTACCAATTCAGGTGGAGTCGATGCCTGGTACCCGCAACAACAAGCATGTTGAATACAATATATATCTAATCATCCAAACATACACATAGTAATAGGGAATCACAACATAGTAGGCTAGTCATTATGAGTAATACTACACTGTCGCTTCACAAATGCATCACAAATATCCACATTAAAGAAGTTTATCAGTAATAACCAGATAACACATAGTCAGATAGTCGCATAATTCACATAGTAGAACTAATCTATTTCCATGACTGATCAAAACATAAACATAATGTACTAATCATAAAGTATCAATAGTAAACATCAATGAGTGACATTGACTACATCCTAATAGTAAGCCTACCATCAACACATCCATCATACCCTAAGTATTTCGAGTATTTTACCTTCTTCTTCATGCTCCTTAGCCCAACCACCTATTCATCAAAGGTGAGAATGGAGGGGCACTACAAATTTACTCCAGTCACAATCTCAAAAGGTGTTCTTTTGATACTCCTATTTACTTAATTATTGTATGCAAACTCTGGTTGTGAAAGAATCAAATCCCAACTTATGGTTTTATCTCCAACCAAACATATCAACAAGTTTCCCAAACTCCTATTCACTATCTCTGTCTGTCCATCAGTCTGTGGATGAAAAGTTGAACTAAACTTCAAATTTGTCTTTATCTTCTTCCAAAGTGTCTTCCAAAAGTGTCCAACAAACTTTGTATCTCTATCTAAAACTATACACTTGGGTAAACCATGCAATCTCAGAATCTCCTTGAAAAATAGGTTAGCTACATGCACTGCATTAGTTGTCTTCTTACAAGGTATGAAATGAGCCATCTTTGAAAATCTGTCAACCACTACAACTATTGAATCATGTCCTCTTAATGTCTTAGGCAATCTCATCACAAAATCCATAATTATGTCTTCCAACGTCTCTCCGGTACTGTCAAAGGTTTATACAATCCAGTATTTTGACTACTCCCTTTTGTAACTTGACAAACTCTATAACTCTACACAAATCTCTGAACATCCTTATTTATCTAAGGCCAAAAGTAATTTTTAGTCATGAAAGCCAATGTCTTATCAATACTAAAATGTCTTGTCAATCCACCACTATGCTTCTCCTTAATCAAATTATCTCTCATTGAACTTCTAGGTATGCACAAATGACTTCCTTTGGACAACATATCTTCTTCAAAGAAATAGTCCAACCACTCACTCCTATCTATCACAACAGGTTCCTTACATGCTTTCCAAGGTTCTGTAAAATTCGTGTCTCCTTCATACATATTCTTCAATTCATCAAAACCCAACACATCAACTCTCATCTCTATCAAAAAGTTTCTTCTCCTACTCAAGGCATCATCAACTTTGTTTGATTTTCCACTCCTATGCTTCAACACAAAAGTATAACTCTACATGAACTCTACCCATCTCATATGCCTCTGATTCAACTTACCTTGACTATTCAAATATTGCAAAAGCTTGATGATCTGTATACAACACAAACTCCTTAGGTAATAAATAATGTCTCCACTTCTTCAAGGCTTGAATTATGGCATAGAACTCTTGATCATAAACTAAATATATTTTCCTTGCATCATTCAAATTCTCACTGAAATAATCTATAGGTCTACCTTCTTGACTTAATACTACTCCAATTGTATTTCCACTTGCATCACAATCTACTTGAAATACCTTATTGAAGTCTGGTAATGCCAAAATAGGTTGCTCTGTTACTTTCTACTTGAACAATTCAAAAAATTTATCTTCTCTAGATGTCCATTTGAAATATTTTCTATCTCCTCTCATTGTCTCTGTCATAGGATTAAAAACTGAATTGAAATTTCTGATGAACTTTCGGTAGAAACTATCCAATCCATGAAATGATCTAACCTCTCCAATACTCTCCAGTGTAGGCCATTCAACAATTGCTCTCACTTTCTCAGGATTCATCTTCAATCCTTCCACAAAAAACACAAATCCTAAATATACCAACTCTTCCTTCATATAACTACACTTCTTGATGTTTATTAGTAATCTCTCTTCTCTCAGTCTCTGCAAAACTTGTCTAATATGCCACAAATGTTCTTCTTTTGTTTTACTAAAAATTAGAATATCATCCAAGTACACAATAACAAACTTACCCAAGAATTTCTTCAGAACTTCATTCATCAATCTCATGAAAGTACTCAGTGCATTTGTCAATCCAAAAGGCATCACTAACCATTCATATAGTCCTTCATTTGTCTTAAAAGAAGTCTTCTATTCATCACCTTCTCTAATTATGATTTGATGGTATCCACTCTTCAAGTCTATCTTTGTGAAATATTTTGCTCCACTCAAAAAATCCATGATATCATCCATCTTAGGTAAAGGAAATCTATACTTAACTTTGATCTTGTTTATTGCTTTAGAATCAGTACACATTCTCCATTCTTCATCCTTCTTAGGTGTCAAAACTACAGGTACTACACAAGGACTCAGACTTTCTCTAATCAAACCTTTCCTCAACAATTCTTGTATTTGTCTATTCAATTCTTCATTCTCTATTGGTGTTATCTGGTGTGCTGCTTTGTTAGGCAAACTTGCTCTCGGTATAAGATCCATGTGATGACTAAGACTCCTTATAGGTGGCAATCCTTCAAGTACATTATCTAATATGATGTCTTCATACTCTATCACCAACTCCTTTATCTCTTCCAATTGTGATTCTTTAGTTTCTTGCCTCAATGTTTCAGGATTCATAGGAATCAAGGCATAACACATATTCTCATGTCTCAAATCATCCAGAAATTTTCTTCCATATACCAAACAAATTCTAGCATTCCCACATACTTCACTCTTAGGATCATTTTCTAAAGGAATCAAAGTAATTCTCTTTCCATTTGTTGTTATAGTATATGTATTCTTTCTCCCATCATGTATAGCTTTTCTATCATACTGCCAAGGTCTACCCAACAAGATATGACAAACATCCATAGGCATAATATCACACAAGACTTCATCATGATAAGATCCAATATGAAATTTCACCAAACATTATTCACTCACCAGTACCTTATGATCATCCTGAATCCATGCTATCTGATAGGCTTAGGTTGTTTCCATCTTTCCAACTTCAGCTTAGTCACCATCTCCTTTGAAACTAGGTTATCTGAACTACCAGTATCAATTACAACTTTACAACACTTACCTCCTGATTTGAATCTAGTTTTGAACAAGCTTTTCCTTTGCGGTGGTTCTTCATCCATCTCTACTTGAAATAGTTCTCTCCTCATCACCAATGATTCTCCTTTCTCAGGTTTTCCAACTAAACTAGGTGATTCAATAGGTTCTTCTTCAATATAGGCTACTCTTCCACTATTTTCTGTCCTCTTACTTGTACTACCCTAATTACACTCAAATGCTTTATGTCCTTCACCACCACACTTGAAACAAGTACCTCTGAATGTTTTCTTATCAAATCCTCTTCCTTCTCTTTTGTATCCTTCATTCCAGTATGCACTAGGGTTTCCTCTCTAGTAGAAATTTCTGTCATCTGTCCGGTAAGCATTGTTATCTCTATCATCCTTCTTAACTAGGCTATCAAACTTGTTCTACTCTATAAATGGTCGATCATATCCAAAAAATATTCTTCCTCTCTAATACTTACCTCCTCTGCCTCTGTCTTTGATCATGTCTCTTATTCGGCTTCTCTTCAACCTTCAGGGCAAACTGATATGCTTCTTCCAAAGATATCATCCTTACCAAGCTTAGCTCTTCTTGAATGTTCAATCTCAGTCCATTGATGTATCTAGCCACTTTCTCCTTGCTTACTTCACTATGTCATGTCCTTATGATCACTTTATGAAATTCTTCAATGTACTCCTTCACAGATTTCTCTTTTTGTCTCAAGTTTTGCAATCTTTTCAATAGCTCCAACTCATAGTCAGCAGGTATAAACTAATTCTTCAACTTTGTCACCTTCCTATCCCATTTTGTAATATGTTCTTTTCCTCTTTTATTTCTTTCAAACTGAACTTCTTTCCACCATATAGCAGCATGTCCTTTCAACTTTGTCTTTGCAAATTTCACCTTCTCTAGATCTTCAATTTCCTCATATTCAAAGTACTCTTCCATATCATTCATCCAGTTAATTAACTCTTTAGGATTCAAATTACTAGTATAATTTGGCACATCAACTCTAGGTCTCTTTTGAATCTTTGAAATAGTTTGCAACATCTTTATCTGATCTGATTCTTCTTCTTCATTACCTTCTAGGGTTTCGCCAGTTTGTTCAGCAGATTGAAATTCTTCTTCATCATCGCTTTCAACACTAGGTCTCGGTGTCAATCCTCTTCGCCTATCTTCTTCAACAACATCTAAATGAATTTGCATTGTTCTCATCAATTCCATCATCTCATCCATTCTATTAGCCATTATACCAACAAGAGGAAATCTTCATGGTAGCATTCTTCCTAGGATCAAGTGCAAACTACTTTAGATTCGATGATCGGGCTACAAGTGACAACTGCCTATCAATCAGCCATCAGTTGTGCACAGGTAATCTACCTCGAATCATCGATCTTAAAACAAGATCTTATGGAATCTCCTTCACCAATTCACTCGAAAGAATCAAACTTTCACTCTAATACCACTTGGTGCAGTCATGGTAGGAGGGTTCACAAAATGAACTGTCTAGACTATACAACAAGAGTAAACACAACAAAAACAACTCAAAGAAATTGAACAAATGCAGATTTAGTCATTCAGTATATCATAGAATTCAAATACAATCTGGCTAGCAACATGCGGCCTTACAATTAGGGTTCACAAGCTTGATTACATACATGTGCAAGATAAAGCTTTGAATCTCCTTCACACAAAATCTAAACTATCAATCTTCTAAATCATGAGAACTTGATAACTTGATAACTACTTTCCTAAAGATCTATTACATCAATATATATCAAATCTGAACCAATAGATTCCTCTACATCAGCTAAGGAAGGTCACAAACTCCAATGAAGACTTGTAATGTGTTCATAGCTAGGTCAGACCTAAATGCATAGAACACTTCCTCAAATGAATGGAACAATGTGTAGACCCTTGGGGAAGGTTGGCAATGAACCAAAGGACATTGAATGATGTGTCATTGAGATCTACAAGTCAAGGAATGATCTACAAGCCTTCTCCTTTAGCTGATTGTTAGGAACTGTTAGAATGCTTTGCTATGAGAAAATAGTCAATCTTCTGATAGCAATATCTTTCTGGTAACTGATCCAAATGCTCTAAATTCTTGATATGATGTAGATGCTAAATCTAGATCCGTAAGATGTGAAATACCAATACCAGACCACAAGCTGAAACAACTTCTAATTGAATTGAACGGGAAAAGAAACAAAGTGAACTACAAACAAAATGAAATGCAAATGTTTTTGGTTAATGAAAGATTACTCTTGAACCAAGGATGCTCCTACATCATCAACATACAATTAGCATATATGTAGATCAATACACCAATGATGAAGGTAAAGGTGCATGGCATGATGACATAATAGGTATTTCTGCCTAAGATATCCCAGATGATGAAGAGGTAAAAGAGATATAGGATGTTCATCCTCGTTATGCTTCAATCAGTGACAGTAGTGCAATTGTTGCAAATACTTCCTTGCAAATTAGTAATTATGATTTTAAAAGTGAAATTTTGAGCATTCCCATTGAAAATTATGAGTATAGTTTATGTAATGATAAATTGTCTTTTGATGAGGATTATGAGGACATGTCTAATTATTTCTCTGTGGATTATGAATGTTTCTATGAGGATGTTGATGTGCTAATTAAGATCTAGATGTGAATCCATTAGCTCATGAAGTCAATGTTGAGATGCAATATGCTTGTTTCTTTGTAGAGGTGGACATGTTTTCATTCACTAAGGGGTGCAATAGTGTGAGGCTTGATGAAAACACACATAATACTGTAGGAGAACAAGAACCATGCTACAGTGGATTTGTTGAATCCAAGTCAGATGCTTTCCCATCAGCTGATAATTGCAAAAGTATCTCACAAAGAAATATGAGATTTGTAACTTGAGATTGGGTCTTGAAAATTTTGAGCCTTTATTTGAAACATTCCACATGGAATTTTATAATGGTCTAAATGATGAGTTTCACATCATATTTGAACCTGAGATGGAAATGTTTATTGATGCATGGGATGTTGATAAAAGTGAAGTTTCTTGTGATAATTCTGATCTGAATGATGATAAGGATGCCATGGATTTTAATCAGCCTTGTTTCCAAGCCACTAAAGCATGTAATAGTGTGACTGATTTGCAAGTCTTAAGTGAGTATGAATGTTAGTATAGTGCAAATTTGTAGCTGCAATTTGGCTTAAATGAGTCAGGGCAAATATTTCTTGATGAGATTACTGGACAAATCCTTTTTGAATCCTTTACATTTGATGTGCATGATGAATGTGATTTCAAGATTAATGATGCTGACGGTCAGAGGGATTATGAATGTTTTCAATTTCTAGTTCAGTTAGATGAGCATTTAGTGGAATGTGACAGTGAGCTAGATATGGTAGATTGTCAAAATCATTATAGACCTCAGGTAGTATGAAGTTTTTAGATTGATAGAGGTAGTGTTGACATGGGCAGGCTCAGTGATATGACAGAACATGACAATGACAGGGTTAATCTATGGGCAGTTCATGACAGTATTTTTAGTTGTGGCTTGATGTAGTCAGATGAAAATTAGGTATTTGAGATAGGAGGCTTCTAGTTTTTCATTTTTTGGGGCCCAGGGACACTAAATAAAATTGAAGGTGTGATTTTTAATGCAAAATGGAGTAGTGACTCTGTAACCCAATGGAATAGGCATCTAGTCTACATCCCAGAGATAACTGGAATCTTGTCATGCCTGCAAAAAGTATGCATCCCCAAGAAAGAGCCACTGGTGGCACCCTCAAATTTTGTAAATTTGATGTGTCAATATTCTTTTGAAATGTCGACAAAGGCTTGGTCGACAGGGTGCGCAATCTACCCCGGAGGCCACCTTCGGTGATTAAAATCTTGTAGCTTAGAAGTCATATTGTAAATCCCTTTGGAAGGAAGTTTCTTGGCACATATGAGAACACACCTACTCAATTGCATGCTTCTAGGATGAGTTTTGATGGGCCTTTTAATTGTTTCTTGACTACAACTAGGCTAATTTTGGTGTTCTGAAATGTTTTAAATCTCATGATTTTGAGGGCAACCCAATTGTCGATTTGGTCTCAAACATCTCCATTTTCAATTTTGTCAAAATCCAAGACCATTTGATGCATTATTTTAATACATTCTTATTGCGACGGACTCATCTGGCATGTTAGTTTTCAAAGTAGGTGTCAGAATTCAGTCAACGAAGCAATTTATGAGCAAATGGGTTTTCTTAAAATAATTGATTATGCCCCGCACAATTTTTTTGTGGTTGTCAGATGCCCGGTTTTTCCTTGGTGAAAAAGTGTCAGTCACATGGAGAGAAATTCATATATGCCAAGATTTAATATTTTAAAAATGCAATATATAAAAATTAATATTAAAAAACATTTTAAATTATAAAGGGGGCATATTGAAAGTTCTACATATTAGGGAAAAGGTCAAACTTTTTAATAAAGAGGAGCTAATAAAGTTTTAAAGTTTATTAAAGTTTATTAAGTGAAACATGAGGTGCATTGGTGCTTAGCGTACCATTGCAACCTCCCTGTGACGTCATCCAAGACCCATGTGCAGCTACACTCTTCTCTTTTTTTAGCTTCCTCTACCCTCTTCACCCTTTTGCAATAGAAAATGGTGCTTTTCCTTTGATTTAGTGGTGGATTTCAATGATTTTCTCTACCGCTCGAACGGATTTTGTGCTGGTTGAGAGTTGTAGTCATGTTTTTGTGTTTTTGAGCAATTTTTGGGGGCCATTTTTGGCCCAAATTTGCTGCCTCATGCTGCAAATTCACCCTACATCCATTCTCGAGGCATGTGTGGCTCATGTTTTTGAGCGTTTTTTACAGTTTTTGGTTGCTCCAAGCTGATTCAGAATTGTTGTCACTTTTTTTGTCTTCTGGCCATTTTTTGAAGGTAATTTTTGACTCGAATGCACTGTTATATACCTAAATTTCTTCCTCATTCCATTCCTCATCCATTGGCAGGGATTTTTTAGCTGTTTACAATGATTTTGGAGTGCCAAATGACTAGAAAATGCCTTTGTTTCACCAAAAATGACCCAGAGCTATTTGGTTTGGATAAATATCAAACTTGAATGCTGCTATGATGATGTTTCTGATGCAAGTTGCTACGATGGAGCTAGATAGGAGTCTCAGAAATCACCCATTGCAGAGAAATAGGAATCCTCAGCTGTCAACTATGCCAATCTGGGAATAGGAAAATTAAAAAATGTAATTTTTTAAAAGAGGACATTAGCACATATTTTATTATTTAATAATCTCCTCTTTTAATTGTAATTTTTTATTCCCAATATACATTTTGGAGGGAAATTGTAATGTTAAAAAATGCTTACCTACCTCCATATGTAATTAATTTATAGGGTAATAGGCTTTGAACATAAAACAAAGAGCTGGGCTCTCATTTTGTTGTTGTTGAAGATTTGGAATTTTGGAGAAGTAAGAAAATACAAAGCTTTCTGGGTTGTTCTATCTCTTGTGTTGTAAGTTTATGAGTTGTATGTTGAGTGTTCTATGCATAAACTTTATTAGTTTCATGTTGACTTAGATGAGTAATGCTTCATTGCATGTATTCAATTGTTTGTCTCCAAGTTGTATATGTTCTTCTGAATCTGAAGTAGTTAAGGGTTATTTAAGGTTTGGTAACATAGGCTTACTGTGTTAAATGTTTAATCTTTTATGTCTGCTCAAGGATTAGATTAAATGTTTTAAGTTAAGCATTGAGAAGAATATATTACAGCAAGGATATTTGTAAGCATGGATAACTCAATACTCATACTTGGGTCGTATTTGTAAGGCAAATACTAACAGAAACCCCTTGAAACCTGATCATTGTTGTGGGTTTATGATAATCATTCACATATATACGTCTAGTTGACTCCTTGACCTAAGATAGGCACTAGTATGTTCTTGAGTTGAAGTTATGATTCAAAACCCTATCTTGCATCCAAATACACAAAAACAAAATCATTTCAAGATGTCAATCTTTTAGGTTTTAGGAATAGATTGTAGCTGCATTCTCTCATTTTCAGCAAGTTAGATAGTACAAGAACATTGCCAACCTTGGTTCATCCAACAAATCTTGGTCCTTGCATGAGAGCATTCTGCCTATATTGAAAATCTATATCCTCTTATTTTGAGAGAGTCAAAGTTAAATCTTTTGTTATAGGGATACCCCCTAGGTGTGGCAAAACCTAAAGTGGAGGGGAGGCGGGTTCACACAACTTCTAGTCTTTGTTGGTTGAATCTGTTATTGAACTAGAGCATTAGAAGTAGTAAACCCTTTGTTGATTTGGGAACCAACATGAGTGATGTGTGTTAGTATTCAAAATGAGACAACAAATACCTATAGATGCGAATTGATCAAGAACAGAGCAGGCTATGTGAGAAGAGTAGAGTTGTAATTTAGATCAGTGGAAGAAGATATTGACTGTACCTCATTGGAACTGTAATACATGCATGTGTAAATGTAATTGTAACGATTCAAAATAATGGTAGTGAGCCATTTCTTTCTTTCTTTTCTCTCTTTCTTTCTCAGTGGGCAGTGAGTCCACTTGGGCAATGAGTCCACCTGCAGTGAGTATTTATGTAAGACCTTAACTAGTTATAATATATTTTGAGCTAATCATCACCATGGTTTTTCCCTTTTTGGGTTTTCCACATAAAAAGTCCTAGTGTCTATATGTTATGGTTTATGGTTTTATGTTTTATGCATAACTTACTTCACTGCAATTGAATATGCTAAATGGATTGAAATGTTTTATGCTTAATTGGTTTACAAGAATACTAATTCACCCCCCCTCTCAGTATTCCGAGTGTTCAACAATATGTATATAAAAATTGGTATATTAAATAGAGAAAAAAGAAGATTTAGGTTTTAAGATTAAAAAAAGAAAGATATATAGTTTATTTGAAATAGGAAAATAAATTATTATTTTGTTTTATATAAAAAGCGGGATTTAATGCCTTAAAGAAAAAGAATTTACATCGAATAGTTAGTTGTTTTATTCAAAATAGAAATTAAATAAATATAACTCATTTTATTTTGGAATTGGAAATCAAGGAAAGATTTAGTTGATTTTTTATTATTAAAAGTATTTAGATTTAATTAATGAAAATATTTTTAGTTGATTTTATTATTAAAAGTATTTAGATTTAAATAATGAAAATATTTAATTGAATTGGTTATTAGAAGAATTTAGTTTTGGCATTATTAAATTTTCTTATAAGGATTATTTATTAAATGATAAATTAAATGTGTTTTACTAATTTAAATAAAAGAAATAAATTGTGTATTGAAGTCATTATTATCTTTTAGTAATAGTATCCTATAATCTTTTATTTAAGAAAATATTGGATTGTGGGTAAATTAATTGATAATGTAATATTGTTTAACCTAGTGGTGGAAGTTATAGTGCAAATCATTTTAGACTAAAATTATATGATTTTATTGAAATATCTATTAGGACTTGATACATTGGACTATTAGGATAATTACAGCAAGAGAGACAACATCAACAAAGCTATAACAAATGAAGGTAAAGCGGGGAGGCCTTCACAAAGAGAAACTAGATCTAGGGAAGTAACCAAGGAGATAGCCTATGGGAGACAAAGCACACTGGAGGCTCATTCTAGAAAACCCCATAAATGAGGATCATCACTTGGAATGTGAGAGGGCTCAACAGGCCACATAATCAACTCATGATAAAAAGCTATATATATGACAATAAAATAGATTTCATCCTTCTCCAAGAAGTTAAAATGACTGAAGAAAACTTTAGAAAAATTGCCAACCACATCTGGCCTATGGAAGATTTCATCATCAATCCCTCGACTGGTGCTTCTGGGGGGGATGGTTACTATGTGGAATAAGCACAAAGCTTTGGGAAGCTATTGCTCGCACTACAAAAATACTCTAGAAATCCTTTTGCAAGATGAACAACAAAACCTAGAAGTTGTTCAATATATATGCCCCTAACATCAAAAGAGCTAGAAAAGAGCTGTGGGATGGACTTAGATCCAAAATCAATGAGGACAGTAGAAATCTATGGATTGTGGGGGGAGATTTCAACACCCCACTCTACTCCTCAGAGAAATCTAGGGGTAATGAGGATTTTTCTGACAACATGGTGGATGTTACTGATTTCCTAGGCCATACTAGTCTTATGGACTTGGAAGTCACTAATCAACAGTTCTCTTGGACCAACATAAGAGTGGGGGAATAGTTGATTCAGGTTCATCTTGATAGAGTGTTGGTTTCTACGAAATAGGGAAGTTTACAACACACCTTCTTGTCTACTCTCCTGTGTACCATTTCTGATCACAATGCCTTGCTTCTGGACTGGATTGAGAAGAATAATAAGGGCCCTTTCTTGTTTAGGTATAAAATAATGTGGGCCCCTCACCTGGACTTTAAAAACTGCATCACAAACTGGTGGAAAGTTCATATCCATGGGTCTCCAATGTAAAGGCTCACCCAAAAACTAGTGCATGTCAAAAATAAAGTCAAAGGCTAGAATAAGTTCTTCTTTGGCAATGTGATGAAGTCCAGGAATCACCTCTCGAAGAGACTACTTGAGGTTCAAGATAAGATGGCCAAGGGTGATGGGAGTGTTAGCTTATACAATACAAAAGAAGAGTTAGTCAGAAAACTAAAGGAGATTACCACTAAGGAAGAAATCTTCTGGAAGAAAAATCTAGGGTTCAATGGCTGAAAAAGGGTGATAGAAACATGACTTTCTTTCACCAATCAGCCATGAAACACAAGAAGAGGATTAGCATTACCAAACTCCTAAATGAGCAGAATATAGAGGTGATGAATGATGGGGACCTTGGAAGACTGGCCTCTGATTACTTTAGAAATTCCCTAGCTAAGCAAAACACCAAAGTTGATAATACTAAAGAAAACCTCCTCCTGGAGTGTATCCCCCAAATTCTTACCGAGGATAGTAATATAGACATGATGAAGCCTATTTCAAATGAATAGGTTAGAGATGTTCTTTTCTTAATGGGGGTCTTCAAAGCTCTTGGGCCTGACGGGTTCCCCCCAGCTTTCTTTCAAGATTTATGGGATATCATGGGTTATGATGTTACAAGTGTTGTTAAAGACTTCTATAGAACAAGGAAATTTCTTAAATAGATCAATGCTACGTTTATAGTGTTGATCCAAGTCATGGTTGACTTCTGCCTCATTAGTCTGTGTAACACAATTTATAAAATCATCATGAAAGTGCTAGTCCTTAGAATACAACCTCTCCTGGATAAGCTCATCTTTGATAGCCAGAAAGGCTTCATCCCTGGGAGACAGATCATGGATGCAGCCATCTCAACCCATGAGATCATTCACTCTATGGATAAAAATAATAGCCTAAGTATGGCCCTTAAGTTGGACATATCTAAAGCTTACGATAGAGTTTCTTGGGACTTCATCTTCAAGGTTCTCAGAAAGATGGGCTTCAGTGATAGAATTCTCAATCTAATAAAGGAGTGTGTCACTACTATTAAATACTCAGTGCTGGTCAATGGTTCACCATAGGGGTTTATCGAGGCAGGAAGGGGTTTAAGGTAGGGGGATCCTCTATCCCCCTACTTATTTATTATGATGGCAGAGGTCTTGGAAAGAAATATTTTGTCCCATCTGGACAGATGATCCCTTATGGGATTTAAAGTGACATCCACCCTAGGTCTGTCGACTATCCAACAGTTCATGGATGACACCATGTTGTTCGACACGGCTTCAATTGTGGAGGCTAGGAGATGGAAAAATCTTCTAAACACGTATGCAGAGGTGTTAGGATAATGCATTAACTATGATAAGAGCAACATGTTTTTCTTTAGCACTAATGGGGATCTGCAAGTCAAGGTTAGAAACATCCTTCAATGTAATCAGGCTACCCTCCCAGTTACCTACCTCGGCCTACCTCTCACAGTCAAAGAAGTGACTCAGTCCTATTGGAACACTATCTTGGAATGTATAAATAAGAAAATGGAAGGCTGAAAGGAAAGCTCCTTAGTCAAGCTGGGAAACTTCAATTGCTGAAAGCATCCCTTCAAGGCATCCCTACCTATTTTCTCTCTTTTTTCAAAATTCCTAGATATATGGTGGAGAAACTTGAAAGAATCCAAAGAACCTTCCTCTAGATTGGGGTGGAGGAAAAGAAAAGGATCTCACTGGTTGGTTGGGATACTGTCTGTTAGCCCAAAGCTAATGGTGGTCTGGGGATAAGAAAAATCCAAAGCATGAACAAAGCCTTGCTGACCAAAATAGGGTAGATCTTCCTAAAGGAAGAGAAGGAATGGGCCCATAACATGAAGACCAAATACCTATAGAGTGCCTCCAGTTCTTAGCTTCTACTAAGGGACTCCCTTCCCAAAGGTTCTACCATATGGAATAAAGTGTCTAAAACTAGGACCTCCATCTCTCAAGGCATCAGATGGAACCTGGGTAAAGGGGATAAAATTAGGTTCTGGGAGGACATCTAGTTGAGGAAGAAACCCTTAGGGAAAGGAAGCAATTCTTTAAGGGCTAGATCTGTGAACTATTTTGGCCCCAAGGTGAGCAACTATTTAACTAACCATCCCCATAGACAAAGAAAATGGAAGAACTTATCAGAGTGATGCACCAACCAAAATGAGTTGCAGGATTATCAGTCTCTTCAGCAAGAACTAGAAAATTATAGAATTCTAGTGTTCCAAAGAGAGGATGAGATGCTATGGGGGTAAGATCAAAAAGGTAAGTTCACAGTCAAGTTAGCTTACCATATGCTGTTGAACAGGGGTCAACTAAATCTGTACTGGAAAAAAGTCTAGAACAGGAAGCTGTTACCCAAAGTTAACTTCTTCTGGTGAGTAGTGACCCACAACAGAGTCCTTTCCATTGATAACCTTAATAAAAGAGGTTTTTAGATGGTTAACAGATGTGTGCTATTCTACCAAGAGAAAGAATCCTTACAACATCTTTTCCTTCACTGTGAATTCTCTAAACAAATATTGGGAAAAATACTGTAGAAGCTCAATCTGGAGTGGATATTTCAGAATAGCTTGAAGGACTTTGCTATGAGTTGGTCCTCTCCTTACTCTCATCCCAGAATTAATGATCTATGGAGATAGATTCCCCCACACCTAGCTTGGAGTGTGTGGAAAGACATAAACAACCGTATTTTTAGAAAAAGTGCAAGTAATTCTAATGAGGTTTTCTTGTCTTTTTGTGGGGTGGTTATGGAAAACACTTCTTCCAGTTTGTTTTGTGTGGCTGAGCATTCCCCTACTACTTTAGAAATTCAAATTGCAAAGAACTAGCAGCTAAAGAAGGATATGAGTAAAGTGGACACCACTAACAAGATGGCTAGGCTTAACACTCGCTGGAGACAGCCCCCCAGTGGGTGGATCAAACTTAATTTTGATGGCATGCAAAAGAAGTTATCTGGGTCTACCAGTGGGGGGGGGAATTTTTAGGGACTTCCCTGCAACCCCCATTGCTACTTATGTTGGGGGAATTGGGCAACAGTCTAATAATATGGCTGAAGGTCTGGCTCTCCTTAAAGGTCTAAAGATAGCCCATGCTTTGGGTATAGATAGTCTCCAAGTGGAAGGAGATTCTAAGTTAATTATTGATGCGGTTATGAGAAGGTCTAACAGTGGTTGGAAGTTGAAGAGCTTAGTTGAAGAAATCATCAGCTTACTTTCTAGCTTTAATTAGATGTCCATCAGCCATGTGTATCAGGAGGGAAACAAAGTGGTGGATGTGATGGAAAATTTAGGGCAGGGAATGGACACGTGGCATTGTTGGAGAAATGAAAAGATTCTCTTGCACCTGATTCAAAACCTCATTAAAGAGGAGTTAAGCGCAACTCCTAGTTCCTCATGAGATCTAATGTCAAGGAGAGAGGGTGGGACTACTAGACTTCTATGATCTTCAGACAGCTGGACAATGAGCACAAGATAGAGGATTACATGAAGTGCAAGTGCCAACTGGACATTAAGGAGCCTAGTCATTTCAATAGTAGCAGTATTGATAACAAAGTGAGTTGGCGGCTTAAGGAAACCTTTCACATGCCAAGCCATGTGAAAAATTAGCTTCACAGCTTGGGAAAACCCATCTTAAGATTTATTGATGATCTTATGAAGCTTAATAATGATGATCTAAAAGGGAGTAAATATACTCGTTTGAGATTTTTTAGCAAGTACGCCACTGTAGGCATGCGAAAAGATAGTATCATGATTAACCCCAGATTAATCTCTATTAGACCTATTGTCTTTAACAACAAACTTTCCCAGAACTACACTAAGATGGCTCTATGCGCTGTGATTGACCTGATTATCGACTTTATTGTTTACTGGTTTAATAGAATTATGGGGGGAGATAGGTCACAGACTTAACCAGAGATGTGCGAGGAATTCAAAAACAATGAGATGATATGATATATTTTTTAGGAGGGTGGGGTCACCTCCTACCTGGAATGCCTTCAGGGCTATGATGAGAGTCACTACATTTAGATTCTGTAGTCTTACAATGGCAGACGGGCTCAGGTTGGCAATGTGGAGTTTGAGGTCTCCGAAGAGGTGATTAGTATGGCTATTGGCTTTCCTATGAATGGGATGAAGAACCCTAGGAAGACTAAGGTTTCTAACCCTGATGGCATGAAGCTTGTTCTTAACAAAAATGAGGTTCTGAATAGTCTGTAAGGGGGTTTTGATCACCAGCTTCTTCCTCTACCATGGGACGGGGTATGTTACTTGATTATGAACTATTTTACCCTGGAGGGTAGGTTTAGGAGGTTCTTTCACTACCATTTTGCTCTACTTAATCACTTTAGGAGGAGTAAACATATCAGCTTCCCCTTCTATCTACTTTCCTCCTTGGAATCCTCCATTGTGACAGCCAAAGAACAACATGCCCTTGACCCCAATAAACCTAAAATTTCATTGCACCAAGGTCTCATCATGAGACTGCACAAGTTTCACCTTGCTCTGTGCTCGCCAAAAGCTCTTACTCCTATTAGGATTGAACCCCATAACCCTCCTCTGGTTAGGGAAGGTCCAGTCATCATTATAGAAGTTATCCCTGATTCTTATGCCAAGTCTTTGAAACCTGATAAGAAAAATTCTAAGATAATTTTTAGTCTTGAACCCACCATTGAGGACCTCACCCCCACTTCTCCTGATAGTATCTTGGTAAAAAGAAAAATCAGCTATGGTAACCCTTCCCTGCCCAGTAAGAAGAACTGAGGAGCATTGGAAGAAGCTTATGAAACTTCTAGTGAGATTAGGACCCTGAAATCTACCCCGATGGTTGAAGAAGGCAGTACTGAGGAAGATAATGAGGACTCTGACAGTGCTGAAGAGGAGACTTATACCCCCACTAAAAGAAAAATGTGCTACTCAACAACAAGGAGGTCATCTAGGTTGGCTGCTAAGCCGACAACCTTGGCCAAGGGGAAGGTGATGGTGTTTGAGAAGGAGGAGGTTTTGATTTTGTAGGATAAGGACCAGCTGGAGGGGAAGAATACTAAAATTGAGGAGGAAGTGCAGGGAGAGGGTAACTCTGAGGAAGACACCAAGAAGGGCTCTATGGAGCTCCAGGGCTCAGAGTAGGTGTTAATATCAACATGGACACTATTGTGGAGGAGACAGAGCAAATGGGTGGTGATGTTTTTGTTAACAAAGGCAACAAGATTCAGGTGATGGATGCTGGTGAAGAAGGGCCCAACAAATTTCCTAATTTTAATGTACAAGGCTCTGATATGGACAACATCGAGGGGAAGATCAAAGTGACTAGTAAGAAGAAGAAAGGTACAAAAAATAACAAAGGTAAGGCTAAAGAGACCCTGGAGGATAGGATGACCCATTTGGAACACAAGTTTAACACTCTGGTAAAGTTCTTTGTCAGGGTCAGGCATAGGTCTACCACGACTCTTGTGGCTCTCTAGACAGAGGATCTAAAGGACCAAGAGAAAATGGACATGAAGACGAAGAAGAATGACGACGTCTTCCAGTTCCTTAGCGATGACTGGGACATGATGTTCAATTAGCGATTGGTGGCTGGGCATTGATCTGTTGTCTATTTGTGATCGATTTGCTTTCTTTATGGTATCCTATTTCTCTTTTGCTTTATATATTGGTTATGCTGTCTATTGCTACGTTGCTTAACTTTAATGGTTTAATCTAAACTGTTCAAGTTTTGGTGTGCCCTTGGTGTCTGTTTTTTAATGGGATCGACACCCTTTTATGCTGCTTATCTTATCAAAAACAACTATTCAAACTTTAGGCAAACATGCAATTTAGTTTCCATGTTATTTCAAATTCCTTAGAAAAAAAATATTTCCACCATTTTTGCCCACTAATGACTTCAATCATGACTTCATATTTCAAATTGTTTCCTTTTGTTTTTCAATCATGACTTCATATTTCAAATTTAGTGTTTTAGCTTCATCTAGATCATCAAGAGCTGACCAGAGTTCTCCTTCAAGGTCTATCTCATCTAGGTTAAGGTCCCAACCTTCAAATTTCATTGATTCTAGATCTAGTTCTAGAGAAAACACATCATTATACATAGCTTCAAATTCCATGTGTTCAAGTGCAAGATCTACATCAACTATTAGGCTTCTCAAAGGTACTTGGCTTTGATACCAATTGTTGAACACACTAGGAGACTGAGAGGGGGGGTGAATCAGTCTATTCTTAAACCTTAAATCAATTATAGCTTTAAACATCAAATAACATTAGCCAAAAGAAGAATAGAAAGGAAAGCATGTACCACACAAGGATGCCAAGATTTTTACATGGAAAACCTAATGAGGGAAAAACCACAGTGAGGATTAACTCACAATTTATGAAGCTTACTACTATAAGAATTACAAATTTGTTTTAGGGTTACAACCCAAGGAAGATACTAATCCCTGTTGGACTTGCGAACTAAGGCTACAACCTTAGGACAAGATACAAAGACCTGCTAAAGAGACTCACTGTGTGATAAATAGATACATGAAAATTACAATGCAAACAAGAACATGAACTGCTATAAAGAAGGCATCTATCATATGTTGATGTTGCAGTCCCTTACTTCACTCAATTACTCCATCACTCTAACTTCGCATACTTCATGCTTAACACAATCATCAATCTATCTTCCACACTTACAAAATGATTTTTTTCTTCTATATATATACCCTTTGCAACAACTCAAAACTTTAATTAGGTTGGCACCAAAAAGACCTTTAGATGAAATGTGTATTACTATATAGGTCAGATCAGAACAAATACATTATGAAGAGAAAATGAGTTGTGGATCACTACACATGGTATAGCAAGGTCAAATACATCACAACACATCCTCCAAAGTAAAATTAATTCATCAAGATCAACCTCAAATGAAGGGAATTAGATTGTCGACCCAAACAACATCAACATTCCCCACTGTTTATCTTCACACCACTAGGGAGAGACCAAAAACATCATGTAGACCAAAGTGTGAGTAACATACTTTATCAATTGTACACTTAGAACCTTCTCTTGAAGTATCTAATAATTATATGTTTGCACAAGAAGAAAAAACATATTGAACTACTAAAAATAGAACATCCCTAACTGACTGTGACAATCAATACTTTTGATATTACATTGTGGTTTACCAAAACATATGAAATACATATGGATGCACCCTTATACCATTCTAAACATATCCCCAAATCCACACAGCCATATCTATCACTGTGGAGGAATGTAGAGCATTCTGAGATGCTAAATTCAATTGTACTATAATTCAGAGAGCAGTCACATATAATTTTTAAAAAATTGACTTGAAAAATTTATGCAGCACTAGAAACAAGAAGGATTTGCATCTAATTCAAACTTGAGACATGTTGAGATATTTAGAATCTTCACATAAACTCTTATAGCCAATATGTAATTCTCCAACTGGTGCAAGTACTTAAACATGTGTCTTGAGAATAATTAGGCATTTGGAACCATCTGTAGTACACTGTTGTTTGAGAAACTAAACTTGCTAACCACCAAATCACTTGATACTACATAGTAGTATGCATTGAATGTTAACAAAACTACATGGACAAATCTTCACTTCTAGAGGAGTGCAGAGCATTCCAATAAGTCTTCATCATTACTTTAATCTATCAAATCATAGACCAAAACTCTGTCACTTATAAATTTCACTGGTGAAGGTATAATGACTTGAAATATTGGATATAACTCCTCCATATGCCAATAAACTTATCTTCTAAACTGTAAGACTAAATCTTTCTCTACGAAGGAATTTGGACCAAAACACTATGACTCTGCCTTACAGTATACACTATAAATGCCTTAGCAAAACTTCTACAACTTGTCTCTAAGTGTGGTACACCAAACTAGTAAGATATCAATGTACACATATAGGAAACATATTATAACAAGTGTACTCACCTCTGCATAATGCTTAGACATTAGTCTGATTACTATTCTTCCTCACACTACTAACTTCCACCAACTGATACTGCATATTAACTATCTCTAGAGCACATACTTTTGACATCTATGATAACCAATCCTATCAAGATGCAACATGAGATACATATGATGTATCAGAGGTGGCTATTAGATCACACAATGGGTCTATCAATCCAACTCTTGGTGCTTTCACCATTTAAGTTAAAGTTAGGCCAAGAGACTTGGATGTTTATTTTGTCATCATTCCCACATCGGATCTATTTTATGTGAAGTTGGGCTACCCATGGCTCTACTCCAAGAAGGCATCCCCTCTATGTTCTATAAATGCTTGAAGTTTCCATATGAGGGACAAGTGCATGCTGTATATCATAGTCAGTATCAGCCCGTTGCTTGAAATGGACACTTTTTGCTTGACTACTTCTGGCCACAACTAGTAGGAGTTGCTCGAGAGAGAGAGAGAGAGAGATGATTTATTCTTCTTGTCATACCAAAAATTTAAAACAAAGAAGATAGAGGAGTTATTGTTGATGATTGTTTTTACACATTCATAACAAAAGTTAAAATTCATAAATGAACCTAACTATCTTGAAAGATATGAAGAAAACAATTAAGATTACTTAATTTCAAGTTTCTGTAAGGTCAGGTCTTGACCAAGTTAGACAGTTCAGTAGGTTACTATGAAGCTATAATACACAAGGGGCCTTACGTGATTTAAGGTGATTACTGACTTATTGGATTCTATTTATGCAAATTGTTACAAATATCAACAAATTATCTATCTCTTTGCACAAATCGGTTACTGTATATCAAAGCTTTGAAAGATTTATATTAAAACATGCTTTTCTTTTCAAATATGTATAAAGATTGCCAAATATCAACTCAATTAATCTCAATTCTTTCAAATGTTAGACAATCTCCTTTAGATTTCTACGTTTCAACTAATTATTTCAAAGTTTAGGAAAAGTTAGAGAAAATTCAAATTCAACATCACTTGCTACAGGATCTAAATGCTCTGTTATGCAAATGGTAAGAATTACAGCAAATTCAATTAAATTAGCAGATTAAATTATTAAATGCAAATATCCTGAGTATTTTCATGAATATGCATCCAAGATTGTGAGCTTTAAGAGAAATTGTTTCAAATATAAAGAAGAGCCAGAAGACACTCATAAAATAGACGTAGACTTCCAGATTCACTTATATTAAAAACACAGTCATAAATGATTTACAATGTAGGAATGACTCTTAGCTTCATTAATCAAATTCACAAAAACTTACAATGCATTACAGATACAATAAGAAAGATGGATGTTCCATGCATTCCTTAGTGCAAACACAGGTGACCTCCTCTAAACTAAAATACTCTTTCTACTCAAGGTTTCAGAACAAATTACAATTGATAGCTATTTTCTATAAATCCCTGTGTAATTAATAAACAAGTAGCCACGTTCTTTATATAGATTTTTGAACTTTCAAATTGCTATGGCTACCACTTTAATCCATGGTTGAGATCCTTTTCTTTTTGATCAATGGTGTATCTTTGTTTCTAACGGTCTACCAAAATATCTATTTGGCATCTTTTCTTTCGCTCAAAGGATGCCTTTGGAATCTTTAAAAATAAGATTCGCCTTTTCTTTGTTGACTTTCTCTCGCTGAGGTTCCTTATTTGATTTCTTCTTCAAACCTTTCCTATTTCTTACCTTCTCACCTTTTCAAGTATTTCTTGAAATTGCTGATTACGTTTTCTATAAGGGTGTGGTCTCCTCTTGGACTCTTTGCCAAAATGTACTCCTGCATTAAAACTCCCTCTTTCAACTTCTTCTCTCTATTCTTTGAGCCCTCTCTTCTCTTCTTGTATTTCTTTATTTTAACCTTTTCTTCCATTAATGTATCCATCATCTGCTTACTGAGATTCGCATCAGGATTTCCTATGTAGGGTGCAAATATGGCATTGAACTCTATCAATGCCCTTTCTAAGTCATACACTGGCACTTCCATACATTCATGTTGCAGTAATATTTCTGTTATCCTCTTATGTATCTTGACCATTTCATCTACTTTCTATTCTAAATTCTGTATGACTACTGCACATTTCCTGAGGTTATCTTCCTCAAACTTGAGCTCTAATATTATTTGTAGCACTTGATTTGCTAATGTGACAGTAAGTGCTCCTTCATTAATCAATTTTTCTACTCTTCCTTCCACTTCTGTCAACTGTTCAATTTCTGACCTACATTCTTCTTTTCTTGTTTGGCATTTATGTGTAAATATCAGACATTTATTCTTTTCTTCTGCACTTACCTTCCAACTTCTTACATCTTGCCTTATTGTTTGTTCACCCTCTTGTATGAAATCATTAAACCATTCGTCAAAAATGTTAGCCTTGTGCTTTTTATTCTCCATATCTTTTATTTCCTCTTTTGATATTATGGCTATGTTAGTAGGTAATTCTAGAATTGGGGTACTAGGATCAAATATCCCTTTAATGAATTGTTGAAGCTGGACAATGTGTCCTTTTAAATAATCCTATGTCTTTGTCTTTCTTCAGCATTTCTGCTGTCACCTAATGCATTTCTTCCCATTCATGAATATGTTGTTCTCTTGTGGAATGCCCTAGGTCCAAATTCAATATTTTATATTCTTCCAAGGATATCTCACCTTTTTCCTTTTCTTTCTGTGGTATAGCTAAGTTTAACATTCTAGATCCACTTGGACCTCTTTGAATAGAAGACATCGTCCTAGCTTTTCTCCTTCCGTTTCTTCGAGTAGTCTTTTCACCTAATAAACTTTAAATGTCGATTGGTGCTAATTGGATTTCTTTTTTTCTCATTTCTGATTTCTCCTCCTAACTAGGTAGGAATTTCCTTTGTACCTTCTGCAACTTTATCTTCATCAATCACCTCTTCATGAGGTTTCTCTGTTTCAACTTCTTCCTGTTGTTGCTCTAGTTGCTGATGTTGTTCTTGTTGTTCTTGCTGCTGAAGTGGAGGCTCTTGTTTTGTGGGATTATTTAGTTGTTCCTTTGATTCAACCTCATCTTCTTCCTCTTCCATTTCAGTATCCCCTCTAGCATCAATCTCTTTTTCATGATCTTCTCCTTCTAATGGCCTTTTCTCCTAATCATCTTCAGCATGAGCTTGTTCTCCATCTTGTAGCTTAATATCGTCTGCTTTCTCATCAGGTTCATTTTCATCTATCCCTTCTATTGCCTCTATACCTTAAGGCTTCTTAACCTCACCTTCTATTTTGTCTATATTTTCTATTTGTATTTGCTTTGTATGTACAGGTGAACCTACTTTTGCCTCATCTTCTTTTACTTTTTCCTCTTGCTTTTGCATATTTTCTATATTCTTCTCTTCCTCACCTGGCTCACCATACATATTCAACATTTTTAAATCATCAATACCTGAGGTGTCTTCTTTTGTTTCCTCTTCTTCTGAAGCATGTGTTTCTGTAACCATTTCTTCAGGTATCCTCTCTTTCTCAAATTTTTCAATTTTATATGCTTCCTCCTATACATCCTTAAAAATTTCAGGTGGCACCAAAGTACCAAACGGATCCATTGATCCTGCTTCCTCTTGTACTTTCTCTTCCTCATATTCCATGCCATGCTCAATTCCTATTTTAGCTTGATTGCTTGGTCCTTCTTCTTTGCTCAAAAAATCATTGGAATCTTCTTCTATGTCAATCTCTTTGCCTTTATACATTTTTCTTTCTTCACTATCCCTGCTCTCAATATTCACAGTTTCCACAGATTGTTGAGCCTTGTGAATTTTTGACTTTTGTTGTATCTCTTCAGCCAATTCTGCTTTCACTTTAACATATGTTTTTCTCTGCTCAGGTGAAGTGGAGGCACTAGATATGTTACCCATGTTTTCACCTAGTTCTTGTACTCTAATTACACCATCTGATTTAGAAGTTTCACCTTTAGACAAACTTATTGGAATTACTCTTCTAACTGGCTGTCCTGCAGTTTCTTTAGTAGTCTGTGCCTCTTCCGCACTTATTTCATGACTCATTGATTTTGCATCAACAAAAGTGTCTAATGCCACTGCTATTTTTATCCCCATAGCATATGGATCCATCAAAGTAGCATTTTTATCCTTTTCTAGAATTTTGGCCTCAACAATTTTTCTCTTCTTTTTATAAAAACATTGTAGGTCTTCACTAGGTTCCACCTTTCTTTTCCTCCCCTTCTTTGGGTAGGTGACCTCTTTGCCTTCAGCTTTGAGTTCTTCAATTTTATCCTTCAACCATGTTTTTGAAAATAATATTATTGGTTCAGATACTTCATCCAGAGATGTATTCCATGGTTTTGACCAATCAGGCTCTGTAATATGAGCCAACCTTGCTACTGCATAGTTGTGATGTAACAATCTATCATCATCTTGAACCTCTAGAGGTACATATATATTCCCTATAGGTTTCATCTACTTAATAGTTAATCTTTTGTGAGCTCTTTTTCTTACTTCCCTGTCATTTTTGCAGTCAGCCCAGAAATCTTCAATATGTATTAGATGGTGCAGGAGCACCTACTTGACAGCTGGCCTCCATGAGGCAGTTAGTTAGTTTAAGTCTTGTTAATGTTTCCAAGAAGGTCTTATAAGACCAATGCATGTAATAAGGTCATGTTGACCATACTTTACTATTTTTAGCTAGGTTGTTAGGACAACTGTTATGTTGTACGTCCGGTTGGATCCTCCCAGCCGCTTGGAAGCTCCCAGCCGCTGGGAATCGAGTGGTAGTACTCGTAGGAAATCCTATTTATGCATGAGGATCGGTTGGTTTTAGATCATCGATCAAACTTTGCAGGGAGTGAGACAGAGAGAGGAGAGACAGAGTATTGTAATTGCATCTTTTGAAATCAATAAAGAGATCTTGTTTGTGTTCATTCTCTATTGAATTCCATTGTTTAATCGTGTGGCTGTTCTGGTGGTTTCATGGATTCACTGATCCATTCCACCGGTTGATTCATCGAATCGGTGGAATGGCTATGTACAGTAGTTTAGGATTTAGTTTGCATTTCCTGTTTGTTCATGTGCATGTTTGCAGGATCGCAGTCGAGAGGTGTTGAGAACCCTAGCATGGGTATGTGCTAGGTCGTGCTGATAGTTCAAGTCTGGAAGATCGCCTTGAAAGCAGATCGGGTCACCTCAGGAGGTTCGGCGGATCAAAATTTGCTAAGGTTGGAAAATTCGTCACAACGGCATCATCAGGATATTTCTGTGTATATCCTGCAGTTACTTCAGGCGTCATCCGAGTAGATGGAGGTGAGCATGATGCAATCGTTTGCATAAGGTGAATGCGTTTCGGGGTGAGCATCATCAGGTGCTGCCGAGGAAGGGTATATCGGCAAAAGTTAGTCGATCGGGTTGATAAAATCATTGCGGGCCGATAATGTTAAGTTTGGCCGACAACAGGATATTGAAGGAACTGCATATGACATCATCGTCATCAGGATAATCATCATCAGGACATTCCGAAATATTACCCGATAAAGGTTTATCCTGCTGACCATAAGTGTTTTGGTATCGGCATAAGGCATTGAGAAGTTAAGTGGATCGGGAGGAGGATATTCGGCAGAATATTCGTCATCAGTATAAAGTTGAGTATCATCATCAGGATGTTTCAATATGACCGGATAAGTCATATCCTGATGCTGCTTGTTTAAGTAGGTCAGAGATCAGGGTGACGTAAGCGTCTAAAGGAAAGGTGCATGAGAGTGTCGTCATCAGGATATATGGGAGGAACCGGATATTTTATATCCTGCTGATGAAGATGATGTCAAACATCATGATGTTGTAGATAGATGTTGGCGGTAAGATGAACAGTGATCGTTAGGAGGATGATTGCGCTTGCCGAATATGATGAAGCTGCCGATAGCCGGATATGATGATGCTGCTGACAGGTGAAAGGTCAAAGGTTTGTCTGCAGGAGGATATCGGTCGGCAAGAGAAAATATGATGATGATGATGGGTTGTAGACATACATGCTATATGTCAAGGTTTTAGTGTGGATGCCTCTGCATCATAGTGGTATCAGAGCTCAGCAAAAGGTCTGGGCTATTGTGTGTTGATTCTGTCACTGAAAAGACAGAGGTAGAGGAGTGAGAGGTTGACAAAATGCCTCTGAAAGGTAATGGTACTGTAAGGGAATTGCAGGAGATGAAGGAAAAACATGCCAAAGAGATGAGGAAGATGAAGGAGCTTGCTGAAGCACTTCAAGCCAGGCTTGTAGCCTTGGAGAAGAACAAAAAGAGGGAAGTGGAAGATAGTGAGTCAGAAGAAGATGAAGATGCTGTTGAAGAGTATGAAGAGGTAGCTGAAGGTCTGGATGCTGAAGACCAGAGATTTGCAAAACTGTTAAAGGCAGTGCAGAGTGATAAACCTAAGGTAAAGGTTGATGTTTCCAAGTATAATGGAAGTTTGAATGAAGATGAGTTACTGGATTGGATTGCTGCACTTGATAATCACTTTGAATGTGAAGATGTTGCTGAGGATCAGAAGGTAAAGATTGCAAAGACCAAGTTAGGAGGTCATGCTTTGGTATGGTGGGATTATGTACAATCCGAGAGAAGTAAACAAGGAAGGTCAAAGATCACTTCATGGGATAAAATGGTAGCAAGGATCAAAGGTAAATTCTTGCCCAAGGATTATGAAATTCAGATGTTTAAGAAGCTGCAATTTTTAAGGCAGAAGGAAATGGATGTGAAGGCATATACTGAGGAGTTTTATAAATTGAGTATGAGATCTGGTCATCATGAGAATGAGGTAGAAAAGGTAGCTAGGTACTTGGCTGGTTTGAGATTGAACATACAGGATGAGTTAGTTTTAGCTAACCCTAAGAATGTGGAAGATTGTTACCAAATGGCAATCAGGATTGAAGAAAAGATGAATAGGAGACAAGATAAGTCCATGAGAGGAAGAGGCAGCAATATGAGGGGAAGAGGATTAGCCCCTACAACAAGGCAAACCAATGAGGGTCAAGAAGACACTGGTAAAGGATAGGGACAGTCTAATTTCAGAGGTGGATGGAAAGGTAATAGAGGCAGATTTGGAGGTGGTAGAGGTTCTACTACATTTTCAGGAAAGTGTTACACCTGTGGTGAGTTTGGTCATCCATTTTTCAAATGTCCAGAAAACAAGGGTTCATCATCCAGAAATGATAGAACGAATGACAAGAGAGTACAACTTGTGCAAGAAGAGAAAGTAGAGGAATGTGTACAAAGTTTAAACACTTATCAAGATAGAGTTCCTGACAATTATGGGTATCCTGAGGAGGGAGAGGCATTGATGCTGAGGAGAACTAGTTTGCAGGCATCAAAGGATATGATGCAAAGAAGAGCTCTTTTCAAGACCACATGCAAGAGCAAAGGTAAAGTATGTAAGGTTGTCATTGATACTGGTTCAACAGACAACATGGTATCTTAGGAAATGGTGGATAAACTACATTTGGAAAGGATTCCACATCAACACCCTTACAAGGCATCTTGGGTGAGTGATAGTCAATCACTTTTTGTCTATGAACAGGCATATGTTGATTTTCAGATTGGAGCATATCATGATAGAGTTTTGTGTGACATTTTGCCCATGGAATGTTGTCACCTACTGTTGGGTAGACCATGGCAATTTGACAGGAGGGTACTGTATGATGGGTATGCTAATACCTACACCATCAAGAAAGATGGGAAGACTATTATGTTGATGCCATTGCAGGAAGATGCTGTAGTACAAAAGGCAACCAAAATCATTTTAGTGGGAAAGAAGGAATTTGTGTAGAAGCCTATAGCAGCAGGCATAAAGGCAGTTGAGGACATTGCAGGGAAAGGAGTTGTTAAGGACAACAGTTTGAAGACAGTTTCAGTTGTGACTGACAGAGGTCAGCAGTAGGTTCAGAAACAGGTTTGCAAACAGCAACCAGTTGAGAGGAATGACAAGGATGTTGTCATAGTTGGGACTATTGTTTGTCCTATAAAGGTTGAAAGGAAGACAGATTTGAACATTGCAGAAGTTCAAGAGGCAGTTCAGACAGAGGTTCTGGTAAGACAACCTGACAAACACAAGGTATGTGTGAGAAGGGCCTACATTGACAGGCATGAGGGTTTACTTGCAAGACAGCAAGTTACAGTTCAGAAATCTTGGAGCAGCCAAGAGACAGCAGAGGACAAAGCTGGAACAGGTCAGAACACTGACATGACAAAGTTTAAAGGTGGAGGACTTCCACATCCTAACTCATGGGACATGAGTTCTTTTCTGTTGGGAAGTATGGTGCAGGAGCACCTACCTGACAGCTGGCCTCCATGAGGCAGTTAGTTAGTTTAAGTCTTGTTAATGTTTCCAAGAAGGTCTTATAAGACCAATGCATGTAATAAGGTCATGTTGACCATACTTTACTATTTTTAGCTAGGTTGTTAGGACAGCTGTTATGCTGTATGTCTGGTTGGATCCTCCCAGCCACTTGGAAGCTCCCAGCCACTGGGAATCGAGTGGTAGTACTCGCAGGAAATCCTATTTATGCATGAGGATCGGTTGGTTTTAGATCATCGATCAGACTTTGCAAGGAGTGAGACAGAGAGAGGAGAGACAGAGTATTGTAATTGCATCTTTTGAAATCAATAAAGAGATCCTGTTTGTGTTCATTCTCTGTTGAATTCCATTGTTTAATTGTGTGGCTGTTCTGGTGGTTTCATGGATTCACTGATCCATTCCACCGGTTGATTCATCGAATCGGTGGAATGGCTATGTACAGTAGTTTAGGATTTAGTTTGCATTTTCTGTTTGTTCATGTGCATGTTTGCAGGATCACAGTCGAGAGGTGTTGAGAACCCTAGCATGGGTATGTGCTAGGTCGTGCTGATAGTTCGAGTCTGGAAGATCACCCTGAAAGCAGATCGGGTCACCTCAGGAGGTTCGGCGGATCAAAATTTGCTAAGGTTGGAAAATTCATCACAACGGCATCATCAGGATATTTCTGTGTATATCCTACAGTTACTTTGGGTGTCATCCAAGTAGATGGAGGTGAGCATGATGCAATCATTTGCATAAGGTGAATGCGTTTTGGGGTGAGCATCATCAGGTGCTGCCGAGGAAGGGTATATCGGCAAAAGTTAGTCATTCGGGTTGATAAAATCATCGTGGGCTGATAATGTTAAGTTTGGCCGACAGCAGGATATTGAAGGAACTGCATATGACGTCATCGTCATCAGGATAATCGTCATCAGGACATTCCGAAATATCACCCGATAAAGGTTTATCCTGCTGACCATAAGTGTTTTGGTATCGGCATAAGGCATTGAGAAGTTAAGTGGATCAGGAGGAGGATATTCGGCAGAATATTCGTCATCAGTATAAAGTTGAGTATCATCATCAGGATGTTTCAATATGACCGGATAAGTCATATCCTGATGCTGCTTGTTTAAGTAGGTCGGAGATCAGGGTGACGTAAGCGTCTAAAGGAAAGGTGCATGAGAGTGTCGTCATCAGGATATATGGGAGGAACTGGATATTTTATATCCTGCTGATGAAGATGATGTCGAACATCATGATGCTGCAGATAGAGGTTGGCGGTAAGATGAACAGTGATCGTTAGGAGGATGATTGCACTTGCCGAATATGATGAAGCTGCCGATAGCCGGATATGATGATGCTGCTGACAGGTGAAAGGTCGAAGGTTTGTCTTCAGGAGGATATCGGTCGGCAAGAGAAAATATGATGATGCTGACAACGTTAACAGAAAATATGATGATGATGATGGGTTGTAGACATACATGCTATATGTCAAGGTTTTAGTGTGGATGCCTCTGCATCATTAGATGTTTATAATTTTTATCTACAAAGTTCTGAATCCTATGGAAAGGATCAAATCTCCTTGTTAAATAAAACTCTTGAAAACCATAGTATCTTAGTTCTTGCTCAGAACCTGCAACCTCTTCACTATAACAGGAGTATCTATAATAGCCCAAGGTAGCTTCACATTTCCTCTATTATTGAACTTCTTTTTGTACATTCTGAAAACATTCAAGTTCTTTCTTGAAAACTCTAACACAATCAATTTGTCAGAAGGATACCTAGGTAGCATAAATGGTTTCCCTTGAAAGCCCTCAGTCCTTATGTAAGTAAAATGTTCAAACTGTATGAACCAAGAACCATGCAATCCAATTGCATCCTCTGCACCTTTAGATAAGCTCTTGTCTGGATCTTCTCTCAATATCCTTACCAAGTAAGTATAAAAAACATCATTAACCAAAGAAAAATTCTTTAAAGCATTTTCCTCTTGTAGGACAGGGTAATGTTCATACACCAACTTTTGATTAGGACCATTTCCTAAGGTACCTACCCTTTCTATTCCATGAATATAAGGTCTGACTTCTGCAGCACATGAGTATAATACATAAGAAGACAAATGAAAGGGCAACATTTTTTGTTTTCTCTACATGGCCTACCTCCAGATAGTTGTGCTTATTACTTTGGCCCAATGGATCCGCCCTTGCTCCTTTTTTCCTATTCTTATGAATCCAATAATAGTGAACATCCATGGTTCACATTTAGTACCATCGCTCATTCCAACCAACCTATTTAGCATGGTTATCATCAAATAAATCTCTTCTCTAAAGTATATCCTCATTAGGTTTTTTTGTATCCTGGCTACAGCTTTAGGTTTGTTTTCTAGGTTATACCAATTGTGAAATATTTTACTCTTGCATTCTCTTTCATTGGTTTGGAAGTCTTCGTTATATTTGTCAATATCAATATCACTCATCTTCTCCTTAATTTCGAATCCAAAAGTTCTTACAATGCCTTCTATGGTTAGATCAGCAATCAATCTATCATATAGCATGACCTTTCTTGTAGATGGATCATATAAAGTAACATAGTCCAGACACAAGTCCCTAGCCTCCATTGCTAGTAGAAAACTTGTAGCTCGGTATAATCCACTTTGCCATATACGTTTCATATCAAGAGAAGCATCAGCAGTGGTGATTTTCTTTAGCACATCTCCTACATCATAATTTCCAATGTTCGTGTATGTGCCCATTCCACTTGTACTAATAAGAGATGGATAACCCCTATGAATGGGCAATTCCTCTTTCTCTACCTCCTTCCAGGGTTTTCTTTCTTTCTTCACCTCTTCCCCTATATCTTTCTTCTATTTAGGGGCCATCCTATAGAAACATACTTCTTTTAACTTTCATTTCAATTTTCAGTCTAGGGTTTTTTACCATGAATTTCTATTTTTACTGTTTCACCCTAATTCATTTATTCCCTTTTTATGTTTTAATCTCTAAATTCATTAAGCTCTACTCAGCTAATTAACAATTAAAATAGTAATTTGCCTACGTTTTGCAATGAAATTACTGAAATTAATAGTATTTTACCAACTAAAACTAAACGGTGTTTTGGATAAATACTTCTTGTTCGTGACCATTTACCTGTTGACTTACTTTTACCATTTTCACCTTTATCCAGCTACTATAACTTTGTCACTCTAGTAAATTCTGCTCATTCACTACAACAGTTCTCTTTTCTGTAATTTTTTACTCTTCACAATATATTCAAAAGCGAAATGACATTAAAATTGCCATAACCCTTGTTAAATTTCACTTTGTTTGAGTGTTGAATCTGCATTAATTACAGCAATTAATGTACTACATCTTTCAGCTTTCTCCTTCAGTGTTTAAGTTTTTTGAACTTTTTATTGTTAGTGAAATTCAACATGCATACCCTTTTCTTTGTATATTTCATTGTATGTTTCCTTTGTAAATTTCCGTTGTATCTCTTTGTTGTATCTTCAAACATACAATCACTTTATGCATATAATTGAACTAACCAACGTTCTTACCCTTTTTTATGCTTTTCTGTACACCTTTGCATCTCTTGTTTTGTATATCTTGCTTGTATATTTTGTTGTATAAGTGCACATACAAACACCTTATACAAACACTTCCTTACCCTGTACTCTTTCATGATGCCCTTTGATTCTTTGTACATCTAGATTGTATATTATACAAACACCCAAATATACAAAGAATTTTCCATTATTCAATTTGTTTGACATCCAAGCCCTGTATATAAGCTTGTATATCGGATATACATTATAAACATACAAAACTAATATACAACTGATGGGTCTGCCTCATCTTTCAAATTTCTTTTCCGCGATGTATATGACCTTCGTATCACTTTCAGACTTTATCCTCATATAAATCATACTATACTTACCTTTAGGTCCACAACGTATATAAATTAATGCATCTCTTAATATACAGTTCGGACGTAATGCATTGTATTCATCATATTTCATTTTCCTGAGTTTTAGCTTGTATGTATAAAGCAATGTATGTTTCAGAACATGCATACAAGCACGGAAATATACAACAGTTTAACTCCATTGTATAACTATTTCGGTTCCAGCACTTGTACAAAGTGCAATGTATATCGGCATGTATGTCTTAAAAACTTTACATACAAAACCCTGAAATAGACATCCATTATTCCCTATTTCATGATTTCTTCAATTCCACCTTTGTATATAAACCACAATGTATATAACCAACACATACATATACAAAGTGCAAAACATACAATGATTATGTCAACATTAATACTTTTTCAGTTCTGCACTATGTATAACCCATTGTATATTGACTTTGTATGTCTTCCATTTGCCAAATATACAAAGCAAAAAATACATAGCGGATTTCAACATTTATTCATTTCAACCTTAACTCATTTTGAGCCTGACTTGTATATGAAGATAAAACATTTATCAAGAAATGTATACAAGTATAACAACATACAAAACCTAATAACTTCCCCTTTTGTGGCTAACACAAAAGCACAATATCCAAATGCATTTACATACAAAATGATTTTGTATATACAAACAACTTTGTATATACAAACCACAAACCCTCTGATTGTACATTTACCAAAAATGCTTATAACTCGCAAAATACAGGGAATTTTGAGATGGTTCAAAAAATAACCCTTATTCATTTTTCACAATGAATTCACCGATACTATGCACTGGTACTCAATACAATTTTTTCATTATTTTGAATTAGGTTTGTAACTTTCAGTTCCCTTTTCCCACTTACCACCAAGTAGACCCACACAAACAAGCAACAAAAAAGCCAACTACAGCAGCGGTCCTCATTTTGCTAAGAAGTAAAATGGGGTGTGTTGTGAGAATCACAACAAATAGCAACCAAATAAAACAATTAAATTAAAACCATTAAAGAAAACAAAATAAAATAAATTCATAATTTCTAACTATCTCGTGCAAATCATCATTTAACTTTAAACTCAATGTATTCAATAAGGTGCATGAATCTTCATTTTCAGTTTAAGTGGGTGCACGTGATTAATAATCCTCATCTTGAAAATCAGTTGAACAAACCAGTGACTGACATTAGACTACCTAGTTGATGTCATTCCCTCATAGCCAACCAGATAGAGCCTTGCTGCCAGTAGGCATCTATAGCCCCGACAAGGTTCTCGTTACAATTCTCCTAAGTAGAGCCCCACTACCAGCAAGCGTCTATAGCCCCGGTAGAGTTACTTAGATGACTTAACCTAGATTTCAATAAAATCCATTTTATTTTTTATATTTTGTACTTGACAGATATTTCATAAAATATTTCAGTTATAACTTCATGATGCAAGGAACAGTCACTTGCTAAAATTAAGATGAGAATTGTAATGGTAGCAAGGGTTACCTCTGATTTTTCATCTAATATCTACACTAGTAGGTTCAACAAACCCAAGGATTTTAGGTGTGTCATTGTGAGAACTTCCCTTGAATACTCAACCCATTCTTATTGAATACAAAATTTCCCAACTCAACTAACCTTTTACATTCATGACAGTCACAACAAATTATGCACAAATTTTAAATAATTCACCTGAATGTTCTAAATTTTATATTATTTTCAGTGATTGTTAGTCTGCCTCTATATACTCTGAAACAAAACAAACATCCCTGCTACAACAACACAACACACAAACCAAAACAAAACAAACAAAACCAAAACAAACAAACAAAAAACAAAAAAACCAAACAACTGTACATTATTCACACTACTATACAGTGGACCAACCACCCATACCTCAAGCCTAAAAGTAATGTTTCAAGTGTTGGCCATTAACTGGTAATGGCACATCTTCTCCAGTCAAGGTCTTGAGCCTGAAAGTGTTGTCTCCAATTATTTCTGACACTTGTAATGGACCTAACCATAACTTGTCAAATTTTCCATGACTTCCCTTTTTTTCATGTGCTTTGTCCCAGCACAGCACTAAGTCTGAAATTCTAAATGTTTTGATTCTTACCCTTTTGTCAAACCATCTCTTTATCACTGCCTAATGTTTAGCAAATTTTTCAATGGGTTGATCTCTTTTCTCATCTAATTCCAACAGTTGGATTATTCTGGCTTCTCTATGATCATCAAAGCCTAAGTATTCGTTAGAAAACTTCCAAACTAGTATTCTTAAATTAACAGGAAGTATGGGATCAGTCCCATAAACTAAATGATAGGGTGCATTGCCTAAAGCTAATTTAACCCTGGTCCTATCTACCCACAGCGCATATTTCAGTAAGGTGTTCCATTCTCTTGGGTTCTTTTCAATTAGCTTCTTGATTATATCTAATAAATTCTTATTCATAGATTCAGCTAACCCATTCCCCTGAGGATAATAGTTTGAAGAAAACTTTAAAACAATTCCATGTTCAAATGCCCATTTAGAAAATTTTAAAGAAGAAAATGCGGGGCCATTATCACATACCAGCGAATAAGGAGCCCCAAACTTAGTTATGATGTTCTCTTCGAGGAATTTGACGACTACCTCAGTAGTAGAGAATTTGCAACAGGTGGCTTCAGTCCACTTGGTACAGTAGTCAATCACTGTCAGTATAAATTTGTGTCCTGCAAATGATGGAGGATTTATGACTCCAATGAAATCTAAGCCCCACTGTGCAAATGGCCTAGACTCAATCACTGGATGTAATAGATTGGCTTGATTTCTTCCCTTATCTGTTGTAGTCTGATAGATGTAGCAACTTCTAATGTGACTCTCTGTATCTTTAAACATAGTAAGCCAATAGTAACCTACTCTCAGTATCTTATGCATTGTAGCTAAATGGGAACCATGAGCAGTTCCATATTTATCATGCAGTTCTAGCAACACCTTATCTATGTCATCTCTATTCAGACATCTTAAATATATTCCTTTGTGGTTCTTCTTCAATAGAAGACCTCCTTGCACCATGTATTTATGTGCTTTGATCTTTAAAGCCCTTGTTTGTGAAGATTTCATCTTGTTTGGGTACTTTCCTGATATCAGAAACGTGTTCAAATCGTCATACCACCCTGATGTCTCATTAGTATTCAATACATATTATTGTTTTACCAAATTTGGGTCTGTATTGGCTATGGTTTACACTAAAGCTTGTCCTCTGACTAACTTCATAGGAATGATTTCCATATCAAATTCTTGCAAATTTGTGATCCACTTAGCTCTTTTCTCTCTAGGTTCATTTTGCATTAGCAGCATCTTCACTTCACTGCTGCATCTGGTACTATAGCCTTAACCTCACTGCGTAAGATATAATGTCTGAACTTTTTTACTGCTCTTACTAGTGTGAACGCTTGCCTTTCTGTATCAAGATATTTCAACTGTGCATCTTTCAAAGGTGCACTCATAAATGTTATTGGCTTCTCTTCATCATTTTCTCCTTTCTGTGTCAAAGTAGCTACAACTGAATATGTGGATGCAAAATAATAAATATAGAATGGTTTTGCATAATTTGGACTTGCCAATACAGGAGCTTCAGAAATTACCTCCTTGATATCTTCAAACGCAGATTTTGCTACTGATGTCCATTCTATATCCACATCTTTCTTCAACATGGCGTTTAATTGTTGCACAATATCTGCAAACCCTGTAATGAACTTCCTAACAAAGTTAATTTTACCAAAAAATAATTTTAATTCCTTTTTAGTGTTTGGTAATTGTAATTTCTTTATTCCTTCTATTCTATCAGGATCAATAGATATACCATTCTCATAAATGACATGTCCTAATAGTTTTCTTTCTATTACTCCAAATGAACATTTCTTAGGGTTAAGCGAAATCCCATACCTCTCACATCTTTTGAGTACTTTCCTTAGATCTTCAGTGTGAGTAGATGCATCCTTAGAATACACAGTTAAATCATCCATATAAATTACAATGCACTTACCTGACAGTCCACGGAATGCAATATCCATGGCTCGCTGAAAAGTGGCACCTGCATTGATTAGACCAAACGGCATTCTCCTGTAAGCATAATTACCCCATTTACATGTAAAAGGAGTTTTTAACCTATCCTCCTTATCAACTAGGAACTGGTTATACCCTGAAAATCTATCCAGAAAAGACATCATCTTGGCTCCATTCACTGCTTGCAGCACTTCATCTATGGGAGGTAGAGGATAATTATCTTTCTCAGATGCCTTATTCAATTTCCTAAAGTCTCGCATAACCTGATGTCTCCACTTTTCTTTCTAACAGGTACTAAATTAGCTACCTAGGCTAAATGTCTGACAAGAAAAATTATTCTAGTAAACAGCAGTTTTTTCACTTCCTCAAATATCAAATGTTCTAAAATTACATTCACAGGCCTTTGCTTTTGCTTGAATGGTTTGATATCTGGTTTCAAAGGTATCACATGAGTGATGATGGACATATCATGTGTCTTTAAATCCTCATATGTCCATGCTATAATGTGTTTATAATCTTTCAGAACATCAATAATTTCTTTCCTCAACTTTTCAGAACAGACCTTTCCAATTTGTACATTTTGGGGACTCTGCTCTGTTCCTAAGTTATATGGATCACACTTACCTCCCTCTATTTTAGGCAAGTCTTTCTGTTTTACTACTCCATCAAAATCAAAGATTTGTTCTAACTCAATCACTCCTTTAGGCAAGAAATTGCTCTTTAAGTTGATTATGTCTTCTTCATCCCAACACACATTAGGTCTCTCTTGTTCATCAATAATTTGAGCCTCAAATACCTCATTGCAAGTTAGAAAATCTGCAATTTTCTGATCCCCTTTGAATACCTAAAAATGAGTTACATTATCTGGTACACTAGGCACATTCACTAATTCTACAGCAAATCTTTTCAACCCTGACAATGTTAATGGTTCTAAAGTACTAGCAGCAACTACTAGTGCATCTGGCCTATGGTTTAATTCTCTAGGGATATGCTCTATATTGAAAGCATCAAATGACTCTATTAAATCCCATACCCTATGCCTGTAACAAACCATTTTCTTGTAATTGCATGCATATAATTTTCTCACCTGTCTGACTACTAGCTCAGAATCTGAAAAAACTCTGATCATTTTTACCTTCTTCTTTATAGCCATGACTAGTCCATAGATTAAAGCTTCATACTCTGCAACATTATTAGTACAAGCAAACTGTAGCCTATATGCTGCTAAGTATGATTTTCCATGAGGATCTATGGGTTCTACTCCAGCACCTGCACCCTGTTTAGATTTGAAACCATCACATTTTAATGTCCACATGCCATCTTTATTCATTTGATTTTTTATTTTAGCATGTTTTACCTTTTCTATCACATGTGCATTGCTATCTTGTTTACTCATAGGCAATTCATTTTGGCTTACTTGTACACTTGTCTCTTCATTTTGTATATTAGAATAATAGACACCTTTACCTTTTGACTCTTTTCTTAAATCTGGAGTAGATCCATTTATGTTGTTCTGAAAATAACTCTTGGGTTGATTAACCTTTCCTTCTTGGGGTTCCATCCCCTTTGTGCATTTTATGTATTGATATTCAACAATGTCTCTACACATTCCACAATTCTCTTTAGAATGTGGCTTATCATGAACTCTACACTTATTTTTGTATAAATTGCATTGAACTGGAATGTTTTGTTCTATGCACTTTTCCATTTCTTGTCCGATGACCTAACTAAAATTATTCAATGCATTTTCATCAGAAGAATTTCCATCAGCCTCAATAAATAATATTGTTTCCTTATTGACTGGCTTTTCTCTGAAATTTAGTATTAAGATTTCCTCAATTTGCACCCCTTTATTAGTAACCCTATAAACACTAGGTTCAATAGAAGCATACAATATTTCATTAGTCCTATTGTACTCTGTGATCATATGTTTCATCCTGGGTTCAGCCTCTATTCTAATCTGATTTGGCACACCTCTCCAAGGTAACCACATATGTGAGAAATCAGTGGCCATATATCCATTCAAAGTTTTTGACCAGTCTCTACTCAATAGCATCCCATAATTTATAGGTATATCCACTACTTGGATGTCAATGAACTAACTTACCCTGTGGTCTGAAGCTAATTGCATCTGAATATGCATTAATTCTCTAATCACATTAACTTCAATTTTGTCTAGCTGTGTAACAACTTTGGCAGATTTAGCAGGGGTCAGCTCTAAAGTTTTACATATCCCTAAGGGCATTACATTTACTGAGGCACCTGAATCTACTATACAATTATGTATGTTCTTTCTGCACAGTCTAATGGTTAATAAGAAAGGAGGAGCATCTTTTTTATCAGCATATATTACAACATTGGTGTTGGATGGCTGCTCAGCTTTCTTACTTTTTTCCTTAGACTGTGTATCCCTATTAGGAACA
This sequence comes from Cunninghamia lanceolata, assembly GCA_027924645.1. Lineage (NCBI taxonomy): Eukaryota > Viridiplantae > Streptophyta > Pinopsida > Cupressales > Cupressaceae > Cunninghamia > Cunninghamia lanceolata. Next base: position 3,901,135 of record BSBN01000576.1, read on the forward strand.
TTTACTTCAGTAGAAACCTCACCTATCCCAGATGCATCCAAGTATTTAATAAAAGCATTTCTAACCCCTAGAGTTTTCAACAATTCAAACAAAGGTATACTGACCTTAATTTTCTTTATTTCTTCTGACAGATAACTCATCAATCTCATCGTCTCTGTTTTATTTGTTTGAACCTTATGTGCTACTACTCCATTATTTGCATTATGATTGCCTTTCAGTATAGTAGGGTTATTGCTATCATTCTGGTATGGGGGTGTATTGAAATTATTAGGAGTGGAAGTGGTGAAAGGACCTCCTGGCCTAGGGTTATTTCTTAGGTTGTAAGTATGATTCTTACTTGACTATTGGACAGCTTGCACCTCCTTTGTCTCATACAACACCTCATTTTTAGTTTCAAATGGAAACTAAAGAGCATTTAGTACTAAGGCTATCTCAGGATATAAATTTTCACAAAAATATGGTTCATCCTCTAACAATTGGTCATCTTCCTCTTCTCTGAAGGTAAAAGTTTATAAGACTAGAGTAGTATCGTATCTTGAGGGTACTATTTCATTACCTTTGGGAACTAAGAACTCAAAAATAGGAGCTTGTACATCCACATTAAAAATACTTGCTACCAAATGAAACTGAGGACAGTCTAATTCAACATGGGCACTAGTATTATGGATTCTACACCAATTCTTCAATGCTACATTGGCCATTTGAATCCTAGTTGTTTGCTTCATATCCTGGTTATCCACATTCTTAAATGGAGAAGCTAAAGTGCCATTATTAGGTCCAGTATTCCAGGTTTTAGGTGGCCTAGGCTGATTTTGATTCCTGTTATTGTTATTCTAGGCTCTGTTGTCTATAGGTGGTCCTCTATTTTGCATCTATCGTCCTTGATGATGACTCTAATTTTGATTATGATTTTGACTGTGATTTTGACCCTGATTAGAACCCTGACCTTGGCTATAACTCTGATTCTGATTTTGGTTATGGTTGGGGTTATAATTTTGGTTTTGACTCTGATTATAGTTCTAATTATATCCCTGGTTGTTTCTATCATAGAAATTCTCATTTCTCAATTGTGTCATCTCAGTGGTCAATCTTCTCATATGTGCAGTGATTTCTTTGATATCTTCCCTTTCCTCTTGTGCTTTTTCTGTAAATGTATCCTGAGGTGGTTGGAAGAAAGATTGGCCATTATTTTGATTTGGATTGGAAGTATTACCAGTGTAAGGTACTATAGCCTGAATTGGGGCAGGATTATACATAGGTGTGTATGTAGGGACTGGATTTAGCATTGAAGTGCTCTATGTAGGAACTCCATTCCAAGGTTGTACTTGATTTTGCATTCCAGGGTTTCCTCCATTGAGAAATGGATTATAGGTTGTCTACCTCATTTCCTGGTTTACAGAGGCTGCCTCTTTATAGGCTTTGGATATAGTATCTATGTTAGGCTTTCTCTTGACAAACATGGCAGTTAATGGATCTAATGCAACATAATACATAGCTAACAATGTATCAGCAACTACTATGTATGGTGCTACCAACCTAGAATAAGCCTTTTGAAACCTATCATTAAAATTATCAATTAATTCCCCTTCACCTCTTTTGATTGTAGCCAATTTATGATATAGGATAGAAGGATCTACTAGTCCCCTAAATCTAGACAGAAATGCTTCTTCCATAAGTGTCCAAGAAGAAACATAGCCACTAGGTAAATTCACATACCAGTTAGATGCTTGTTCATTAAAAGTGTAAGGGAATAATTTGCACACCACATCTTCATGTTCCGGTCTGGCTCTAAAGCATGCCTCCTTAACTATCCTAATATGATCCTCTGGATCTTGATGCAACTAGTATTTAGGACATATTTTCTCAGGGTTCTTTGGCATCCCATGATAATCCACAAAATATATGAGAGAATTGACATTGAAATAAGCCAATGCAAGTACTTGTGCTTGACCTGGATCTACAAGAATACCTGGATTTCTAGGAGGACTAGGACCTCTAGGAGGACTAGGACCTCTGGGAGGACCTGAACCAAGATTTAAGAATCTGTATGAAGAACTGTCAGGGCTTACAATATTATGGATATTAAAAGGTGATCTGGGAGGCATTCCAGATGAACTTCCTGTATTTGATATTTTAGGATTCCACACTAAAGGACTTTTACTCTGTCTCCCATCAGGTAATTACACAAATATGTCTTTTGAATTGAATCTAGGCTTGGTCACTCTACTTCTATTATGAGCCAACTTTACTTAAATTCAACCTTAACTCTAATCAAGCCCTCCTTCTAGCACCAAAAACGGTTGATGATTGTTTTTACACATTCATAACGAAAGTTAAAATTCATAAATGAACCTAACTATCTTGAAAGATATGAAGAAATCAATTAAGATTACTTAATCCCAAGTTTCTGTATGGTCAGGTCTTGACTTGTTAGATAGTTTAGTAGGTTACTATGAAGCTATAATATGCAAGGGGCCTTATGTGATTTAAGGTGATTGCTGACTTATTGGACTCTATTTATGCAAATTGTTACAAATATCAACAAATTATCTATCTCTTTGCACAAATCTGTTACTGTATATCAAAGCTTTGAATGATTTATGTTAAAACATGCTTTTATTTTCAAATATGTATAAAGATTGCAAAATATCAACTCAATTAATCTCAATTCTTTCAAATGTTAGACAATCTCCTTTAGATTTCTGTGTTTTAGCTAATTATTTCAAAGTTTGGGAAAAGTTAGAGAAAATTCAAATTCAACATCACTTGCTACGGGATCTAAATGCTCTGTTATGCACATGGTAAGAATTACAGAAAATTTAATTAAATCAATAGATTAAATCATTAAATGCAAATATCCTAAGTATTTTCATGAATATGCATCCAAGATTGCGATCTTTAAGAGAAATTGTTTCAAATATAAAGAAGAGCCAGAAGACACTCAGAAAATAGACGCAGACTTCCAGATTCACTTATATTCAAAACATAGTCATAAATGATTTACAATGTAGGAATGACTCTTAGCTTCATTAATCAAATTCACAAAAACTTACAATGCTTTATAGATAAAATAAGAAAGCTGGATGTTCCACGCATTCCTTAGTGCAGACACAGGTGACCTCCTCTAAACTAAAATACTCTTTCTACTCAAGGTTTCAAAACAAATTACAATTGATAGCTATTTTCTATAAATCCCTGTGTAATTAATATACAAGTAGCCACGTTCTTTATATAGATTTTTGAACTTTCAAATCGCTACGGCTACCACTTTATTCCACGACTGATATCCTCTTCTTTCTGATCAATGATGTATCTTTGTTTCTAACTGTCTGCCAAAATATCTATTTGGCATCTTTTCTTTCCCTCAAAGGATGCCTTTGGAATCTTTTAAAATAAGATTCACCTTTTCTTTGTTGACTTTCTCTCACTGAGGTTCCTTATTTGATTTCTTCTTCAAACCTTTACTGTTTCTTACATTCTCACCTTTTCAAGTATTTCTTGAAATTGCTGATTACATTTTCTATAAGGGTGCGGTCTCCTCCTAGACTCTTTGCCAAAATGTACTCCTGCATTACAACTCCCTCCTTCAACTTCTTCTCTCTATTCTATGAGCCTTCTCTTCTCTTCTTGTATTTCTTTATTTTAACCTTTTCTTCCATTAATGTATCCATCATCTGCTTACTGAGATTCACATTAGGATTTCCTATGCAGGGTGCAAATATGGCATTGAACTCTGTCAATGCCCTTTCTAAGTCATACACTGGCACTTCCATACATTCATGTTGTAGTAATCTTTCTATTATCCTTTTATGTATCTTGATCATTTCATCTGCTTTCTCTTGTAAATTCTGTATGACTACTGCACATTTCCTGAGGTTATCTTCCTCAAACTTGAGCTCTAATATTATTTGTGGCACTTGATTTGCCAATGTGACAGTAAGTGCTCCTTCATTAATCAATTCTTTTGCTCTTCCTTCCACTTCTATCAACTATTCAATTTCAGACTTGCATTCTTCTTTTCTTGTTTGGCATTTATTTGTAAGTATCAGACATTTATTCTTTTCTTCTGCACTTACCTTCCAACTTCTTACAACTTGCCTTATTGTTTGTTCACCCTCTTGCATGAAATCATTAAACCATTCGTAAAAAATGTTAGCCTTGTGTTTTTTATTCTCGATATCTTTTATTTCCTCTTTTGATATTATGGCTATGTTAGTAGGTAATTCTAGGATTGGGGTACTGGGATCAAATATCCCTTTAATGAATTGTTGAAGCTGGACAATGTGTCCTTTTAAATAGTCTTGTTTGTCTTTGTCTTTCTTCAGCATTTCTGTTGTCACCTGATGCATGTCTTCCCATTCATGAATATGTTGTGCTCTTGTGGAATGCCCCAGGTCCAAATTCAATATTTTATATTCTTCCAAGGATATCTCACCTTTTGCCTTTCCTTTATGTGGTATAGCTAAGTTTAACATTCTAGATCCACTTGGACCTCTTTGAATAGCAGACATCATCCTAGCTTTTCTCCTTTCTTTTCTTGAAGTAGTCTTTTTACCTAATAACCTTTTAATGTCGATTGGTGCTAATTGGATTTCTTTTTTCTCTTTTCTAATTTCTTCTCCTAACAAGGCAAAAATTTCCTTTGTACCTTTTGTAACTTTATCTTCATCAATCACCTTTTCATGAGGTTTCTCTGTTTCAACTTCTTCCTGTGGTTGCTCTTCTTGTTGCTTTGGTTGCTGCTATTGTTCTTGTTGTTCTTGCTACTGAAGTGGAGGCTCTTGTTCTGTGGGATTAATTAGCTATTCCTTTGATTCAACCTCATCTTCTTCCTCTTCCATTTTAGTATCCCCTCTAGCATCAATCTCTTTTTCATGATCTTCTCCTTCTGATGGCCCTTTCTCCTGATCATCTTCAACATGAGCTTGTTCTCCATCTTAACATCCTCTGCTTTCTCATCAAGTTCATTTTCATCTATCCCTTCTATTTCCTCTGTACCTTCAGGCATTGTAACCTCACCTTCTATTTTGTCTATATTTTCTGTTTGTATTTGCTCTATATGTACAGGTGAAGCTACTTTTGCCTCATGTTCTTTTACTTTTTCCTCTTGCTTTTGCATATTTTCTGTATTCTTCTCTTCATCACATGGCTCACCATACATTTTCAACATGTTTAAAGCATCAATACCTGAGGTGTCTTCTTTTGTTTCCTCTTCCATTGAAGCATGTGTTTTTGTAACCATTTCTTCAAGTATCCTCTCTTTCTCAGATTTTTCAATTTTATGTGCTTCCTCCTATACAGCCTTAATAATTTTAGGTGGTACCAAAGTCCCAAATGGATCCACTGGGTCCTTCTTCACTCAGAAAATCACTGGAATCTTCTTCTATGTCAATCTCTTTGTTTTTATACATTTTTCTTTCTTCACTATCACTAATCTCAATATTCACAGTTTCCACAGTTTGTTGAGCCTTGTGAATTTCTAACTTTTGTTGTATCTCTTCAGCCAATTCTTCTTTCACTTTAACATATGTTTTTTTCTGCTTAGGTGAAGTGGAGGCACTAGATATGTTACCCATCTTTTCACCTACTTCTTGTGCTCCAATTACACCAGCTGATTTAGAAGTTTCACCTTTAGACAAACTTATTGGAATTGCTCTTCTAACTAGCTATCCTGTAGTTTCTTTAGTAGTCTGTGCCTCTTCCGTACTTATTTCATGACTCATTGATTTTGCATCAATAAAAGTGTCTGATGCCACTGCTATTATTATCCCCAGAGCATATGGATCCATCGAAGTAGCATTTTTATCCTTTTCTAGAATTTTGGCCTCAACAATTTTTCTCTTCTTTTTATAAAAACATTGTAGGTCTTCACTAGGTTCCACCTTTCTTTTCCTCCCCTTCTTTGGGTAGGTGACATCTTTGCCTTCAGCTTTGAGTTCTTCAATTTTATCCTTCAGCCATGTTTTTGAAAATAATATTATCGGTTCAGATACTTCATCCAGAGATGTATTCCATGGTTTTGACCAATCAGGCTCTGTAATATGAGCCAACCTTGCTCCTGCATAGCTATGATGTAACAATCTATCATCATCCTGAACCTCTAGAGGCACATATATATTCCCTATAGATTTCATCTGCTTAATAGTTAATCTTTTGTGAGCTCTTTTTCCTACTTCCCTGTCATTTTTACAGTCAGCCCATAAATCTTCAATATGTATCAGATTTTTATAATTTTTATCTACAAAGTTTTGAATCCTATGGAAAGGATCAAATCTCCTTGTTAAATAAAACTCTTGAAAACCATAGTATCTTAGTTCTTGCTCAGAATACCTTGCAACCTCTTCACTGTAGCAGGAGTATCTACCAATAGCCCAAGGTAGCTTCACATTTCCTCTATTATTGAACTTCTTTTTGTACATTCTAAAAACATTCAAGTTCTGTCTTGAAAACTCCAACACAATCAATTTGTTAGAAGGATACCTAGGCAGCATAAACAGTTTCCCTTCAAAGCCCTCAGTCCTTATGTAAGTAAAATGTTCAAACTGTATGAACCAAGAACTATGCAATCCAATTACATCCTCTGCACCTTTAGATAACCTCTTGTCTAACTCTTCTCTCAATATCCTTACCAAGTAAGTATAAAAACATCATTAACCAAAGAAAAATTCTTTAAAGCATTTTCCTCTTGTAGGACACGGTAATGTTCATAAACCAACATCTGATTAGGATCATTTCCTAAGGTACCTACCCTTTCTATTCCATGAATATAAGGTCTAACTTCTGCAGCACATGAGTATAATACATAAGAAGACGAATAAAAGTTCTACATTTTCTATTTTCTCTGCATGACCTGCCTCCAGACAGCTGTGCTTATTGCTTTGGCCCATTGGATCTGCCCTTGCTCCTTTTTTCCTGTTCTTATGAATTCAATAATAGTGAACATCCATGGTTCACATTTCATACCATCCCTCATTCCAACCAACCTATTTAGCATGGTTATCATCAAATAAATCTCTTCTCTGAAGTATATCCTCATCAGGTTTTTTGGTATCCTGGCTATAGCTTTAGGTTTGTTTTCTGGGTTATACCAGTTGTGAAATATTTTACTCTTGCATTCTCTTTCATTGGTTTGGAAGTCTTCATTATATTGGTCAATATCAATATCGCTCATCTTCTCCTTAATTTCCAATCCCAAAGTTCTTACAATGCCTTATGTGGTTAGATCAGCAATCAATCTATCATACAGCATGACCTTTCTTGTAGACAGATCATATAAAGTAACATAGTTCAGACACAAGTCCCTAGCCTCCATTGCTAGCAGAAAACTTGCAACTCGGTATAATCCACTTTGCCATATACATTTCATATTAGGAGAAGCATCAGCAGCAGTGATTTTCTTTAACACATCTTCTGCGTCATAATTGCCAATGTTCGTGTATGTGCCCATTCCACTTGTACTAATCAGAGATGGATAACCCCTATGAATTGGCAATTCCTCTTTCACTACCTCCTTCCAGGGTTTTCTTTCTTTCTTCACCTCTTCCCCTGTATCTTTCCTCTATTTAGGGGCCATCTGTAGAAACATACTTCTTTTAACTTTTGTTTCAATTTTCAGTCTAGGGTTTTTACCATGAATTTCTATTTTTACTATTTCACCCTAATTCATTTTTTCCCTTTTTATGTTTTAATCTCTAAATTCATTAAGCTCTACTCAGCTAATTAACAATTAAAACAGTAATTTGCCTACATTTTGCAACAAAATTACTGAAATTAACATTATTTTACCAACTAAAACTAAGCAGTGTTTTGGATAAATACCTATTGTTCGCGATTGTTTACCCATTGACTTTCTTTTACCATTTTCACCTTTATCCAGCTATTGTAACTTTGTCACTCTGGTAAATTCTGCTCATTCACTGCAACAGTTCTCTTTTCTCTAATTTTTTACTCTTGCTTGTATATTCTGTTGTATAAGCGCACATACAAACACCTTATACAAACACTTCCTTACCTTGTACTCTTTCACGATGCCCTTTGATTCTTTGTATATCAAGATTGTATATTATACAAATGCCCAAATATACAAAGAATTTTTCGTTATTCAATTTCTTTGACATCCAGGCCCTGTATATTAGCTTGTAAATCGGATATACATTATAAACATACAAAACTAATATACAACTGATGGGTTCTCCTCACCTTTCAAATTGCTTTTCTGTGATGTATATGACCTTCGTATCACTTTCAGACTTTACCCTCATATAAATCGTACTGTACTTACCTTCAAGTCCACAATGTATATAAATCAATGCATCTCTTAATATACAGTTCGGACGTAATGCATTGTATTCATCGTATTTCATTTTTCCTGAGTTCTAGCTTGTATGTATAAACTAATGTATGTTTTGGAACATACATACAAGCGTGGAAATATACAACAGTTTAACTCCATTTTATAACTATTTCGGTTCTGACACTTGTACAAAGTGCAATGTATATCGGCATGTATGTCTTAAAAACTTTACATACAAAACCCTGAAATATACATCAATTATTCCCTATTTCATGATTTCTTCGATTGTGCTTTGTATATAAACCACAATGTATATAACCAACACATACATATACAAAGTGCAAAACATACAATGATTATGTCAACATTAATACTTTTTCAGTTCCGCGCTATGTATAACCTGTTGTATATTAACTTTGTATGTCTTCCATTTTTTAAATATACAAAGCGAAAAATACATAGCAGATTTCAATGTTTATTCATTTCAACCTTAACTCATTTTGGGCCTGACTTAAAACATTTATCAAGAAATGTATACAAGAATAACAACATACAAAGCCCAATAACTTCCCCTTTTGTGGCTAACACAAAAGCACTATATACAAATGCATTTGCATACGAAATGATTTTGTATATACAAACAACTTTGTATATACAAACCACAAACCCTCTGATTGTACATTTACCGAAAATGCTTATAACTCACAAAATACAGGGAATTTTGAGATGGTTCAAAAAACAACCCTTATTCATTTTTCACAATGAATTCACCTACACTATGTACTGGTACTCAATGCGATTTTTTCATTATTTTGAATTAGGTTTGTAACTTTCAGTTCCCTTTTCCCACTTACCACCAAGTAGACCCACACAAACAAGCAACAAAAATGCCAGCTATAGCAGGGGTCCTCATTTTGCTAAGAAGTAAAATGGGGTGTGTTGTGAGCATCACAACAGTTATCACTTAGTAATATTCCCCCTCGTGATGTTCCCAAACCTCCTTGATTTTTTGAGGCTCTGGCTATAATTCCTCCTATCCCTCAGGAAGTTAATGAAGACAAGCTTGAATTGAAGGTTCTTCCATGTCCTCGAGCATCTGGTAGATATGTCAAGGTTCCCTCACTTCCATCCCTTCAAGAACAACAAGGCAACCTTCATGCATAGAATAGACATCCTCACAACCATAATATAGCTTTTGGTGATCAATCAGTTGCACAAGTTTTATTTCCTAAGGTTTCTCAACCACTTGAGGATGCTCCTATACTTCCACCTGCTTCGCAAGTTGAGAAGGAATAATATCCCACAATTAGAAACCCTCCCCCATAGTCTCCTAGCCTTTGATGATTCCTCCTATTTCTTCTAATATTCTTGAAACAAAGGAAGAACTAGAACATGCGTTGAAAGATACTAGGGTTCCCCTTAAGAACATCACAAACAAATATAAGAGAAATAAGATTGTGTGAGAAATAAAGAAATATCATCATGCTATGGCTTAGCTTGCCACATAAGAGGAGAATCTCTCTCCTCACAAGCATTTATACTGACAAACATAAAAGAGATAGCTACTACTCTTGTGTCCCTTGCAAAGAAAGAAGAAGCTTCACAAGCCTCTATGAAGGCTATTGTACTACATTCTAATATAGTAATTCTAAAGATAATATAGGTATCACTATTGTCTCTTATACCTCATGGGCTATAGTTCCTCTCGCATCTTGTCCTCATTTTCAAATGGATGAGGAACTGGATTGGGAGGATGATGACTTGCTTTAGGTTGACTTGCATGTGAGGTACCTTGTTCTCTATGTTATGTGTGTATGTGTTTGTGTTTCCCCATGATTTTTTGCTTCATGCTTTATTTGTGTTTTATGTGTTGTTACTATCATTGTTGTTGTATTGTTAAGATCTCTTTGGATGACCCTTGAAACCCTTGTAGGTACAATGATACAAAGGGACTAAAATCTATTGTGACATTCTCTCTATTTGTATCATCATTCTTCTATATGTCATAATTTGTTTTGTTTTTGTGTCCTTTGGGGACGATTCAAGGCATAGGATGCTTCAGCATTCTCCCTTGTTGACCTAAGGGATGTTTATTTATATTTCATGTGATACTTTTTCATTTGTCTCCATAGTTCTACCAGTTGGTGGATGATGATAATTCCATATATATATATATATATATGGTCTTGAGACATGTCCTGTATACAACCATTTCTATATTGACACTAGTTGGTGGATCCCTTTCTGTTATTACTTTGTATAATTTGTTGTTTTTTCTATGTTTTGATTTATGTGGCACCCTGTTGCTATGATCAGTGTCATATCATGACTACACAAGACATTGTGTATCATGCCTATAGCATCACCTCAATTTTACCTTTTGTGGGGGTAAGCCCTTGGTGCGATGTAGATCCTTAAAAATGCATATCTAATGGGCATGTGCTTCTGGAAAGCTCTTGTGCCTATTTTGTGATCTGTTCTACATTAAAGCTATTTCTCCCTGATAAGAGTTAGTAATCACTTGAAGGTGGGGGCATGCATCATGTTATGCTCTCTTTTGGTTGCATATTTGTTTGTTGATAGGGAACTCACCTAGTGATTCAATGGTCCTCACTAGCCTGTGATGCTTCCTCTTTGGTCCATGAGTCACCTAGTGCAACGTAGTTGGCTAGCCCATGTGCTTTATGTGACTTAGTGTGGTCACCTAGTAATTCGGTAGTCCTTCCTAGTGTGTGATCCATGGTGGAACTTCTTTCCACATGACCTCTAATGACATAGCGATCTAGCGTTAGAGTCATGTGCCTTGTGTGTTTGTTTTATGTGTATTCTTATATGTGCTTCTTTTATGCATTATGTCTCTAGCATATGTTTTAACTTATGCTTTTATGTTTCTTCATCATGTCTTCCATGTGATCTCTGTGTACTCATTATGTCTTAATGTGTATGCATTGTGTCGTAATGTGTATGCACTATGTCTTAATGTGTATACATTGTGTCTTATCTGTATACTTTGTGTCTTATGTGTATGCTTTGTGTTTGGCATGTATTACCTTTGTGATTTAAGTGTCTACCATGTGTAATCTTGTGTATGATTTTAGTACTCCACGTATGTGTGAATTAATGTTGTCTTGCATGTTTTTTTTCTTATGTGCTTCTAACATTAGGATCCTACATTTGAGGGCTACTTGTAGTTCACAACTTGACATAATTCTTTGGGCTTCTGTGTTTGTGTGGTTTTGTCCATCCTTTAGTATGAGTTTGAATGTAAGTTCATAGCCACACTAAAGTGGGTGCTAAATGTTTGTTGTAAAATGTGTACACTAGCATTTTACACTTAGTTTATGTTGAACACACTAGGTTACTGAGAGGGGGGTGAATTAGTATCTTAAACAACTACAAGTCCTCTAGAGAAGATTAAACTTAAGTATCACAACATTAATATAAATATGAAAGATAAACACAATACACATCAACACATGATACCAGATATACATGGAAAACCCAAGAAGGGAAAAACCACAATGAGGATTAACTCACAATATATGAAGCTCAAAATAACAACTTTGTTTTAGGGCTACAACCCAAGGAAGCTAATACTCCTTGCTGACTTTGTTTTAAGGTTACAACCCAAGGAAGTTACTACTCCCTACTAACTTTGTTTTAGACCTACAACCCAAGGAAGCCACTACTCCATGCTGAGAACAAACTCAGAAATGATTACAATATGACAATCCTTCTACTGTCTAAAAATTGACATTGAGGCTCACACCTTTGATGATTGCACTTCTACTTCTAAACATTGTATCAATTAGGCACACTATTTTCTTCCCTCCTATCACAATAATGTCTTCAAGATGAATCAGGACAACCTCTAATTCTTTTACTCTTTCTCCTTCAGTCATACATCACAATGCATATGATCTTCATACTCCGCTCTTCACACTTTCATATTTTCATCTTTGCAATCATACCACATCTAGACCAATTAGGTTTACAATATATACATTACATTACATTGATTTCATTACAAGTCATCCAATACAACAAGAATATTATAATTTACAAGTCGGCCAAATATTTCACAACATGAAACATGCATAGGGCAAGCCCTATAATGAACTACACGCCACTCCAAAAGGAAACACATGCCTTGTGGATCCCAATAGATGCTTAGTCTAGTCCTAAACATCATTCACAACATCATTCTTCAAGAAATAACATCCACACATCACACCTATTTGAAATAGATCACCCTTAAGTAAGAACACATGAAGCTTGTAGCACAATTTCATCTTAGCGGTACACATAGAAGATTAAACATTGCTTGCGGTACACAAAATCACTAGATACTCTACAAAAGTATGCATTGATCCTCTCTAAACATGTTCACAAATTTTTATTCACAAATCTTCACATCTGGAAGAGTGTGGAGCATTCCAACAAGTATTCATCACTATTTTACTCTTCCAAAAAATAGACCAGAACTCTGTCACATATAACTTTTATTACTCAAGGTATACAGACTTTATTTCTTAGAATTAACTATTGATAACTGAGAGGGGGGTGAATCAGTTATCCTAATTATTCAACTTTATGTGCTTTCTTAATAGTTAATGCAACATCAGATCAAATAAGAAAGCATAATCATGAAATGGAAATAACACTAATACACGACACAATGATTTTGATGTGGAAACCCTATTAAGGGAAAAAAAACCACGGGGTGATTAACCTAAGATATTATTCTTTGATAGAAGAATAGAAGATACAAAATGACACTTGTTAATTAGGGCTCACTGCCCGAGCACACTGCTCACAAGAGGCTTACTGCCTACAAAAGACTTACTGTATACAACAAGAAAACTTGAACTAATGAGAAGCATCCACACATGCTGAAGTTCAGTTCCGGTTAAGCTCAATAGACTGATCTACAGCACTTCATCCTTACTCTCCTTAAGTGCTGCTGTCCTCTTACATTCTGAACCTATTTTCTACCTTTTATACTATTCTTCTACTTTATTCGCACTTCCAAAAATTCCACACACTTCACATCTAAATTCATTTTGTATATATATCCCCACAAGTGATTTCAACACTTTTCTAGTCAGCATCTGGAATAGTCAATATTATCTCAAACTCTAGTTTGTCAGCTAAATCCTTGCATACCAAGTAATGCAGATCAAGGATATGCTTGTATAAGTCTTCAATCATGTCGGCCAATCATGAATGATACATCAAGAAACTTTGTTATTAGCAATATCTCTTCCAGATTTGGGTCTGTTACTCTGTCGGTACAGTTCTTCCTCTATCTACTTAGTCAAACAGGAACCCAACACTCAAGTGCTCATATCTCTTCACCCTTCCATCACCGGAGGCTAAATCCTTGGAATCTATTATTCAAGGTACTCCTCTTGACTTCACCAAATCCACACTTCACTAAAATACTTCCTCTGATAGAACTGGACCTAACTGTCGGACCTTGCTGACTACTTTGTTCTTACTTACCGGATCATAACACTTCTTCAATCTGACTTCTGGTAGAGACTCATCATGTCTTGCAGATGTGTGGAATAACCTTTGTTGCCATCAATGACAACATTCATGAATCCATATAGTGTCTCTTGCCAATAATCTCCCCCTTTGGCATTAATGGCAACACTTAGTGAAATGACTAAGTGTCACACTATACTCCCCCTTAGCTGATGCTGCATTTTCTGGAGCTCCCCCTTAGCCGGATTCCTCAATTTTCATTGCTCCTCACTCTCCCTTTGACATCAATGGCAAAGGGTAGGATCCGTACACCAAAATTTTCAAAAAAATCAACTGTACTTAGCCGCATAAATATATATATATAGCATACTTACATATACTGAAGTATGTCTACGAAAGTTGTCTTCAATTGGACAAATTCTATTGCCCAACTTTGCTTCATCCTATCCAAAATTGAGATGTGAAAACTCAATAGGAATGCAAACATGTCTGCCCTTTTTAGATCTATTGGATCACTAGTCCGGGCTGTTATCTGAGCTTCTTTTATGGCCTCATGCATGGCCTCTAACTTGGGGATAATTATCCCTCTAAGTTCACCCAACCTGTTTATTCTACTTTTCTTTTCCTTCTCAAGCTTCTTGATTTCATTCAAGACTGCAATAGTTTGACATTCTTGATTTATTATGGAAGAGGAGAGAGGATCAAAGTTCTTAGAGAGTTTTGTTAGTTTGTCCTCCTGTTCTTTCACTTTCTTCTCGATATCCAATGTTACTTTGGACCATGATAAACAAAATTTGTACATTTCCTTGCCATCTTTAAGAGCATTTTCTAAGCTTTTTATCCCAATATTCATATTCCTCCTATCATTAGTTATTAACCCTTGTACCTCTGATAATCTTTTTGCCAAAAATTCCTTTCAGACCTTATCTTCTATTGACTTCTCTAGGGAATCAAAATGTGTGCTAACACTATTGACTAGAGATTTGAGATTACCAGATGAGGAGGCTAAGGAATCCTTCTGAAAAGATGGCATGATCTTTTCTAATACTCCGGATGCAACTTCTATTAGCTCATAGTCTTCCATGTGAGACTTCAGGAGTTTTTCTTTTACCTTTGCATTAGCAAATGAAGCTATCTTCATTGTTTGTAACGAGGAAAGAGAATCAAAATCAAATGGCCCTTGTAGAAGTTTCAATTCATCAATCTCCATTGTCTCTTTGTTTAAGAATTCTTTGACAGTTTCTGTAGTGTCTCTTTCCAGAGATAGATTCTTCTTCTCTTTTGCAGTCTTAGAGCTGTCTCTTGGAGTTTTCTCTCCTTCTACACTCTTACCACTAGCAGCTGTGGTCTTCTCTGTTGAAGTCTTCTTTCCTTCTGCAACCTTAGTACTGTCATCTTCTTTTTCCTTCACTTCTTTTTCTTTATCCTCTATTCTTTCTTCTCCTTTGGATCTAGAGTTAGTAGGGGAAACTAGAGGAGTGATGTTTGTTTGTTCACGGGCCACCTCTTCCAGAGTAGAGGATTCCAAGTCCTTATCTTTTTCTTCACCAATGTCCATTACTTCTTTTGTCATTGCCTTAGTTGATTCTTTTTCAACACTTGTAGCCAAGGGATCAACACCCAAGTCCTCTATAATAGGAATTTTGAATCTTGAGAATGCATTCTAGAGGATCTCTTCTATCTCTTTTGCTATTTTGTCAGTTTCTACGAGCATAAGTTGATTCATTCTTGCTTTGCTTCAGAACTCATCCTTACAATATTTGAAGATCATATTCATTTTCTTTGAATCAATTGAAGGATATAGCTGAATGGCTATCTATTCTTGGATCTCAAGATCTTTTACCATAGCATTATTCTTTGTTATTTCTAACTCTTTCTCTAGGATTTTGGGAATAAGAGATATAATTTCAATAAAAGCCTTATTGTAGATATTCAGATACTTGACTGTTGCATCCTGCAAGATCTTTTGGTCAGCCTCATTATAATAATCATAGAATTCAATCATTGGTTGAAGGTTTCCATCCACAGTAACTGATTTGACATCATCTAATGATAGAGTGGGCTTTTCAACAAACACTTCTATCATTTCTTCCTTGTCTTCATGATAGAGGGTTCACCAGAAACTTTCTTCTTCTTCTTCATCTTCTTGATTTCTTCATCAGATTTTGTCTCTTCTTCATCTTTCTGACTGAAATAAGACCTTGTGGCCTTTGTCTTAGTTCTTTTCTCTGCTCTACTAGATGATTTTGCTTCAAGTTTTGATACCTTTGAGGTCTTAGTAGGTGCAAACCTCTTAGAGGATCTGGTATGGGAGGAGGCTTTTACTGGATCAGTTTCCTTTTCTATTTCTTCCTTCTCTTTTTCTGCACTTTCCATTTTTTCTCTATGTGCATCAAGTGCTTCTTTTGAGATTCCATGCCTCTTGGCAACTTCTTCAACTTCCCTTCTTACTTTCCTCTTGATTTCAGGCTATCAAAGTTCTACATGGATCTTTATACTCAATTCTTCAAAGGTTCCAAACCTTTCTACCTTGGGATCCTTTGGTTGACTCAGCATGTGCTGAACATGCAACTCCACGATGGTCTCATCCACCTCATACCCCATTGGCATGATCCATACTATTCTTGGTTCCACTACCTCCATTAGACACTGATTAGTCTCTACCATAAAGCATAATGTGTCTTTGTATTTCTCAACTAGAGATTGAGGAATTCTCTCTCTAGCTTGCATCATGTTCTGAAAGTTTTTGAAGAAACCCCAGAGAGCTA
Source organism: Cunninghamia lanceolata (assembly GCA_027924645.1). Taxonomy (NCBI): domain Eukaryota; kingdom Viridiplantae; phylum Streptophyta; class Pinopsida; order Cupressales; family Cupressaceae; genus Cunninghamia; species Cunninghamia lanceolata. Next base: position 3,917,686 of record BSBN01000576.1, read on the forward strand.
TGTTTTGTGCCTTGTCATCACCAATTCCATGCAAATAATCCCGGATTTGTATGGTAACTGGTCTATCATTCTACCATACCCATCCACTGGATCCGGGTAGCTCATTCATAAAGTAGAAGAATAGATAGAGTATTAGGCCACCAAATTTGAAGGAATTCTTCTTGTCCTTCTTTATCTTCTATAGGTTCTCTAAGAGTTGGTTTAGAAGGAGCTCACAAAGGTCATAGTCTGCATTTTTTCTTAACATTTCATAGCCAGTATAAATAGTAGTTCCAGGTACTAAATTCTCCTTGCTAGAATGATATATTTTGTAGCAGATGATCATGGATGCAAACTTGACATCTGGATCAGTGACGTCATCTACTGTCATTGTTCTTTTGTCAAACCTAGATCTGGTAGCCTCACTTACAATCTGATTCTTGACAGACTTGAGAGTAGGTGTCCCACCGGATGAGTGTAAACTGGTAACTACCCTAATGGTATCTTTTGTGATCTTGAATGGTCCATTCAACCACATGAAGTTGTCATGTATTCTGCTCAAGACATACTGAACCCATTCATCCTCAGCAAAGCAAGGGAAATGTATATACTGTGCAAAGTGCTTCTCCCAGAGGGCCTTGTATTGGGGTTTGAGCTCAAATGAATCATCTATTAGTTGTTTGTGGTAGATATCCCTCAATTTGAACTCACCGATTTCTTTAATGTTTGTGTGAATGTAAACCCTAATATCTTCTGTATGCAAGACACCATGCAAAACACTAGAAAATGCTCCTAGGGGATCTACTTCCAAGGATTTGTAGGGATGTTTCTTGAATTTGGGGTGAGGCCTATCAGTGATCTTCATGATATTCAGAGTAGACATCTTTAAAAAGATTTGCAGAGAGATATTTAAGAACAGAAAATACCTTTTGCGCCTGTAGGTTTTCACGGAGTGAGCTGGATCAATTTCTAGATGAGTTGACTTCTGCAAATGATCTTTGATGGGCTTGAGGAAATTTGTTGCAGAGCTCCTCTTTTCTTCTTCTTAAATGCAGACTGAGCAAATGTTTAATAGGAAGAACCCTTATATTACTCCGCAAACCCTAGTACCAAGTTGCAATAAATGTTCAACCTAAGTCATTCTGGTTTGCCTTATTCTGATGATTTGAAGAACCAGATCAATCTTGATCTAAACATCTTGTGCATATTCCAAATCTTAACCATAGGTTATTTGGATGTTTCTCTTATGAGCCCTTTAATCCGCAACTTTCCTTATGCCAGTTCCGGCACCAATTGACTGGCTGGGGGAAAATGGTTTTCTTTGTCTCCCCGTGAGCTAGAGCTCACTTTTAATTTCTGGAAGGAATATCAGCACTAGAGTCTGGTGTGGATCCATCCCCTACATTCTCTGTACTTTTCTTCACCCAAATCTTATTCATCTCACTTTGAACTTCATCCACATTCACTTTTTGTTTTTCCTTGTCTTGATTTAGATTATGATGTACCAGACCTCTTTTGTCCTGATTCTTACTTTTACAGAATTTGGCAATATGACTGGATCTATTGCAAATTTGGCAAACAACATTTCTTTGCATATTCGATTAATATCCTCTTGATCTGCATTGATTAGCCATATGACCCATTCTATTGCATGCAAAGCATCTACCATTGAATGAACTGTTCATTTGCATATTCTTGCATTCATGAGATTTGTGACCATACCTTTTGCAATTGAAACACTGTCCAGAGAAGGATGTATTAGTTGATTCATTCTCTTTCTGCACTAATTAGCTTTATGACCAAAGTTATTGCAGTTGTGGTAGTATCCATTGAAGGATGGATATCTTTGAGCATTAGGCTACCTTACCAGAGGTCTTCTAGGCCGGTTCCTTGGATTTTCTGATCCAAAATTCTTCTGACCAGATCTGGAGCTTTCACCTTTTTCATATCCCAGGCCACACTTGTCATCTACCCTCTTTTGGCTTTCGAGAAGAACTTCAAGTTGAGTAGAGCTTATCTTGAATTTTTATTTGTATTCATTTGATGTTTGAAGATCCCTTTTAAGAGAGATAATTTGATCCTCAAGTTTTTCTTCATTGTCTTTAGCATCTTCAAGATCAGATTCAAGATGTCTAATTATTCTATCCATCTTGTGGCAGTCTTCTAATTTTTCCTTGAGAGATTGTCTTAGATCATCTTCAGATTTTCTTCTCTCTTCAATTTCTTGGGTAAACTTCATAACTCATGATTCCATTTCATGTCTTACCATGATGATTTCTTTTGATAACTTTTCACACAACTTGGTTTTCTCTTTCAGATCTTCATTTGTATCATTGGTTTCACCTTGACTTGCCAATTGTTGAAGTAGCTCCTTTCTTTTTTTCATAGAGAGACTTAGTTTCTCTTTTAGTTCTTTTATGAAATCATCAGCATGTTTGTGTCTTTCCTTTAATTCATTGACTTTAGAATTTCACTGCTTAAGATCATCAAGGGCAGACTTAAGTTGCTCCCTCATACCATACACATCCATTTGAATTCCCAGATCTTCCTCAAGCTATTAGGCTCAGTTGGGAGGAACTTAGCTCTAATACCAATTGTTGATAACTGAGAGGGGGTGAATCAGTTATCCTAATTATTCAACTTTCTGTGCTTTCTTAATAGTTAATGCAACATTAGATCAAATAAGCAAGCATAATCATGAAATGGAAATAACACCAATACACATGACACAATGATTTTGACGTGGAAACCCTATTAAGGGAAAAAAAACCACGAGGTGATTAACCCAAGATATTATTCTCTATTAGAAGAATAGAAGATACAAAATGGCACTTGCCAATTAGGGCTCACTACCCAAGTACACTGCTCACAAGAGGCTCACTGCCTACAAAAGACTTACTATATACAAGAAGAAAACTTGAACTAATGAGAAGCATCCACACATGCTGAAGTTCAATTCTGGTTAAGCTCAATAGACTGATCTACTACACTTCATCCTTACTCTCCTTAAGTGCTACTGTCCTCTTACATTTCGAACCTATTTTCTGCCTTTTATACTATTCTTCTACTTTTATTCGCACTTCCAAAAATTCCACACACACTTCACATCTAAATTCATTTTGTATATATATCCCCACAAGTGATTTCAACACTTTTCTAGTTGGCATCCAGAATAGTCAATATTATCTCAAATTCTAGTCTGTCAGCTGAATCCTTGCATAACAAGTAATGCAGATCAAGGATATGCTTGTATAAGTCTTCAATCATGTCGTCCAATCATAAATGATACCTCAAGAAACTTAGTTATTAGCAATATCTCTTCTGGATTTAGGTTTGTTACTTTGTCAGTACAGTTCTTCCTCTGTCTACTCAGTCAAACAAGAACCCAACACTCAAGTTCTCATATCTCTTCACCCTTCCATCACCGGAGGCTAAATCCTTGGAATCTATTATTCAAGGTACTCCTCTTGACTTCACCAAATCCACACTTCACTGAAATACTTCCTCTGATAGATCCAGACTTGACTATCAGACCTTGCTAACTACTCTGTTCTTGCTTATCGGATCATAACACTTCTTCAATCTGACTTCCGGTAGAGACTCATCATGTCTTACGGATGTGTGGAATAACCTTTGTTGCCATCAATGACAACATTCATGAATCCATATAGTGTCTCTTGCCAACAATAACATCTTCACATCATACTAAACTTAGATTCTGAACCACATGATCATATCTACAAATGTAGAGGAATGCGGAGCAATTTCCCAAGTAGTTTCCCAAGAAGCTTTCTATGGTAGAAGTCTTTATCACTTTCTAGAGATCAAAACCTACTTGTGTTCTTGTGACAGCTCATGCAAAAATAGAAATATACATTTTAGTGCTTCTAATTTCCATATTAATGTCTTCTTGATCCTTCTAATTACTATCTTAATATATCTTCTTGATGCTTCTAATTCCCATCTTAATATGTCTTCTTGATGCTTCTAATTCCCATATTAATATAACTTCATACTCAACTCTGCATTGACCGAGGCATGACATCCAACCATGAACTTCAACAACCACATTATATTCAACATGACATCCAACCATGAACTCGAACATCAGCAATATATCAAATAGTCCAAGATAAGTCAGACAGTCCAAATTGAGTGTTGACATCAATGACAACCAAATGCCAACAATCTCCCCCTTTGGCATTGATGGCAACACATACCTGCACATTCTCCCCCTTTGACATCAAGGACAAAGGGTAACTACTTCTTATCCTTAGGGCACAAACTCTCCTCCTAGGGTGCACATTTTTCTCTTTATCTCCTCCTTCTTCAAGGATCCCTCTGTCAGCAACCACAACTACCTACTTCCACTGAGAGGTAGACACCATCAATTTTGGAAAATGATATATCATTAACTCCCACTAGACAGATGCACCACTATGTATCTAGCAAGAAGGAGGGACAATTACCCCTAACCTCTGCTTGAGATCTTCAAAAGTATCATTTGCAAGAGCCTTTATGAAAATATCTACAAACTGATCCTTTGTTGGAACATATTCCAACCTTACTTCCTTATCTACAACCTTCTCTCTAAAAAAGTGATACTTGATTGCTATATGATTGGTCCTAGAATGCATCACTAGATTCTTGGAAATATTGATAGCACTTGTATTATCACAAAAGTAGGAATACGCTCATCATACAATACCTTGATATCCTTTAGTGTTTGTTTCATCCATAATACTTGTCTACAACATGACACTACAACAATATACTATGCCTCTGCAATCAATAATGACACTGAATCTTGCTTCTTTCTCTACCATGAAACCAATCTACTTCCTAAAAATAAAGCACCACAACTTGTACTTCTTCTATCATCAACACAACTAGCCCAATCAGCATCAGTGTAGGCACTCAAATCAAAGTCATTACCTCTTGGATACCATAAGCCATAATTTGGAGTTGCCTTCAAGTATTTGAATATTCTTTTCACTACCTTCCTATGTGTTTTCTTGGAATTAGCTTGATATCTAGCAACCACACATACTATATGCATGATATCAGGTCTAGAAGTAGTCAAGTACAACAATCCTCCAATCATAGATCTATAGGAAGTCTAATCAACCTCTGGAGACTCATCATCTTTTCTTGAGTGACACCTAGTGACCATAGGAGTACTCACTAGTTTAGAGTCCTCCATACCAAATTTCTTCAACATCTCTTTGACATACTTAGATTGAGAAATAAAGATATCATCATCTAGCTAAGCAATTTGAAGTCCAAGGAAGAAACGTTGCAAGTATGGGTCAAACTGATGTTATCATTGATGTCAACATACTCATGTTACATTGTGTGCTGAGGATATTCAGAAAATTAGTCTCAATCAGGAACAGTGAAGAACAGTGATGATAACAAGGTAAAAGTCCAAGATAGGTTGAGGATCAGAGGATGTGGTTTAAAGGGTTTGTAGATATAAGTCTTGAGATGCTCCAGTAAAGTTTTTAGGGATTTGCATGAAGATCTAAAGAAGTTATGGTCACTCAAGTAGAACTAGTTCAGACAAGCGCTCAGTGGTGATAGAGTGAGACAGATAGGTCTGGTGAGGTTCGGTAATGCATTATCCCACTCTGTGGATTTGAGGAAGTGTTTAGAATGTCCTTGTGAATTGTCAAGCAGATTAGTTTGTGGTTTGAAGGTCCAGAAGAACCTATTCATTTGTGACAGTGATAACAGACTGTGTTCTTGAAGTTCTGGATGTAGGAGAGAAGGATTTCAGTACGTAGAGGAAGTGCGAATGTTCCTGGTGATTCAAGAAATCTTGTGAAGGTCCTTTGATCATGTTCAGTTCGTGTTGATGATCCGCATTAGAATTAAAGCCCAGAATTGAAAAAATACTTCCGGATGAAGGTGTTCTTTCTGTGACTGGCTGACCGGATGAATTATACACCTTGCAAATGTTCTTGTGGTTGCTTGCTAACTTAGATGTTTGTTCCTAAGTTGATGTCATGTATAAATAAAGGTTTGTGAAGTCATTTCAAGGGTGTACTTGTGCAGATGAGTGTATGGTAGCACGGAGAAGAGCGAAAGGAAGAACAGAAGGATTTGGGTTTTAATGGAACTAATTCAAGCATGGTGACGATGCTATTTACCAGTTCAAGTATGTAATACTCATTTATTGTAGACAGTGTGTCTCTTGTAGGCAGTGAGCCTCTTATGAGCAGTGTGCTCAGGCAGTGAGCCCTAATTAGCATGTGCCATCTTTATCTTTCTATTCTTCTAACAGAGAATAATATCTTGGGTTAGTCACCCCGTGGTTTTTCCCTTAACCAGGTTTTCCATGTCAAAATCTTGGTGTCTCATGTGTAGATGTGTTTTCTACTCTTGGTTAATTACATTAAGTTTTCATGATTGATTTATTGTTAATGCAAAGTGAATGAAAGTGTTGAAACAAGAAAAGTTTTGGACAACTGATTCACCCCCCCTCTTAGTTGTCTGCCCTAAATCTAACAATTGGTATCAGAGCCAAGTTCCTCTAAAAGGAGCTTAACCGCTTGAGGAGATCCAGGATGTCATCCTATAAGAAGGATAGTCTGAAGTTCAATGCAACTAACTTTGCTCTTTGAAAAGGTCGCATGGAATGTCACTTGCAGTGCATAGGATTCACATACTGGTCCATGGTAACTAAGGCCTATGTACGTCCACAGGGTGGTCCGACAACCCTAAATGAAATCATAGATGCTAAAAATAATCTGCGGACCAAAGGGGCTCTTTTAAGCACATTATCCAACTCAGAACTCTCTAATGTTATTCATCTACTGACTGCCTTTGAGATTTGGAAGAAATTGGAACTTTTGCATGAAGGAGACCAGTTTGTTAAATGTGCAAAATTAAAGAGTCTAAAAGGGAAATTTGAAAGACTGAAAATGAGAAATGATGAAAATATTACCTCTTTTATGCCAAGAGTGAATGACCTGGTTTGTGGAATCAAAAATGTAGGTGGAACCTTGAGTGAAGATGAGATAGTTGGCAAAGTTCTCAGATCCCTTCCTGAGTCTTATAAAATCAAATCTTTTGCAATCAAAGAATTCAGAGCTCACACAATAGTCATAAGGGATCAATTGGTTGGTAAGCTAGTTGCTTTTGAAATGGCCAAGTTTGGAGATGATCCTCCAAAAATTGAATCTGCATTCAAAACAAGTGCCTTGGTAAAAGGAAAACAAAGGTTTGATTTGGGAGAAAACTCTTCAAGGAAATCATCATGGTATGAAAATGCAAGAAAAGACTTGGAAGAAGAAGAAGCTGAAATTGCTCATCTTGAAGCTCTTATTGCAAAAAGACTACCAAGAGGATCTGGTAAGTATGAGGGAAAATTGCCCTTTAAGTGTTTTAACTACAACAAGATTGGTCATTTTGCATCAAGGTGTCCGGAAATATTTTCTAGGCCAAACAGTAATAGACCAAGATTCCAGAAGAATTGTTACTATGCTCATGAAGGAGATGTTGAAGGAGTAACAGATGATGAATCAGAGAAAGAAGACAAATCTGGAAGTGACTGGGTGATCATAGCCATCAAGGAAGAAGATCCAATACCCTCTGAATCCGTAAATCATAAAGCTCTAGCTGCCTAAGTTGAAGAAAAGGATGATTGGGTCATTGATAGTGGCTGCTCTCACCACATGACAGGTGACAAAAACAAGTTCATAGATTTGGAAAGGTATGAAGGAGGAGTGGTAAAGTTTGATGATAACTCTGCAGGTAGAATCAGAGGTAAAGGAACTATTTCTTTTGATGGAAAGAACAAAACTAGTAATGTATTATATGTTGAAGGATTGAAACACAATCTTCTCAGTGTGGGACAGTTGGTGGACAAAGGCTATGATCTCAGATTCAAGAATGGAAAGTGCAAATCCTTGAAAGTTCTGGAACAGAGATTGCATCAGGTACCCAAACAAAAGGTAACATCTTTCACTTAGCTAGTACTGGTAAAAGTTGCTTATTTGTTCAAATTGATCAGAGTTGGTTATGGCATAGAAGAATGTGTCATGTGAACTTTGATAATCTCATAAAGATAAGTAATACTCAAGTTGTAAGAGATCTTCCAAGATTGGTAAAACCTACAAATAGTTTGTGCAAAGAATGTCAGTTGGGAAAACAAAGCAGAATCTTATTCAAAAGCAAGGAACAATCTTCTACCAGATTATTAGACTTGGTTCACACTGACTTATGTGGTCTGGCAAGAACTAGGAGTGTACAAGGTGATAGATACTTCATGTTGTTAATTGATGACTATTCCCGGATGATGTGGGTAACCTTTCTGAAAGAGAAATCAGAAGCTCTTGAGAAATTCAAAATATTCAAGGCTATGGTGGAAAATGAGATAGGATTAAAATTGAAGTGTCTGAGGTCTGATAGAGGTGGAGAATTCACATCCGGTGAGTTCATAAACTTTTGTGAGAAACATGGAATAAAGAGATAGTTGTCTGCCCCTAGAACTCCACAGCAGAATGGAGTTGTTGAGAGAAAGAACTGGACCATCTAGGAAGCATCTAGGACCATGATGATGGAAGCAAATGTTCCTCAGATCTATTGGAGAGAAGCTGTCAGCACTGCAGTCTACACTCTCAACTGAGTTCAAATTAGAAACTATACCAGTAAGACTCCTTATGAACTCTGGTTTGTCATTACTCCTACTGTAAGATACTTCAGAGTTTTTGGTAGTAGATGTTACATTAAAAGGGATGAAGATCTAGGAAAGTTTGATGCTAGAAGTGATGAAGGAATATTCTTGGGTTATTCTACTCAAAGCAAAGCATACCGGTGTTACAACAAGAGACTGAGAAAGATTGTAGAAAGTATAAATGTGAAGGTTAATGAAGAAATTGAAAGACCCTCAAGAATTCTTGAACATGATGAAGATGATCAGAATGATGTTCAGATTCAAGGTATCCAAGTCTCTTCTGAGAAACAAAGTCAAGTTGATTCAATAAGACAGGAAGAAGAGATAAGTCTCAATGAGACTGATCAAGAGTTAGAAGTACAAGAGACTCCCAAAATTCCAAGGTATGTAACTCTAAACCACTTTGAAGATCAGATCATAGGTGACAAAAGCAAAGGGGTGAAAACAAGGAGGAGAATTGTTCAAAATTTAGTTGAGTATTGTCTAATTTTAAAGATTGAACCTAAGATAGTAAATGAAGCCTGCAATGATGAAAACTGGACTAAGGCAATGGAGGAAGAACTGATGTAAATTGAGAAGAATCACACTTGGGATCTTGTTCCCAGACCAAGAAACAAAAATTTGATTGGAACCAAATAGGTCTTCTAGAACAAATTGAATGAAGCTGGTGAAGTAATCAGAAACAAGGCCAGATTAGTTTGCAAAGGTTACTCTCAAATAGAAGGAGTTGATTTTGAAGAAACTTTTGCTCTGGTGGCAAGAATCGAAGCAGTCAAATTATTTCTTGCATTTGCTACCTTCAAGGACTTTAAGGTGTATTAGATGGATGTCAAATCTGCCTTCCTAAATGGAAATTTGGAAGAAGTGTATATTGAGCAACTAGATGGATTTCAATTATCTAATCATAGTGACATGGTCTGTAAATTAAAAAAGGCACTGTATGGACTGAAGCAAGCCCCAAGAGCCTGGTATGAAAGATTGGACAAGCATCTCTTGAAGATTGGTTTCAGTAAAGGTACTACTGATAGTAATTTGTATTTCAAAATTGATCATGAAAATATCTTAATTGTTGAAGTATTTGTTGATGATATCATTTTTGGAGGAAGAGACAGTATGTGTAAAACTTTTGCAAGTCAAATGAAAAGTGAGTTTGAGATGTCAATGCTTGGAGAAATGAATTTCTTTTTGGGTCTACAAATTACTCAAACAAAGAAAGGAATCTTTATCTCTCAGTCAAAATATGTGAAAGAATTGTTGAGGAAATTTGGGATGGAAGACTCAAAGCCAATGAACACTCCAATGGCAACCGGATGTAAGTTGAGTAAAGATGATGACTCTCCCAAGGTTGATCAGACACAATATAGGTCAATGATTGGAGGACTATTGTATCTGACTCAAACTAGACTAGATATTATGCAGGATGTTGGTCTTGTTGCTAGATTCCAAGCTGATCCTAGAGAATCTCATGTTATGGCAATCAAGAGGATTTTTTGATATCTAAAGGGGACAGTTGAGTATGGTCTATGGTACCCTAGAGATCATGATTTCTCTCTTCATGCATATACAGATGCAGATTGGGTAGGAGATGTGGATGACCAGAAGAGTACCAGTGGTGGAGCATTCCTTTTGGGAAAAAGATTAGTTTCTTGGCTAAGAAAGAAACAAGAGGCAATATCTCTATCTACAACTGAAGCATAATACATTGCAGTAGTAGGTAGTTGCACTCAAATCTTATGGATGAAGCAGATGCTAAGAGACATTAAAGTAGAATATGAGGAGCCTATCACAATTTTTTGTGATAATTCAAGTGCAATAAATATTTCTAAGAATCCAGTGTTGCATTCTAAGACCAAGCACATATCTATCAAGTTTCACTTTTTGAGAGAGTAAGTGAACAAGGATGAAGTCAGATTGGAGTATGTGCCCTCCAAGGATCAGATTGCGGATATCTTTACTAAACCTCTTTCCAAGGACTCTTTTGAGTATCTCAGGGAGAAGTTAGGGGTTATTGCCCCTCCGGTGATGAACTAGGATGCACTAATGTGCATCAGTTTGGTGGATATCACAGTCATATCTTGTGGTCCGAATTGGTGTTGGAGAGCTGCTACTCAGGGGGAGCAACAGGTTTGATTATAAAGTTGCAAGTTTGGGCCCTTTGCCATTGATGTCAAAGGGGGAGAGAAGACATTTGAAAAATAAGTGGTTGATGATCAAAGGGGGAGTAGTACAGGAAGAGAAGACATGTGAATAGTTGTTGTTGATAGGGGGAGCTATGACAGTAAGGAGAAGTTCCTGTCTTGATGGTTGTTCACATAATATGTTGCCATCAATGCCAAAGGGGGAGATTGTTGCAAGTATGGGTCAAACTAGTGTTGTCACTCATGTTACATTAATGAGAAGGATTGGGTGAGCTGTGTGCTAAGGATATTAAGAAAATTAGTCTCAATCAGGAATAGTGAAGAATGGTGATGATAACAAGGTAAAAGTCCAAGATAGGTTGAGGATCAGAGGATGCAGTTTAAAGGGTTTGTAGATATAAGTCTTGAGATGATCTAGTCAAGTTTTTAGGGATCTGTGTGAAGATCTGAAGAAGTTATGGTGGCTCAAGTAGAATCGATTCAGACAAGCGCTCAGTGGTGACAGAGTGAGACAAATAGGTCCGGTGAGGTCCGGTAATGCATTATCCCACTCTGCGGATTTGAGGAAATGTTTAAAACATCCTTGTGAAGTGTCAAGCAGATCAGTTTGTGGTTTGAAGGTCTGGAAGAACCTATTCCTTTGTGACAGTGATAATAGACTGTGTTCTTGAGGTTCCGGATGTAGGAGAGAAGGATTTTAGTACGTAGAGGAAGTGCGGATGTTCCTAGTGATTCAAGAAAGATTGTGAAGGTCCTTGGATCATTTTCAGTTTGTGTTGATGGTCTGCATTAGAATTGAAGCCCAGAATTGAAGAAATACTTTTGGATGAAGGTGTTCTTTCTGTGACTGGCCAACCAGATGAATTATACACCTTGCAAATGTTCTTGTGGTTGCTTGCCGCTTTAGATGTTTGTTCCTAAGTTGATGTCATGTATAAATAAAGGTTTGTGAAGTCATTTCAAGGGTGTACTTGTGGAGATGAGTGTGTGGTAGTGCGGAGAAGAGCGAAAGGAAGAACAGAAGGATTTAGGCTTTAATGGAATTGATTCAAGCATGGTGACGATGCTATTTACGAGTTCAAGTATGTAATACTCATTTATTGTAGACAATGTGTCTCTTGTAGGTAGTGAGCCTCTTGTGAGCAGAGTGCTCAGGTAGTGAGCCCTAATTGGCATGTGCCATCTTATTCTTTCTATTCTTCTAACAGAGAATAATATCTTGGGTTAGTCACCCCGTGGTTTTTCCCTTAACCAGGTTTTCCATGTCAAAATCTTGGTGTCTCATGTGTAGATGTGTTTTCTGCTCTTGGTTAATTACATTAAGTTTTCATGATTGATGTATTGTTAATGCAAAGTGAATGCAAGTGTTGAAACAAGAAAAATTTTGGACAACTAATTCACCCCCCCTCTTAGTTGTCTGCCCTAAATCTAACAAGAAAGACATCTCACCAATCATAGACATATCAGACTCTTTTTCCATCTCCTCTGCAAACCTCTTACACATATTATCATCTCCACCAAAGATGATGTCTTCAACATACACTGCAACTATCACTATCATATCTCCTTCTTCCTTGATGTAAAGATTGCTATCTATAGTACCTTTCTTGAAGCCTTGCTGAAGTAAGTACTTATCCAACCTATTGTACCAAGCTCTAAGTGCTTTCTTGAGACCATATAAAGCTTTCTTGAGTTTGCACACCATGTCAAGATCTTTTGATATGTGAAAATCATCTGGTTTATCAATTTAGACTTCCTCCTCTAGACCCCCATTCAAAAATGTTGACTTGACATCCATCTGATAAACCTTAAAGTTCTTGTGAGTAGCAAGAGAAAGAAACATCCCGATTGCCTCCATTCTGGCTATCAGAGCATAGGTTTCCTCAAATTCAATGCCTTCAACTTGTGAATATCCTTTACACACTAATCTTTCTTTGTTCCTCACAACTTCACCTTCTTCATTTAGCTCGTTCTATAACACCCACTTTGTTCCTATAATAGTCTTATTGGCTAGTATGGGAACCAATTCTCATGTCTAATTCTTCTCAATCTAATTTAATTATTCTTCCATTGGCTTTATCCATCCATCATCTTTGATAGCATCAGAAAACATTTTGGGTTCTACCTTTGATAATAAACACAAGTTTACTTGCTCATATGCTTTAGCAAGACTTCCCCTGATCAGTGTTGATATGCCTCGGACAACTGAGAGGGGGGGTGAATCAGTTGTCTCAGAAACTTAAACACTTTTGCAATTTAAACATCAATCACTTATCCACAATTATTATGATTTAACAATGAATGCATGAAATCATAAACTTAACCACATATACAACATCAATCACAAGAGACACCATATTTTACATGGAAAACCCCAAGGTGGGGGAAAACCATGGAGAGGATTAGCTCTCAATATATATTGTAATCATGAAATAATGATGTTTAGGATTGGTCACTCCACAGGCCTAAACATACTACCTCACTACCATGAAGAACAACTAGGTCTAGTAGGCTCACTACCTCAACCCTAAACCTAGCAAGATTACAATAAGGGTTGTTAAACCCTAAGGGCTATTAAACCCTACTAATAGCTCACTATCACAAACAACACCTTTTTATGTCTATGAATGAACTACACTAATTCCTCTACTCTGCTCTACCTCTACTCTGCTCTACCTCTACTATGCTCTGCCTCTTCTATGCTCTACCTCTTCTCAGCTCTGCCTCTTATCTACTCTACTTTTTGGACCTTTCTTATTATCTTTCCATTTTCACTCAATGAGACCTTTTCCATGACTCAACTACAAGTATTTATACACTTCATCAACCTTGGAATGATCATCAAGGTTGGCATTACAATCATCAACCATTGGAACAATCTCCAAGGTTGGCATTATAAACATTTAAAAAATTGGTCCTAAACTATTACAATATTAAGAAAAGGAAATGAAGTAAAGATGTATGTGGATCATGCAACACCTTAGCTGGGACTCAAACATGATCTTCCATGCCACAACATGCTTCCATAATATTCAAGGAATCTATGCAATAATTGGAATTAACCAAGTCGGCTAAGACTGGTTACACGTTACACTATCTTGGAACAATCTTCAAACATGATCTCAATTCCTTAACGCAGACCAATGTCAAGATAGGAACATGATTAGGAGACATCCACAAGCATATTATAATCATTAAGAGAAACTGCATGAAGCTTAACCACTTTAACCATAGGAATCTTCTCACTGGAACACATGAACTTCACTATCTTCAACTAATATAAAGAAAGATAGCTTACATACCACCAAAACATGAACCACTGCATTTGTAGGTACTGTTAGATTTGGGTAGACAACTGAGAGGGGGGGATGAATCGGTTGTCTAAAACTTTCTTGCAATTTAACCACTTAAATCATTTTCTATATTTAGCAACACAATAACAAATCAATCATAAAAACATAATGCAACAATTCAAGAGAAGAAACACATTAACACATATGACACCAAGATTTTGATGTGGAAAACCCGGTTAAGGGAAAAACAATAGGGTGACTAACCCAAGATTGTATTCTCTATTAGAAGAATAGAAAGACCAAAATGGCACATGACAATTAGGGCTCACTGCCTGAGCACACTGCTCACAAGAGGCTCACTGCCTACAAGAGACACACTATCTACAGATTAATAAGTATCACATACTTGAACTGAAGAATATCATCTTCACCATGCTCGAGTCAGTTCCATTTAAGCTCAATACTTCTACTCTACCTTTTTCTCTGCTCTTCTCTACCACACTCTCATTGCCACACCAGATCTACACTTGAAATGATTTTACAATTCCTTATTTATACAAGACATCGACTTAGGAATAACCAACCAAGTCGGCATACATTATAGAGAAAATGACTAATTACAAAAATACTTCATGCAGATCAACACACTGTTGGCCACACAGATCTGAGAATCCAATATTCCTTTAGGAACACGCCATTCTTCATAGAACATCTCTAAGATCATCTACAGGATGTGTAACTCATTTGATTGACCAGACTTAGGAAGAACACCATCAACTAGAAGTAATTTTTCAATTATGAGATCAATCTTCAATGTGGACCATTGACACGAACTGGACACAGTCCAAAGATCTCCACAAGATTTCTTGAATCACCAAAAACATCCACACTACTTCTGCTTACTGAAAAAACATTCTCTCCATCCAGAACCTCAAGAACATAGTCTGTCATCACTGTCATATTAGAAAAGATTCTTGCGAACCTCCAGACCATGAACCAATTGATTTGTCAATTCATATTGACTTCCTAAACACTCCACCAAATCCGTAGAATAGGATATTTCATTTCTAGATCTCACCAAACCTATCTATATCACTCTGTCACCTCTGAACACTTGCCAGAACTAGTTTTACTTAAGTGGCCATAACTTCTTCAGATCTTCATGCAGACCTCTAAAATCTTTACTGGATCATCTTAAGACACATATCTACAAACCCTTTAAAGTACATCCTCTGATCTTCATCTTATCTAGGATCTTTACCTCACTGTTCTTCTCTGTTCCTGATTAGGACTAATTTTCTCAATATCCTCAGCACACAGCTCATCCAATCATTATCATTGATGCAACAGGAGTATGTTGACATCAATGACAACACCGGTTAGGCCCATACTTGTAACAATCTCCCCCTTTGTCATTGATGGCAACATATGATGTGAAAAAATGTTTTAACCATCAAAACAAGAACTTCTCTTTACTGTCACAACTCCCCCTATTAGCAACAACCATTCACATGTCTTCTCTTCCTTTCCTACTCCCCCTTTGATCAGCAACCACTTATTTTTCACATATCTTCTCTCCCCCTTTGACATCAATGGCAAAGGGCACATACTTACAATACTTCAGAATCACACCAGCTGTTCCCCCTGAGTAGTAGCTTCTAAAACATCAATCCAGACCACAAGATATGACTGTGAGATCCACCAGACTGATGCACATCAGTGCACCTTAATTCAGAGCTGGAGGGGTAATAACCCCTAACTTCTCCCTAAGATACTCAAAAGAGTCCTTAGGTAGATGTTTAGTAAAAATATCTACAATTTGATCTTTTGAAGGCACAAACTCCAATCTGACTTCATTCTTGTTCACTTGCTCTCTCAAAAAGTGAAACTTGATGGATACATGTTTAGTCTTTGAATGCAACACTGGATTCTTAGATATATTTATTGCACTTGAATTATCACAGAAGATTGTGATAGGTTCCTCATACTCTACTTTGATGTCTCTTAGCAATTGTTTCATCCATAAAACTTGAGTGCAACTACCTGCTGCTGCAATATATTCTGCTTCAACTATGGACAAAGATATTGCCTCTTGTTTCTTGCTTAGCCAAGAAACCAATCTCTTCCCCAAAAAGAATGCTCCACCACTGGTACTCTTCTGATCATCTACATCTCCTGCCCAATCTGCATCTCTATATGCATGAAGAGAGAAATTATGATCTCTAGGATACCACAAACCATACTCAACTGTACCTTTTAGATATCTCAAGATCCTCTTGATTTCCATGACATGAGATTCTCTAGGATTAGCTTGGAATCTAGCAACAAGACCAACAACATTCATAATGTCAGGTCTAGTTTGAGTGACATACAACAATCCTCTAATCATTGACCTATACTTTTTCTGATCAGTCTTAGGTGAGTCATCATCCTTGCCCAATTTGTTTCCAGTTGCCATGGGAGTACTCATTGGTTTTGAGTCTTCCATCCCAAATTTCTTCAACAATTCTTTCACATATTTGGTCTAAGAAATAAAGATTCTTTTCTTTATTTGAGTGATTTGCAGACCCATGAAGAAATTTATTTCCCCAAACATGGACATCTCAAATTCACTTTTCATTTGATTTACAAAGGTTTTACACATACTATCTCTTCCTCCAAAAATGATATCATCAACAAACACTTCAACTATCAAAATATTTTCATGATCAATTTTGAAATACAAATTACTGTCAGCAGTACCTTTGTTGAAACCAATCTTCAAAAGATGCTTATCCAATCTTTCATACCAGGCTCTTGGGGCTTGCTTTAATCTATACAGTGCTTTCTTCAACTTGCAGACCATATCACCATGATCAGACAATTAAAATCCATCTGGTTGCTCAATGTATACTTCTTCTTCTAAGTCACCATTCAGGAAGGCAGATTTGACATCCATCTGATATACTTTGAAATCCTTGAAGGCAACAAAAGCAAGAAATAATCTGATTGCTTCAATTCTTGCCACCGGAGCAAAGGTTTCTTCAAAATCAACTCCTACTTGGGATTAACCCTTACAGACCAATCTGGCTTTATTTCTGACTACTCCACCATCTTCATTCAGTTTATTCCAGAAGACCCATTTGGTTCCAATCACATTCTTGTTTTTAGGTCTGAAAACAAGATCCCAAGTGTGATTTTTCTCAATTTACATCAACTCTTCCTCCATTGCTTTAGTCTAGTTTTCATCCTTGCAAGCTTCATCCACTATCTTAGGTTCAATCTTTGAAATCAGACAATACTCTTCTAAATCTTGAACAATCCTTCTTCTAGTTTGTACACCTTTTCTTTTATCACCTATGATCTGATCTTTAGAGTGATTCAGTCTTACATACCTAGGAACTTTGGGAGTTTCTTACACTTCTGATTCTTGAACAGGTTCATTCAAACTTATCTCTTCTTCTTGATTTACCAGATCAATCTAAATCTGAATTTCAAAGGGAGCTTGGACTTCTTGAACAAAAACATCATCTTCATCATATTCATAAAACCTTGAGGGTTTTTCAATACCTTCATCAACCTTCACATTTGTGCTTTCCACAATCTTCCTTAATCTCTTGTTATAACACTGGTATGCTTTGCTTTGAGTAGAATAACCCAAGAATATTCCTTCATCACTTCTAGAATCAAATTTTCCTAGATCTTCATCTCTTTTAATGTAACATTTGCTACCAAAGACTCTGAAATACCTCACAGTGGGTGTGATGCCAAACCAAAGTTCATAAGGAGTCTTACTAGTATTGCTTCTGATTTGTACTCGATTGAGAGTATAGACTGCAGTGCTTACAACTCCTCTCCAATAGATCTGAGGGACATCTGCTTGCATCATCATGGTTCTAGATGCTTCCTAGATGGTCTGGTTCTTTCTCTCCACTACACCATTCTGATGTGGAGTCCTAGGAACAGACAACTATGTTTTTATTCCATGTTTCTCATAGAATTATATGAACTCACTGGATGTGAATTCTCCACCTCTATCAAACCTCATACATTTTAATTTTAATCTGGTTTCATTCTCTACCATAGCCTTAAATATTTTGAATTTCTCAAGAGCTTATGATTTATCTTTCAGAAAAGTAACCCACATCATCTAGGAATGGTCATCAATTAATAACATGAAGTATCTATCACCTTGCACACTCTTGATTCTTGTCGAACCACATAGGTCAATATGAACTAGGTCCAATAATCTGGTAGAAGATTGTTCCTTACTTTTGAATGAGATTCTGCTTTGTTTACCCAACTGACATTCTTTGCACAAACTATTTGTAGGTTTCACTAATTTTGGAAGATCTCTTACAACCTGAGTGTTGCTTATCTTGATGATATTATCAAAATTCACATGACACATTCTCCTATGCCACAACCAACTCTGATCAATTTGAACAAATAGACAACTTTTACCAGTACCAACTAAATGGAAGATATTACCTTTTGTTTGAGTACTGGATGCAATCTTTGTTTCGAAACTTTGAAAGATCTTGCATTTTCCATTCTTGAATTAGAGATCATAGCCTCTGTCCACCAACTGTCCAATACTGAGAAGATTGTGCTTTAGACCTTCAACATATAGTACATTAGTAGTTTTGTTCTTTCCATCAAAAGAAATGGTTCCTCTTCCTCTGATTTTGCCAGCAGAATTATCACTAAACTTTACCACTCCTCCTTCATACCTTTCCAAATTTATGAACTTATTTTTGTCACCTATCATATGGTGAGAGCATCCACTGTCAATGACCCAATCATCCTTTTCTTCAACTTGGGAAGCTAGAGCTCTTTCCACAATTTTATGATTGATAGATTTAGAGGGCATTGGATCTTCTTCCTTGATGGCAATAAACACTTAGTCACTTCCGGATTTGTTTCCTATCTCTGATTCATCATCTGTTACTCCTTCATTATCATCATCTTCATGAACATAGTAACAATTCTTTTAGAACCTTGAACTGTTAGGATTTGGCCTTGAAAATCTTTCCAGACACCTTCAGGAAAAATGACCAATCTTATTGCAATTAAAACACTTAAAAGGCAATTTTCCCACATAATTACCAGATCCTCTTGGCAATCTTTTTGCAATAAGGGCTTCAAGTTGAGAAGCTTCTTCTTCATCTTCTTCCAGGTCTTTTCTAGCTTTTTCATACCATGATAATTTCCTTGAAGAGTTTTCTCTCAGATTAGACTTTTGTTTTCCTTTAATAGAGGCACTAGCTTTGAATGAAGATTTAGTCTTGTGGGGGGGGGGGGCGGGGGGCATCTCCAAACTTAGTCAATTCAAATGCAACCAATTTACCAACCAATTGATCTCTTGTGATACCTGAAATAGATCTAAATTCTTCAATAGCAGCAACCTTGTACTTGTAGGAATCAGGAAGGGATCTGAGAACTTTTCCAATAATATCATCTTCATCCAAGACTCCACTAGCACATCTAATGCCACAAACAAGTTCATTCACTCTTGGCATAAAAGTAGTGATATTTTCATCTTCTCTCATCTTTAGATTTTTAAATTTTCCTTTCAGACTCTGTAGCTTGGTACATTTCACATACTTGTCTCCTTCATGCAAAAGTTCTAGTTTTTCCCAAATCTCAAAAGTAGTTTGTAGGTTAACAACATTTGTCATCTCTGAATTAGACAAGGCACTTAGAAGAGCTTCTTTAGTCCGCAGATTGTTTACAGTATATCTGATTTCATCAACGGTTCTCAAACCATTCTGTGGAGGAGTATACTTCTTTAAAGCCATAGTCAAATACTGCATTCCCATACATTGCAAGTGACATTGCATGCAACTTTTCCAAAGAATGAAATTGGTTCCATCAAACCTCAGACTATCCTTCTTGTAGGACGACATCCTAGATCTCCTCAAGTGGTTAAGCTCTTTTAGAGAAACTTAGCTCTGATACCAATTGCTAGATTTGGGAAGATAACTGAGAGGGAGGGTGAATCAGTTGTCTAAAACTTTCTTGCAATTTAACCACTTAAATCCTTTTCTTTATTTTGGCAACACAATAACAAATCAATCATTAAAACATAATGCAACAATTCAAGAGCAAAAACACATTAACACATATGACACCTAGATTTTGACGTGGAAAACCCGATTAAGGGAAAAACCATGGGGTGACTAACCCAAGATTATATTCTCTGTTAGAAGAATAGAAAGAACAAAATGGCACATGCCAATTAGAGCCCACTGCCCGAGCACACTGCTCACAAAAAGCTCACTACCTTCAAGAGACACACTATCTACAGAATAATAAGTATCACATACTTGAACTAAGAATAGCATCTTCACCATACTTGAGTTAGTTCCATTTAAGCTCAATACTTCTACTTTGCCTTTCGCTCTACTCCTCTCTACCACACTCTTATTGCCACACCAGATCCACACTTGAAATGACTTTACAATTCCTTATTTATACAAGACATTGACTTAGGAATAACCAATCAAGTCAGCATACATTACAGAGCAAATGACTAATTATAAAAAGACTTCATGTGGATCAACACACTATCAGCCACATAGATTTGAGACTCCAATATTCCTTTAGGAACATGCCATTCTTCACAGAACATCTCCAAGATCATCTGCAGGATGTGTAACTCATCTAGTTGGCCAGACTTAGGAAGAACACCATCAACTAGAAGTAATTCTTCAATTACAAGTTCAATCTTTAATGCGGACCATTGACACTAACTAGACACAATCCAAAGATCTCCACAAGCTTGCTTGAATCACTAAAAACATCCACACTACTTCTGCTTACTGAAAAAATTCTCTCCTTCATCTGGAACCTCAAGAACATAGTCTGTCATTAGTATCATATTAGAAAAGATGCTTGTGGACCTCCAGACCATGAACCAATTGATTTGTTAATTCACATTAACTTCCTAAACACTCTACCAAATCCGTAGAATAGGATATTTCATTTCCAGATCTCACTGGACCTCTCTGTATCACTCTATCACCTCCGAACACCTGCCAGAACCAGTTTTACTTAAGTGGCCACAACATCTTCAGATCTTCATGTGGAGCTCTGAAATATTTATTAGATCATCTTAAGACACATATATACAAACCCTTTGAAGCAAATCCTCTGATCTTCATCTTATCTGGGATCTTTACCTCCCTATTTTCACTATTCTTCTATGTTCCTGATTAGGACTAATTTTCTCAATATCCTCAGCACACAGCTCATCTAATCATTATCATTAATGCAATAGGAGTATGTTGATATCAATGACAACACCGGTTAGGCCCATACTTGCAATAAGTACTTGTCATTATCCCAGACTTCCCTCTGGAATTGTTGATGCAGAGCATCTAGAACAACAGAAGCATGGTTCAAAACTTCAATGGAAGGTCTCTCAAGGTTCACTATTTTCTTTTGACAGAGATCAAACTTCACTTAAGGCAGGGTTCCAACACAAAACTACACATATTCTTGACACCAAGAGAGGGAGGACTTCAGGGTACACCTTCCAAGAAGCCTAACTCAAGCTAACATACCATCTAACCCACTATGTAGGGTCTGCAGGACAGCAGTCTCACTGACTATCACAATACTACTACTCCATAGTCACAATAACCTCCTTGGGGTAATCTTTATCAACACAACTCAATCTCATTGCAATCATACCAAATCTATAATATGCACTCACTCTAATTCCTTCATTAGCAAAGCAATAACATGATAAACAAATATATTACCTTCTTGGCAGTGGCTGTCTCCAAGCCTTCTCTGCAGTGGCTATCTCCAGGAGGCCTATTACCTTCTTGCAGTGACTACCTCCATATTTCTTATCATAGGATCATTTCTAGATCCAAGGGCATCTTTCATCATTGGCCTTTCACAACATCTCCACCCCCTCAGTTATTGATCACAACCCTTCTACTTCCTTAGTCATTGGTTATCACCTATTTGCTGATGTCCTCCTCCAACTTCCAATACAAGACTCTTGATGGGTCGTTTACATGGAAACTCCACCCTACACCATTCTCCTACATCTGCAACCTTCACCAACCTCTACCCTAACTATTTTACATTCGATTCCATTGATCACAAATAGGAAAGATCAGTGGAATGAAGAAATACCCATTAGGCTACTCAGAAAAACCCTAGTTCAAGGTTTAGGATAGTTTGTGGAGAATCAATGATTTCTACCCCCTGGTTTGGTGTCAAGCCTTCAAACCACTTGCAAGGGATAGATGACTCTCCAACCTAACCAACCATCACAAATACCAACCTCCACCAGGCCGTATAGGTACAGATTATTGCAGAAAACAACGATTTTCTAACTGTGACAGCAGATTTAAGAGCAGTTTAGGGAAAAACAATGATTTCTTTCACCTAGTTCTATGTCAAGTCTCCATAAAATGCTCAAATCAAAGCTACTTCAATCCTTTAACCATCCAATACATTCATGAGCCATGACTATTCCATACAAAATTAGGTATGGGCTAGAAAAAGCCGAAAAACCTCAGAAAAAGGCAAGAAAATAGTTGTTTTTGTTATTTCTTGCAAAACCACCGAATGTCTCTTACAAAAATGAATCCCCTCTACTTAAAGAAGGCCTCCTCCATAGCATGAAGTCAATTGAGAGTGGTTGGGGTTGATGAAACTGCCCCAACCATTGGACTTCCTTCTTGATTTCAAATTGCAACAACTGATAACAGTTTTAGAAACTGTCCCCTTTAGGACTGCACTGACCATTTTATGTTTAGAAGATGTTTTTTAACCTTTTGTTAACCTTGGACAAGGTTCTATCATACTTCCAAACCCTTGACATGCCTCTATAGGCTTACTAACATGAAGACTTTAATGACTATCCTATATGCCCCCACAAAGGCTATTACAAACTACCTATTACAACATGATTGTCCTCCCTAGGACTCACAACATGAGAATAGATTCTAGCTATTTGGACATGGTCCATTTACATGCATGGATTCAAACCTTATTACAACAAGGAATGGTCTCAAGGACCTTATCAAACAAAACAACTTGAAAATCTAACCAAATCCTAGACATCTTGGTGCTCCTACACCAATCACAGAGCAAAATACTTTATTATGGAGGAATGTGGAGCATAATACTTTCTCCCTATCACCAGAGAGTAACCAGAAGGAGTAGGCTTTACTCTGGTGAATGTAACTTTCTCACAACTTCAAACTAGAGGCTTAAACTCAGGATTTAGCATCTTCAAACATCCTTTTAAATAACTTCCAATCTATAAACTAAGATCTTCATCTAGTAGGAGATGCGGAGCAGTCTACCAGACTGTTCTTCAACATACAACTCTCTATCTATACTGCACTTCACTGTAACTCACTTGATTCTTCTAGAGAGGCCAATTTTCTTAATATCCTCAACACACAAGGCTTCTAAACAAGTAATAGAATAGAACACAATTGACACCAATGACAACAAAGATATGTTGACATCAATGACAACACCGATTAGGCACATACTTGCAACAATCTCCCCCTTTGTCATTGATGGCAACATATGATGTGAAAAATTGCAATAGCCATCAAGACAAGATTCTCCCCCTTTCTCTTTACACACCTGCACTCTTTCTTTCTACTATATTCTCTCCCTTTCTCTTTACACACCTGCACTCTTTGTCTATCTAAGTTTTTCACATGACTTCTCTCCCCCTTTGACATCAATGGCAAAGGGCACATACTTTCACTCTTCTACTCTGATTCAATCTCTCTTCTAAACTCTTTAGCTACTCCCCCCAAGAGGTAGCCCTAAAAGGCATCAATCTAGATCTTTGAGCACCTCTGGACTGATGCACTATTGTGCATCTTAGTTTAGAGTAGGAGGGGTGATGACCTCTAACTTTTTTCTGAGATACTCAAAGGTATTCTTAGGCAAAGGCTTGGTGAAAATGTCTACAATTTGATCTTTGGTAGAAACATACTCCAACTTGACTTCATTCTCTATCATCTTTTCTCTCAGAAAATGATACCTAATGGATATGTGCTTTGTCCTTGAATGCATCACTAGATTCTTTGATATATTTATGGCACTTCCATTGTCACAAAAGATTGCAATTGGATCATCATACACAACTTTGATGTCCTTCAAAGTCTGCTTTATCCATAACATTTGAGTACAACTGCATGCTATTGCAATGTATTATGCTTCTGCAGTAGACATGGATATTGAATCTTGTTTCTTGATAACCAAGATACTAACCTTTTTCCCAAGAACAATGAACCTCTACTTATACTTTTTCTGTCATCCACATCTCCAGCCCAATCTGCATCAGTATATGCACTAAGAGTAAAGTCACTATCCTTAGGGTACCACAACCCATAATCTATTATACCTTTTAAATACCTTAGAATTCTATTGACTACCATCACATTTGATTCCTTGGGTTCTACTTGAAATCTTGCCACAAGACATACTGCATGCATTATGTCAGGTCTGGTTTGAGTCAGATAAAGTAATCCTATGATCATAGATCTATACCTTTTCTGGTCTGCCATGGGTGAGTTATCATCTTTGCTTAACTTACAACTAGTTATCATAGGTGTGCAAATTGGTTTAGAGTCTTCCATCCCAAATTTCTTTAACAACTCTTTCAGATACTTAGACTGAGAAATGCAGATACCTTTAACTGACTGACTTATTTGTAGATGACCTAAAAAGAAGTTCATCTCTCCAAACATGGACATTTCAAATTCACTTTGCATTTCTCGAGAAAAAATTGAGCACATACCTTCATTACCTCCAAAAATAATATCATCAACAATGATTGCAACATTTAGGATTTGTTCATTATTGATCTTGAAGTAGAGATTGTTGTCTGTAGTACCTTTACTGAACCCTATCTATATTAGATACCTATCCAATCATGCATACAATGCCCTGGGGGCTTGTTTTAATCCATACAAAGATTTCTTCAATTTGCATACCATGTCACCTTGATCTGATGATTGAAACCCTTCCGTTTGTTCAATATAGACTTCTTCTTCCAACTCTCCATTTAAGAAAATAGACTTCACATCCATTTGGTAAACCTTGAAATCTTTGTAGGATGCAAAGGCCAAAAACATCCTTATTTCTTCAATCCTTTCTATTGGAGCAAAAGTTTCTTCAAAATCTATTCCTTCAACTTGAGCATATCCTTTGCATACCAACCTTGCTTTATTTCTTACCACTTCACCATTCTCATTAATCTTGTTTCTGAAGACCCACTTTGTGCCAATAACATTCTTATTTGTTGGTCTAGGAACAAGATCCCAAGTCTGATTATTATTTATCTGCATTAATTTTTCTTCCATAGCCTTTGCCCAATTCTCATCTTTGCAAGCCTCATCCATAGTTTTAGGTTCAATCTTAGAAATTAGGCAGTTTTTCTTCTAGTTAAGATCCCTTTTCTCTTATCTCCTATAATTTGATCTTTAGAATGGCCAAGTCTTACATGCCTTGGAGTTTTGGTAGCACTTACCAAAGCTTGTTCTTCTTCATCTAAGCTATCTTCATGCTACACCACTTTTGAAACATCTAGTTCATCTAATTCATATCCACCTGATTCTGAAGACCTTTCCTTACATTCATCAACTTTAACATTTACACTTTCAATGATCTTATTCAGCCTCTTATTATAGCACCAGTAGGCCTTTCTCTTAGTGGAGTAACCAAGGAAGATTTCTTCATCACATCTAGCATCAAACTTGCTTAAATCTTCTTCTCTTTTGATATAACATTTGCTACCAAAAACTTTGAAATATTTTATAGTAGGAACTTTACCATGCCACAATTCATAGGGAGTCTTAGAACTATTACCTTTTACTTGGACTTTGTTTAGGATGTATACAACAGTGTGAATTGCCTCTCTCCATTATGCTTCCAAAAGATCAACTTCCTTCATCATGGTTCTAGCAGCTTCTTGAATTATTTTGTTTTGCCTTTCAACAACTCCATTTTGTTGTGGAGTTCTAGGTGCAGATAGTTGTCTCTTTATTCCATATTCTTCACAAAAGAAATTAAATTGATTTGATGTGAACTCTACTCCTCTATCTGACCTCAGGCATTTGATTTTCAAATCCATCTCATTTTCAACCATTGTCTTAAATGCCTTGAACTTATCTAGAGCTTCAAATTTTTCTTTCAAAAAGGTGACCCAAGTCATTCTAGAATAATCATCACTAAGCAACATGAAATACATGTCTCCTTACAAACTTCTTACTTTGGTAGGTCCACACAAATCTGTATGCACTAGCTCAAGTAGTCCTCCAACTGATTGGTCCTTGCTTTTGAAACTTGTTCTTGTTTGTTTCCCAAATTGACAGTCCTTGCAAATACGATTAGTAGGCTTCACAAGATTAGGTAGATCTTTAATAGCCTATGTAGTACTTATCTTCATAATGTTATCAAAATTTATGTGACACAACCTTCTATGCCATAACCAACTCTCATTAGTCTGAGCCAACAAGCAATAGTTATCAGTTCCTTTCAAGTGATAGATGTTACCTCTGGTCTTCTTACCACTTGCAATGACTGTATGGAGCTTTCCCTGATCTTGCATCCATTGTCCTTGAAGCTTAAATCATAGCCCTTGTCACACATCTGATCCACACTCAAAAGATTGTGCTTTAATCCTTTCACATACAAGACATCTTCAGTATTATGCTTGCCATCAAGAGAGATAGATCCTTTTCCAGAAATCTTACCAGTTGTATCATCTCCAAACATAACCAGTCCACCATCATATCTTTCCAAACTCATGAACTTACTTTTGTCACCAATCATGTGGTGAGAGAAGCAACTATCAATAACCCATTAATCCTTGTTCTTAATGACCTGAGTAGCCAAAGCACTTTCCACTAGTTTTTCTTCCTTCACACAGCTAGTAGAATTAGTAGACATGGGATCTTCCTTAATTTCAATAAACAAGCATTCATTTCTAGAATTACTAGCATTATTTGGTTCACCATTATCTGATACTCCTTCGTCATTATCAAAATCTTCAACATAATAACACTTCTTTTGAGTCCTAGGCTTTGTTCTCATATCTTTTTCTATTCCTTTCAATTCTTTCAAGACATCTGCAAGCAAAATGACCTCCTTTATCACAAGAGAAACATTTGAAAGGTAATTCACCTTTATACTTACCAAATTCTCTTTGTAGTCTATCCACAAAGTTTGTTTCAATTTCATCAAACTCATCATCAGATTCTATCTTATACTTTTTTGATCTAGAAGTTCTTCCAGGAGTACTGGCTTTGAAGGCTGTCTCAACTTTTGGCAGAGCATCACCAAACTTTCTTATTTCAAAAGTAGTAAGCTTACCAAGTAGCTAATCCCTATCAACTTCTTTTACTTGCATGAATTCTTCAATTGCGGCTACCTTGTGATAGTAGGACTTGGGTAGAGATCTGAGATTTTTCATTACAATTTCCTTATCGTCGAGAGTTCCCCCCATGGATTTTATCCCTATGACAAGTTCATTAACTCTTTCCATAAAGGTTGATACATTTTCATCTTCATTCATTTTCAAACTTTCATATTTCACTTTCAAACTTTGTATCTTGGATTCCTTCACAGAATCATCTCCTTCATATAGATTTTTTAACTTTTCCCATCCCTCATTTGTAGTTTCAAGATCCACAACTTTTGTCAGTATTGAATTGGTTAATGAGCTTAGCAGAGCATCTTTTGCCTTGACATCCATCTCATAATCTTTGATTTCATCTTCAATCGTCAAACCATTTGGAGTCATGGTGTCTTAAGTTTCTACATATTTCCATACCTTATAGCCAAGACAAAGAAGATGGCTTTTCATCTAAGCCTTCTAGAGAGCATAATTCATTCCATCAAAATGCAGCACTTCCTTTTTGTAAGACATTTTGGATCTTCCTCAAGCTGTTAAACTTTCTTTTGAGGAACTTGGCTCTGATGCCAATTGTTGATATGCCCTAGACAACTGAGAGGGGGGATGAATCATTTGTCTCAAAAACATAAACACTTCTACAATTTAAACATCAATCACTTATCCACAATTATTATGATTTAACAATGAATGCATAAAATTAGAAACTTAACCACAGATACAACATCAAACGCAAGAGACACCTGATTTTATGTGGAAAACCCTAAGGTGGGGAAAAACCACGGAGAAGATTATCTCTCAATATATATTGTAATCTTGAAATAATGATGTTTAGGATTGGTCACTCCATGAGCCTAAACATACTGGCTCACTACCATGAAGAACAACTAGGTCTAGTAGGCTCACTACCTTAACCCTAAACCTAGCAAGATTACAATAAGGGTTGTTAAACCCTAAGAACTATTAAACCCTACTGGAGGCTCATTGCCACAATCAACACCTTTTTATGTTTGTGATTGAAGTACAATAATCCTCTTCTCTGCTCTACCTCTTCTCAGCTTTGCCTCTTCTCTGTTCTACCTTTTGGACCTGTCTTATTATCTTTCCATTTTCACTCAAGGACACCTTTTCCATGACTCAACTACAAGTATTTATACACTTCATCAACCTTAGAATGATCATCAAGGTCAGCATTACAATCATCAACCATTGGAACAATCTCCAAGTTCGGCATTACAATCATCAACCATTGGAACAATCTCCAAGGTCAGCATTACAAACATTTACAAAATAGGTCCTCACCTATTACAATATTAAGCAAAGGAAATGAAGTAAAGATATATACGTGTCATGCCATAGCTTAGCTAGGACTCAAACATGATCTTCCACGCCACAACATGCTTCCACAATCTTCAAGGAATCTTCACAATAACTGGAATTAACCAAGTTGGCTAAGACTGGTTACATGTTACACTATCTAGGAACAATCTTCAAACATGATCTCAATTCCTTAACGTGGACCAATGTCAATATTGGAACATGATTAGGAGACATCCACAAGCACATTATAATCATCAGGAGCAACCTCATGAACCTTAACCATTTAACCATAGGAATCTTCTCATCAGAACACATAAACTTCACTATCTTCAACTGACATAAAAGAAAGATAGCTTGTGAACCACCAAAACATGAGCCACTACATTTGTAGGCACTTATCATCATCCTAGAC
Organism: Cunninghamia lanceolata; assembly: GCA_027924645.1. Classification (NCBI taxonomy): domain Eukaryota; kingdom Viridiplantae; phylum Streptophyta; class Pinopsida; order Cupressales; family Cupressaceae; genus Cunninghamia; species Cunninghamia lanceolata. The sequence continues at coordinate 3,946,898 of BSBN01000576.1, forward strand.
TTATCTCTAGAACCACAAAGAAAAATACTTTATTGCAGAGGAATACAAAGCATAATACTTTCTCCCTATCACTAGAGAGTAATCAGAAGGAGAAGGAGCAAGCTTTACTCTGGTGAAAGTGACTTTCTCACAACTTCACACTGAAGGCTCAAACTCAGGATTTAGCATCTTTAGACATCCCTTTAAATAACTTCCAATCCGCAAACCAAGATCTTCATCCAGCAAGAGATGTAGAGGAGTCTACCAGACTGTTCTTCAACATATAACTCTCTGTCTATACTACACTTCACTATAACTCACTTGATTCTTCCAGAGAGGCCAATTTTCTCAATATCCTCAATACACAAGGCTTCTAAACAAGTAATAGAATATAACATAGTTGACACCAATGACAACAAATATATGTTAACATCAATGACAACACCGATTAGGCACATACTTGCAATAGTCAACACACCTTTATCCTTATGCCCAATGATTTGATCTGTTGAATGATTCTTCTGAACATACTTTGCTAGAGTCTTGGGTATCTGCATTGGTTCTTGCTCCTTTTCTTCTTTCTCTTCTTCTTCTTCAATACATGGTAAAATATTAGATCCAGAGTCCTCTATTTCTTGTGAGATCTAATACAAGTCTTCATCTACTTTGACATTTGTGCTTTCAATCATCTTCCCCAATCTCTTGTTGTATCATCTATAGTTCTTTCTTCTAGTTGAGTAACCAAGAAAGATCTCTTCATCACTTCTTAAATCAAACTTTCCTAGGTCTTATTCATCTCTTCTAATATAGAATTTTCTTCCAAATATCCTGAAGTATTTGATAGTAGGAGGTCTTCCATACCATAGCTCATAAGGGGTCTTAGTGCTATTGACCCTCAACTATACTTTGTTAGTCAGATAGACAGTAGTGTGAACTACTTCCTTCCAGTACATGTCAGATAGATCTGCATCCTTCAACATTGCCCTAGCCATCTCTTGCACTCCTATTCTTTCTTTCCACTACCCCATTTTAATGAGGGGTCCTAGGAGCTGATAGATGTCTCTTAATACCATGATCTTCACAAAACTTATCAAATTAATTTGAAGTAAACTCACTTCCCCTATCAAACCTTAACCATTTGATCTTAGTATGCATTTGATTTTCAACCATAACTTTCAAAACCTTAAAATTATCAAAGGCATCTAATTCTTCTCTTCAGAAAGTAACCCAATTCATTCTAAAATAATCATCAATAAGTAACATGAAATACCTTTCACCTTGTTGAATCTTTACTTTTGTAGGGCCACATAGGTCAATATGAATTAACTCAAATGGCATTGAGTAAGAGAACTCCTTTCTCTTGAAACCTATTTTTGTTTTCTTTCCCATTTGACATTCATTGCACAATGTGTTTGCAGGCTTGGTTATCTTGGGCATATCTCTCACCGCATGAATAGAGATGATCTTTACCATAATGTCAAAGTTGATGTGTACCATTCTCTTGTTCCATAGCCAACACAAATTGGATTGAGCCAATAAGCATGTTCTACCATTTACCTCCTTCAGGTAATATATCTCACCATATGACTTGATGCCTTCAGCAACTAGTTTTCTGGACCAGGGGCTTCCTGATTTCACAACCTTTGGCATGAAAGGTAAGGATGTATCCTTTACTGCACATCTAAATAACACTAAGAAGATTATTCTTTATCCCTTTGACATGGAGGACATCCTCAATCTTGTTCTTGTTGCAAGTATGTGCTAATCAGAGTTGTCATTGATGTCAACAAGCTCATGTTGTCATTATTGTCAACTATGTCTTCTGATGAGGTTGTTGTTGTTTAATTGAGTTGATGTGTTAAAATGATTTGATTTCTTTGTATAGGTGCTAAAGATGTTGAGAATATGCTTGTGTTGCTTGGTTTCCAAGTGCTTTTACAAAAAATTGATTAATAAAGGAAATAGTCTGTTAAATATGTGTTATGTCTAAATAGAGTTGTGATCGAGTTTTTCGCCGCATTTATTCCTGATTGAATATCTGATTATGTGGTTTGGATATGTGGTTTAGAAGTGTTTGAAGATGCCAAATCTAGAATTTGGTGCTCTAGATTGTTATGCAGTGAAAGATGTTTTCACCAGTTTGAGAATAGTGTTTGACAGTGCTTGTAGTGTGTCTGGGAGAAAGTGTTTTTCTCTGCATTTCTCCACAGAGTGGTTTTATGTGTTGTGGATCTAGATGTGTGCTTATAAGATCCTTATCTATCTTCAATCTAGAAGGTTTTTGATTTTATGCTCTCGAACATGATTTCTTGTGTAGCAGAGTTCAACAATGTTGTTTGTAAGAAGATTGTAAACTTTCTTTAGGTGAAAGTTTTTGTGGTCAAATTTGTTGGTTTTCAGGTGACTTCAAGATGTTTGTGGATGTTTCTAGATTGTGTTAAATCTTTGTGTAATATTTGTGAGGTGTGTTTACTTTTGAAGAAGCATGTGCTTAATAGTTCACAATGTTTACACAAGTTTGGTCTACTTGGTTATTTACACTAATTATGGTTGTGCTTAGTTGATTGTGGAAGCATGGAACAATGTGTAAGAGTGGATTTAGGTTCATGCTAAGATGTGGCATGGTTTGCATTCCTTCCCTTCCTCCATGGGAATGTTTAGGTCTAGACCTAATTTGATATTTATGGGTTAACTTGTGTTTCCGCCCTTGGAGATTGATTTTAAGGTTGATGTTGGTATAAAAAAGTGTCAAGGATTCGTGACTATGTGTGTGAGTGATGGATATGATGTTTGTGATGTGAATTTGATCAGTACAGTAAGAGATTTCGTGTGTTAGGCTGCTAGATGCAGTGAGTAGAAGGTATCTACTATTTTTCAATATTATTGCGAAGGTATTGTTTGTGTTGTGGTGAATATTGTGCTTCATTGGAACTAAACTCCATGCATAGGTTAGATGCAATTATATCAGTTCAAATCCTAGTAGTGAGCCACTCTTCTTTTCTCTCTTTCTTTTTTAATGGGTAGTGAGTTCACTTGCAGTGAGCATTCTTTCTTTTGGGCAGTGAGCCCTTTAGCGGTGAGCCTTTTATAATTTGGTATTGCTACTACTTTATATTGTGAGCTAATCCTCACTGTGGTTTTTCCCTTTTTGGGTTTTCCACTTAAAATCTAGTGTTGTCTTGTGATTGGTGCTGTTATGTTTCAGTTTCAGTTATTTTCTTTTCATGCTTAATCATCATAACAAGTTTAAAGGATAATGTGGATCTAAATATTTGAGAAGGTTTGAAATTTTTGATACAACTGATGCACCCCCTCCCCCCTCTCAGTTGTCTTGTGCATTCAACAATTGGTATCAGAGAAAGGTTCCTTTGAAGAGAGCTTAATAGATTGAGGTAGATCTAGGATGGTGCAAAAGAAGGATGCTCCTCATTATGACCTATAGAAAACAAGAATAGTAAGTTATGTAGTTTCTCTTAGATATTAAATCTAGAACTCAGTTATAACTACCTTCAAGACTAGTAAAACTAAGAAGATTGTGGAGGCAGATCAGGAGAATGCCGATGATATCAAATTGGGTACTAGTAAGCACAATGGTAAGTTGTCTTTCAAGTGTTTCAATTATGGCAAGATTGGTAATTTTTCTTCAAGACATCCAAAAATAATTTTGATAATTAAGAATAGGGCAAACAAAAGTAGAGTGCCTAAGAAAAGATACTATGTGAAAGAAGATACAAGTATATTTGATTATGAAGATGATAAGGATAATGAAGATGACACTATTTCAGCTGACCCTAAAGAATGTGTGAAGGGAAAGACTCTAGAGATAAATCTTGATAATGAAGATACTTTGATGTTTACTTTTCATACCAGACAAGAAAAGAACTATTGGGTTATTGATAGTAGTTGCTCAAATCAGATGACTGGTGATAAAAGTAAGTTAGTTAAATTTGAGAAATATGATGGAGAGCATAACACTGATGATGTTCTTTATGTTAAAGGTTTAAAACAAAATCTCTTAAGTGTTGGACAATTGTGTAGCAAAGGATACAATCTTATGTTTTAGGATGACGGATTTGAGATCAAAAGGGAGTTTGGAACTATGATAGCTATTGGAAAGAGGATAGATGGAAATATTTATCATCTCAAAAGTGATGATGGCTATTGCTTTATGACTTAGATCAGTGAGAGTTGGCTATGGCATAGGAGACTATGTCACATCAATTTTGATATCCTGATAAATATAAGTTCAAGTCAAGCTGTGAGAGATCTACCAAAGATTACAAAGCCCATCAATGCCATTTGTAAGGATTGTCAAATTAGAAAGCAAGCAAGAGGAAGTTTACAAGTTGAAGAATAATCTTCTACTAGACTATTGGAAATTAGTACATACAGATCTTTGTGGTCCTACTAGAGTAAGGAGTTTTTAAGGTGATAGGTATTTTATATTAGTTATTGATGATTGCTCTAGATTTACATAAGTCACTTTTCTTAAGGAAAAATTAGAAGCCCTAGAAAAGTTTAAAGTCTTTAAAGTAATGGTTGAAAATGAAATGGATATGAAGATCAAATGTTTAAGGTCTCATAGAGGTGGAAAATTTACTTCTAATGAGTTTAACATGTTTTGTGAGAATCATGGGATAAAGAGGCATTTATCTGTCCCTAGGACTCCTCAGTAGAATGGAGTGGTTGAAAGGAAGAACATGACTATTCAAGAAGCTACAAGGACAATGATAAAAGATGCAAACCTATTGGAAGTCTACTGGAGAGAAGCAACTCAGACTTCTGTCTACATACAAAATAGAGTACAAGTAAGAGTAAATGGCACAAAGACTCCTTATGAGCTATGGTATGGAAGGATTCCCACTATTAAATATTTCAAAGTTTTTGGAAGCAAATATGAAGAACTAGGAAAGTTTGATGCAAGGTGTGTTGAAGGTATTTTCCTTGGGTGCTGTACCAAAAGAAAATCTTACCAATGCTATAACAAGAGGCTAAGAAAGATTGTTGAGAGTGCGAATGTTAAGGTTGATGAAGACATATAGAAGATTTCTGAGATTAATGATTATGAATCAGATGAGTCTTGTTCTAGTGAAGAATAAGAATCTAAAGAAAAGGAAGTGCAAGTTGATGAGGAAGAAGCTTTGGTGAAGTCTCCTAAAACTCCCAAGTATACGAAGAAGGGTCATTCTAAAGACCAGATCATTGGTGATAAGAACAAAGGTGTATTCACAAGAAACAAAGTTGTTGAAGAATAGGTAAATCTATGTTTAATTTCTAAATTTGAACATAAAACAGTGGTTGACACATGCAAGGATGAGTAATGGATCAAGGCTATGGAAGAAGAACTAATGCAGATTGAGAAGAATCAGACTTGGGAAATTGTCCCAAGACTAGAGAACAAAAATGTAATTGGAACTAAGTGGGTATTCTAGAACAAATTGAATGAGAATGGAGAAGTGGTAAGGAATAAGGCAAGACTTGTGTGTAAAGGCTACTCACAAGTGGAAGGAATAGACTATGAGGAAACTTAAGCTCTGGTGGCAAGAATGGAGGCCATTAGGATGTTTCTGGCTTTTGTAACACATTAGGATTTCAAAGTGTATCAAATGGATGTGAAGTCTACTTTTCTTAATGGTGAATTGGAAGAGGAAGTGTACATAGAACCACCAAATGGATTTTATTTATCAGATAAACCCGATATGGTTTGCAAGTTGAAGAAGGTACTATATGGATTGAAGCAATCCCCTAGAGCTTGGTATGCAAGGTTGGAAAGGTACTTATTATAGCAAGGATTCAATAAAGGCTCCACAAATAGCAATTTGTACATCAAAGTAAGTGGAGATCAAATTTTGATTGTGGAGGTGTATGTAGATGATAGGAAAAGTACAAGTGGTGGTGCATTCTTTCTTGGATGTAGGTTCGTGTCTTGGCTAAGTAAGAAACAAGATTCAGTGTCTTTATCTACTACAGAGACAGAGTATATTACTGCAGCATCATGCTGCATACAGTGTTATGGACAAGACAAACCTTGAAGGATATCAAAGTTGTGTATGATGAGACAATTTCTATTTTTTGTGATAATACAAGTGCTACTAACATTTCAAAGAATCTAGTGATGCATTCAAGGACAAAGCATATTTCAATCAGGTATCACTTTCTGAGAGAGAAGGTTGTAGAGAATGAAGTAAATCTTGAGTATGTGCCTACAAAGGATCAGGTTGCTAACATATTCACTAAGGCTCTTCCTAAGGATACATTTGAGTATCTCTGAGAGAAGTTAGGGGTTATAGCCCCTCCTTTAAACTAGATGCATAAGGAGGTGCATCAATCTAGTGGATTTCAAGGTTCATTCTTTTTTGGACTGATGTTGGAGGCTACCTCTCAGGGGGAGCAGATAGTGGTCATGATGATTGTTGTAGTCAGAGGTAGTATTCAGAGTAGTGAAAGAAAAATATGTTGTAGAGCAGTAGTGAGTAGTGCAAGTATATGTAGTATCATAAAAAGGGAAAGTCAGGTCACCCTTTGCCATTGATGTGAAAGGGGGAGAGAGTTCATGTGAAAAAGAAAAGAATATAAGTGATCAGAGAGAGAGATAGTAAGATTTGTAAAAGAAAAGGGGGAGTAAAAAAGTAAAGAAGATTGTTGTAGAACTATGTCTTGATGGTTTTTCACATTATGTGTTGCCATCAATGACAAAGGGGGAGACTATTGCAAGTATGTTCTAAGCAGTGTTGTCATTGGTGTCAACTGTGTCTTTTGATGAGGTTGTTGTTTTTTTATTGAGTTGTTGTATTAAATTGATTTTATTTCTTTGTAGAAGTGCTAAATATGTTGAGAATATGCCTTTGTTTCTTGGTTTCCAAGTGCTTTTGAGAAAATTTGATTAATAATGGAAACAATGTGTTGAAGATGTGTTCTGGCTTAACAGAGTTGTGATCGAGTTTTTCTCCAAATTTATTTCTAATTGAATATCTTAGTGTTTGGTTTGGATATGTGATTTAGAAGTTTTTGAAGATGATAAATCTAGAATTTGGTGCTCTGGATCATTGTGCAATGAAAGATGTGTTCACCAGTTTGAGAACAATGTTTAACAGTGCTTGCAGTGTGTCTGGGAGAAAGTGTTTTTCTCTACATTTCTCCATAGAGTGGTTTTAGGTGTTGTAGATCTAGATGTGTGCTTATAATATCCTTATCTATCTTCAATCCATAAGGTTTGTGATTTGATGCTCTGGAACATGATTTCATGTGTAGTAGAGTTCGACAGTGTTGTTTGTAAGCAAATTGTGAACTTTCTTCAAGTGAAAGTTGTTGTGGTAGAATTTGTTGGTTTTTAGGTCACTTCAAGATGTTTGTGGATGTTTCTAGATTTTTTTAAAGCTATGTGTAAGATCCACAAGGTGTGTTTACTTTTGAAGAAGCGTGTGCTTAATAGTTTACAGTTTTTACATAATTTTGGCCGACTTGGTTGTTTACACTAATTGGGGTTGTGCTTAGTTGATTGTGGAAGTGTGGAACAATGTGTAAGAGTAGATTTAGGTATGTGCTAAGATGTGGCATGGTCTACATTTGTTCCCTTCCTCTACAAAAATTCTTAGGTCCAAACCTAATTTGGATTTTATGGGTTAAGTTGTGTTGCTGACCTTGGAGATTGATTTCATGGTTGATGGTGGTATAATTAAGTGTCAAGGATTCATGACTATATGTGTACATAATGGATATGATGTTTGTGATGTGAATTTGATCACTACAATAAGAGATTTCATGTGTTAGGCTACTGGATGTAGTGAGTAGAAGGTGTCTACTATTTTTGAGTGTTGTTGTGAAGGTGTTGTTTGTGTTGTGGTGAATAATGTGCTTCATTGGAATTGAATTCCATGCATAGGTTAGATGTAATTATATTAGTTCAAATCCTAGGAGTGAGCCACTCTTCTCTTCTCTCTTTCTTTCTCAGTGGGCAGTGAATCCACTTGGATAGTGAGTCCACCTGTAGTGAGCTTTCTTTCTTTTGGGTAGTGAGCCCTTTGGCAGTGAGCTTTCTTTCTTTGGGGTAGTGAGCCCTTTGGCAGTGAGCCTTTTGTAATTGGTTATTTCTATTACTTTATATTGTGTGCTAATCCTCACTGTGTTTTTCTCTTTTTGGGTTTTCCATGTAAAATCTAGTGTCGTCTTGTGATTGGTGCTGTTATGTTTTAGTTCCAATTATTTTCTTTTCATTGTTAATCATCATAACAAGTTTAAAGGTTAATGTGGATCTGAATGTTTGAGAAGGTTTGAAATTTTTGATACAACTAATTCACCCCCCCTCTTAGTTGTCTTGTGCATTCAACAGTTCTTCCCATCAATAGTTATAGCACCCTTTCCATAGATTTTTGCTGACTCATCACCACCAAACTTAACAGCTCCACCATTCCACTTCTTAATGATGATAAACTTCTCCTTGTCACAAGTCATATGATTGGAGAAACCACTATCAATTACCCAAGCCTTGGCTTCTTCTTTTGCATGAAATCTAGTCCATGCAACCATTGATCTATCATTGTTTTGGTCATCTTGCAAGGTATCAGTCTTTACACATTTTTCAATATCTTCCTTTTAATTACTAATATTCAAGGCCATGAAAAGTGTTTCATCATTTGAATCATCATGATCCTCATCTTCTAAAGAACAGTTGCTCTCTATGGAATACAGGCTTCTTTTGAACTTTTCTCTCTTGTTACTACCCCTTGATTCTTAAAAAGGATATTTAGAAGCAAAATGACCAATCTTTCCACAATTGAAACATTTGAAAGGTAACTTACCTCTGTATTTGCCTATGCCTTTCTTTATGGTTCTTACAAAGTTTGCTTCTACTTCATCAAGGTCATCATCTTGATCAATTACTTCATCTCCTATCTTCTTATTTTCTTTGAATATGGTCTCCTTCTTTCGAATACCTTTGTCAAATTCTCTCATTTCAAACATTATGAGAGAGCCAAATAATTTATCTATTGTGTATGTATCCAAATCTTGAGTCTCCTCAATAGCAGATACCTTATGACTATAAGATTTGGGAAGAGTTCTCAGTACCTTCTTCACAATTTCATCTTCTTTCACTTCACCACCAAGATCTATGATGCCACTAACTATTTCATCCACTCAGAGCATATAACTAGCAATGTCTTCATCTTCTATCATCCTCAGGGTCTCAAATTTGCTCTTGAAGATTTGCATCTTGGCTTGCTTCACTTTACTATCTCCTTCATAAATGCTTTCAAGTTTTACCTAGACATCCTTAACAAATTTGCAAATTATTACTTTTAGAAGTTCTCTATCCACTAGTTCACTCATGATAGTACTCTTTTCCTTGGCATTATTATCATACAACCTAATCTCATCAGCATTTGTAGGCTCAAAACCAAGAGCAATGTAACCCTTCACAATAGCTTTCCATACACCAAACCCTAGAGAAGATAGATAGTTTCCCATCCTTACATTCTGAAAGGAATAATTTGTTGCATCAAACATAGGTAATTTGTGAGATCCTTTAGCAACCATCCTAGACCTTCCTCAAGTGGTTAAGCTTCTTTTGAGTAACCTGGCTCTGATACCAACTGTTGAACACACTAAGTTATTGAGAGGATGGGTGAATCAGTATCCTAAAACACTTAAAGTCCTCCAGAGAAGATTAAACTTAAGTATCGTAACATTAATATAAACATGAAAGATCAACACAATAAACATCAACACATGACACTAGATATACGCAGAAAACCCAAGAAGGGAAAAACCATGGTGAGGATTAACTAACAATATATGAAGCTCAAAATTACAACTTTGTTTTAGGGCTACAGCCCAAGGAAGCTATTACTCCCTACTGACTTTGTTTTAGGGCTACAACCCAAGGAAGCTACTACTCCCTGCTGACTTTTTTTTAGGGCTACAACCCAAGGAAGCTACTACTCCCTTCTAAGAACAAACTCATAAATGAATATAGTATGAGTCTTTCTACTGTCTGAAAACTGACATTGAGGCTCATACCTTTGATGATTGTACTTTTGCTTCTTCTAAAGATTGTATCAATTAGGCACACTCTTCACTTCCCTCCTATCACAAAAATGTCTTCAAGATGAATCAAGACAACCTCTAATATTTTTGCTCTTTCTCCTTCAGTCGTACATCACAATGCATATGATCTTCATACTCTACTCTTCACACTTTCATATTTTCATCTTTGCAATCATACCACACCTAAAAAAATTAGGTTTACAATATATACATGACATTACATTGATTTCATTACAAGTTGGCCAATACAACGAGAATATTACATTTTACAAGCTAGCTAGAGATTTCGCAACATGAAACATGCATAGGGAAAGCCCTATCATGAACTACATGCCACTCTAGAAGGAAACACATGCCTTGCACATCCCAATACATGCTTAGTCTAGTCCTAAACATCATTCACAACATCATTCTTCAAGAAATAACATTCACATATCACACCTATTTAAAATAGGTCACCCTTAAGTAAGAAGACATGAAGCTTGTAGCACAATTTCATCTTGGCAGTACACATAGAAGATTAAACATTACTTGTGATACACAAAATCACTAGATACTCTACAAAAGTATGAATTGATCTTCTCTAAACATGTTCACAAAGTTTTATTGACAAATCTTCACATCCAGAAGAGTGTAGAAAATTCCAACAAGTCTTTATCACCATTTTACTGTGCCATTACATAGTTCAGAGATCTATCACACATAACTTTTATTAATAAAGGTATATAGACTTTATTTCTTAGATATAACATCTTCACAACATACTAAACTTAGATTCTAAACCATATGACCATATCTACAAATGCGGAGGAATGTAGAGCAATTTCCCAAGTAGTTTCCCAGGCAGCATTTTGTGGGAGAAGTCTTCATCACTTTCCAAAGATCAAAACCTACTTGTATTCTTGTGATAGCTCATACAAAGATAGAAACATACATTTTAGTGCTTATAATTCCCATATTAATATGTCTTCTTGATGCTTCTAATTCCTATCTTAATATAACTTCATAATCAACTTTGTATTGACTGAGGCATGACATCCAACCATGAGCTTCAACAACCACATTATATTCAACATGATATCCAACCATGAATGACAACATCAAAAATATATCAAACAGTCCAAACTAAGTCTGACAGTCCAAACTGAGTGGTGACATCAATGACAACCAAATGCCAACAATTTAGCACCTGGTTGGATCTATTTTGTTGCCTTTGTTAATTAGGACCTATTTTAACACAACTTCGAGCTCTAAATGATGAATACCTTGATCCCAACATTTAAACCCAACATAATCAACTTAGGACTAGACTAAGCCCACATTAAAAGACACTTTTTGGGGTCTGTGGGCCAAAGGTCTAGGGCGCCCAAGTGCCATAGTCCCACTTAGGTACTTTGGTCCCACTTTGTTGTGTCAGCTTAAGACACTCCTTTAGTTAGTATTTGTCAGCCTAAAGTTGTTTTATTTGTCATACATAAGTGGGAATGCATATGTAAGTGTGTGTTGTAGTTCATTTTACACCTTACCGATGAGTGAAAAATTGCTCTCATATGATGTTCTATGCTAAAGGATTCTTCATGCTTGGATTGTCTTCTACTTGTGAATGCTATTGAAGTTGTTTATAGGCTTAGAAGGAAGTTTGAAGCCCTCTTTTTCACTCTTCTTTGTTGGTGTTAGGTCTTCAACAACTAACATTGGATATCTTGTACTTATTATCATCTTTCATCATTATCTATCATATTGTTGTAGATCTGGCCTCTGCCCTCCTAGGGCTCACACTCTTGGATCTTATCCTTCATTTTTGTGGATGTGGGATCACCAACATGGTGTTTGACTAAGGCAAACCCTTAAAACAACACAACCTTGTCTCTGTTTCCATGTGTGCAAGTTTGAAGAATAGGTTTTGGAGGATAATTTTCAGGAAGAAGGCAGTGCAGACAGATACATATCTGATAATAGCCAAAGTTCTACCTAGCCCTAAAAGAGGACCAAGATGCCTGAGCGCCCCTTTCCAAGGCATTTTTGCTACATTTTCCAAGTTCTAAATTACTCTCTTATATTTTTTGTACTTGTTTATCTCCGAGGTTTGTTTCCTATAGTCTATTATAGTCTGTTATGCTTCATTTGTGGTTTAATCATAGTCTTGGATTGCTTGTTGAGATTTAGTTGAAGTTGGTAGGTCCTTCTATATACAACAAAAGGGCATAATGCCTATAGTTTGGCTCTCCTCCTTGGTTAGAATCCATGCTTAGTTTGTGCCCTAATAGTTTGTAGAAGAGGGATGAACTAGTTTAACTCTTTAGGCTTGTGATCTCTTTTATACTTAATAGTTAAATGTGAGAGAATGTTGAGTCTCTCATTTATCATTTTCATAATTAGAGTCTTCAAACTCATAGTATTTTGTAATTGGTGCCAATGGATCAAGTGGCACATATCTGTTGAATGAGGGCATCTTGGGCTCTCTAGAGGGAATGTTCTCTAGATTTGCCTTAGATTCTATCATATTCAAGAGTGCCTTAGATACCACAGATAAATGGAATGAAGTGCGAAGAGGATGAAGGTGAAAAATAAAATAAAGAGGAGAATGGTGAAGTAAAAGTGTGAATGGAGCAATGGTAACGTGAAGATCTCCACCAAAATATGTATGGTGAATTTGGCATCAGATGCAAAAATGATGATGACACTAGGATCAAAGCAATGAAAATTCAAAAAGATTAACCAAGAGGTTTTTCTCTTGTTATGTCCTAAAATGTCCCCCTAGGACTTTTACCTCCTATGTTTATCTCCTAGGTCCCTTAGGATTAATCATGCATGTCTAAAATTAATCCCAAAGCAACATCCCCTGAAACCCATGTCAAATGGGAATTAGGGGTGAGTCCTAAACCTTAATCAGGCCTTAAAATAGGTCCCTAGACAAGGGCACCCACACCCTTGTCCTACCCTATTTTGTCAAGGTCCCAATTTTAAATGACCACAAAGTGACCATTAACAGGTTTCCCTTTGTCAACCTATTCAATTTGAATTACAAATGTTTAGTAGGAATGCATATATAATCATGTTTAGGACTTCATTTTATAACTAGATGGATAATACGAATTGGTGATCTAGTGCTAAGGATATTCAAGGCTTTCATTGTGTTGTAGAGCAATATTGTGTTGTGTTTGTTCATGTTTGTTGCATATTTGTCTTCATCAATCCATCTCCTCATGGTGTAGAAGATCTTCATTTCCCCATGAGAGCTTCACCTTTGAGGTGACATCTACTTTGTCTTTTCCATCAATTATCATATCATTTGCTTTTGCCTTTGCCCTATAAGGACACACTCTCTCTAACAATAGTGTTGGAAGTTTTGAATGCCATTCCAGGGCTTAACCGAGGAAAGCTCCTAAACACCACAACCCCCAACCCCTCTCTTGTTATTACAGGTGATAGGTGTCAAATCTTGCAGAGAGGAGTTTTAGAGGATCATTACAAAGCATAATGATTCTAGATCTGAAGAAAAAGATAGAAAATATCCCTAAAAGGTCAAGGGTGCCCACTCTTTTGACCTCTAATTTTGCACTATCAAAAATCCCTGAGAAGGCACAATCTACAACATGTTTGGCTCCCAACCTCTAAAAAAAGCACTACCTTGGTCTTGGGCACCCACTCTTTTGACCCCAAAGTTTCTTCATCCTGAAACCTAAAATCTGATATGTATCTAGATAATCTGCATTTAATACCCTCATGTGTGAGCATTTTTCATGTTTCATCTATTTTCTTATGATTTTGCATAATTAGGGTTTTAGGCTTAATCAGGCTAAGGCTTAACAAAATATCAATCTATTCTATTTTTCCAATCATCTCAAAGTGACATCAGACCTATAGCTGAGTCCTCTATCATTGTAGTGACTTAGCTTGATCTATGTCCTTGAATGTATGTTTGAAAGAAGGGTTTGATTAAATCCAATGTAACACAAACAACTCTTCACATTGAGTTCACCAAAATATGTATTACTTGGAAAATGACCCAACTAGTTTTGTGGGTGTCACATCCCAACACAATGCATGAACCTTCCTCCTTGCTCAAGGAGCACTCCGGCTCATGTGGCAAGAGCCAGTGGAGCAGAGGTGGAACCAAGGGGTTGTGTTTCTCTATTTATTTAGGAAGAAAGATAGCATGAAGGATGGTTGGGTTTCATGCTACTTATGTGTTCTGATGATTTTTTTAGTGAAGACATTCGATTGTTGTTATAGTCATTATAATTATATGACCTAAAGGGTCATGATTTCTAAGTCTCCCTATCCTAGCATGAAGGTTTTTCTATTCATTGGGGAGTCTCTATCATTTTTTTCTCCTTTCTTCATTTCATAGAGCTCGTTGAATCAAGGGTTGTTGATCTCTGATTCATTGTTGGTATTCTAGTTACTCCCTTGTTTGTTAGACTGTGTTTAGTTATTGAATTGGATTAGGAAAGTTTTCTCTAATCTTGTTGAGGACAGATTTAATCCAATCTTCCCTAATGTTAGGGTACATTGGCAATAGGAGGAAGTATTTTTTGCTGATTTTGTATGATGTTGATGTTTAATATGATGTGTACCTCATTGAGGTGATTGACGATGTCTTCTTGTTTTTGATGTTTTTGATTGACAAAGTCTTCTTGTTTGACCTTGTTTGACTTTGTGTTTATGTGTACCTCGTGATGTTATCAAGGGTTTTATTCTCTATATTTCCTAAAAAAATTGTATTTTTCTTAGGCAATGCAATCTAATATGTATTCAAACAAGTTTTGATTCCTTTTCCCCAAATTTAAATATTACTTAATTAACTAGGAATTGAAATATTTATGCATCTACTATGAGTTTTCCAATGTGTAATTTTTAATCCTATTTTTTTATTTTTTTGATACAATTTTGAATATACTCTAGGAAATTGAAAATGTGATAATTGAAAAGAATAAATCAAAGAAACTCCTATGAATGTAGAAACACAAAGATTAATTTCCCAAGAGCAAAAGTGTGATCTAATTACTATTTGAAATCATAAAAAACTTGGTATGATAAAGATGGCAGCACCTGGCTCAAGCCCTCTAAAGTCCTTTTTTTTGGCAATCCTCTCTCTTCTCCTCTTGGAAAAGAAGTGAAGATGGTAGAAAAATGAATTGAATAGAATCTATGGAATCTTAAAACTTAAATGGGTATGGGAATTCCTATCAAGCACTAAGGCTTGAAGCTTTAAAGATTTGGGATGAAATGGGTAATGAGAATGCCTATGAAGTGTAATGGCTTTGAGCTAAAAAGCTAATGTAAAAATTGAAAAGGCTCATGGAGTCCTATATGAGAATAATATGGAAGAAAAGAAAAAGAAGAGAAAAGGAGAGAAAGAATAATAATTTTTTTGTCCTAAGGGAAAGCTTTGAAGCTTTGCAAAAACTAAAGAAAGAAATTAAGAGACTCAAGGGACTATGAAGAAGCTTGAAAAAGCTTGTGAAGATGAGAAGAGCATTCTTAAACTTGAGAAATAATGAAGAGGTGAAGGGCATTTATAGGTGTGAGAAGCATATCAAAGGTGGAGATGATTGGAGAGTAACTCATTTGATTGAATAGTTAACAAGCTTGATTGGATAGTGAATTAGGTTTGATTAAGAGTGAACTAGCCTTGATAGCCTTTCATAGAAGAAGGAATCAAGTTAGCATGATATTTATTGAGAGATGAGTAGAATTGATTTGGAGTTATGGAGTGATTGGGAGTCTTGAATCAGTCAGGAGAAGTTGATGATTAGTTAGGGAAGGTGACTCACACAATCAGGGCTCAGTTTGGAGCAAATTTAGGCTAGAGCTGGAAGAAATCACGCAAGTTCAAAGACAACAAGTTCAACCCTTTTAGGAAGTGGGTCATCCCTTTCATGATGAAAAGTCATCCTACTTAAGTGGTAGGGTCACCCAAGGGGAGATCTTACAAATAGGGGGCAACCCATAGAAGAATTTTTATGGGTGGTTTCCAAAATGGAGAATGGTTTAGAAGGTGTGAAAGTGGTTTTGGCATACCCAAATAATCATAGGATCTTTGTAGGGTGGGTTGCCCCTTTGACTAGGGAAAGTCACCCCTGAAGATATTAATTACTTGCAGGGTCACCTAGGGGAAGATTATACAGTTACAAGGGTGACCCAAAAATGAAGAAAGCGACAGAAAAACTAAAGTTAGGGGTGGAATTGGGAGGTTGATTAGATGATTCTAAATGGTCAAAATAATGCAAATATCCCTAGGGAACATGAATTTCCCCTCTTGTGGTGTGGCTATTGGGGCTAGAGAGTGACAAAGTGACTTGTCAAGCATTGGTTGGAATTCAAGATAGAAGGTGTACAACATGTGTAACGTAGAAAATTTCATACCCTTGCAATTTCATGCTACATTTAGTAACCATTTTAGTGTTTGCATATTCTCTCCACATAATAGGCTAGGCTTGTGTGATTTTGGTCTATTTATCCTACTTTTCTTAAAAATTCATTATGATGCTTAAGTGTTTACATGGTCCTAAGGTGCCTTGTATGACTAGGAGTTAGTTTTACCTAGACCTGAGTTCTCTGCATGGACGTTGACACATTGTGCTAGTGTACCACATATATTTTATGATAGGTATCCATTTCTAGGCATTACAACATGTCTTGGGTGATCATGTGGATTCCTTTTGTCATGCCCATATCAGCCATGTGGTTATGACCTGATAACCACATGTCATGTCCACATTTGTCACGTCGTCAAGACACTAATTATCAAAAAAATTTCCCACTTGAATCTAAAAACCCCCTCGTGTGCAACATGTGGACTCAGTGACACACGAACGTAACATATTTGCATCTACAACCAACGTTATGCATGTTGCCCGAGGGCGGGGAAGTCAATCACAAACGGGCTAATGTGAAACTCCATTCGTAATCCCTACAAGATGATAGCCACTAAGGGAGTGTGTGTCATGAGGAGTGATGTTAAGAGGATTAATTTCCATTTTGGAATTCGACCCTAGGGATCACTAGGTGAGGTGGAATGATCTTGATGTGAATCGAAATCAAACCCTAGAAGAATACTACTAAAATAATATTAAAATAATGCCACTAAAAAGATTTCACTTAAAACATTTAAACAACATCTAGTGCGAAAAAGATAAACAATCGATTTAAATTAAATATTATTTCCATCTAATGTCTCAAAAAAATTTTGCAGCATAACAGGATCAAAGGGAATATTCCTCTAATAATTTTGATAGCATAACGCCATCTCATCAACTATGGGAGATTTGAAAATTAAATTAAAATTAAAACTAGCATAATATCCCTTATAAATTTAAAAGAATAAAATAACACCCACAAATTACTTTCCAAAAATTAAAACAAATAAAATTAATATTCATTAAGTACTTTTCAAAATTAAATACATTAAGTAAATTAAAAACTACTAAAGTAACTATAGCACTATCCCAAAATTAAAAGTAAAATTTAAATTAAATATTTCAATACACATCCATTTCCAAGTGTCCGCTAAAGGATTAAGGCAACTTACTTAATTAATTAAAACATACACATTAACAATGTTCATGTATAATTTAAACATAAACTCCCCACACAAAATCTAACAATAAAATACATTCACTATGTAAGTGGGAATTAATTAAATAAACAAGGTTTAAAAAAATAACCCTCCCACTCACTAAGTGGGTGAAATTACCTAAACTAGGTTTAAGGATTGTGAGGCCTACCTTTTTCACTTATGTTCATCAGACTATTTGTAGTACTATTGCTATTACTTTTATGTTGAGGGACTATTGATCCTGGAATTTTGTTTATTAAACCTAATTGATTCTTAAGAAAACAAATTGTGAAATGATAGATAGATGTTTGCTTTAAGAGAATGATGAGTGGATAATATTAGAAAGGGAACTTTAATGTAATTTCAGTATGTTTATATGGTAGAATGTTTAGGTATGCATGTATTTAAATTGCTTTAGCTATGATATCTTTATGTGTTATTAACTTCGAGATTGAGTGTGTAGGTATTGCTAACAAAACCACAAATACAGGAGATCATTCCACACCCTATGTTGTATCCCTTGTGAAGCCAATCTAGTTCCACGAGGAACTAAGATCAACTTCGTGTATGGTGAAATGTTGTAATGTTGTAATGTTGTAATGTTGTAATGTTGTAATGTTGCATGGGGTCAAGGGAATTAGGTCTACCTTCTGATTTACTTATATTGTGATATGTGTTTTTACTTGACTTTGGGAGCCCTAACTAGATAAAAATCAACCTTGGGTTATACCCCATGGGTCTAGGGACCCTTTTGACTAGGATAACCTTGGGATAACCTCCATATGGTCACTCTAACTTCACAGTGAAGTTAAGTGACGAATTTGGAAGCATGGGGATAATTGGATGAGTGGAATCCACAGTCAGGCCCACTTCCAAGTCATGGAATGACACCATGATTCCCCAAATAATGGAGTGCTTTGTCTCTTTGTGCATCTCTTTTGGTGGGGGTTCCCCATAAAAAAGGGTGGTGTGTCATCCACTAACTTTTTATTTCTATTTTAATTATTTTATTTTATTCCTCCATGTGTTGTAAAAGGGCTATAGTGGGGGACCTCTTGAGTGGGGTTAATTGTTTTAAGTCCACTAGGATAATGGATGAGGAGTGGGTTTAGTTTTTTAATGCCACTTGGGAATAAGGAAATTGGGGGAATTAGTTTTAAAAGAGAGAGGAGGGAGAGGGTAAGGGGGTTGGATTATTGTGGAAAGAAGGAGAACTTGGAGGAGGAGACTAAGGGTGGAGCTCTTCTTCAACTACATCCATAATAGGGCTTGTAAAGGTTAGTGAGCAAGTTTACTTACCCTTGTATGTTCTGTTCTTGTTGATGAATGTTGATTTGCAAGGGTTGTCTATGTGTATTTCTGCTATTTTGGGTTTGTGATGGGTGTTTGAAAGAGCTTCTTCCAGTTGGAAGACAATGCTCATCATGTGTAGGTAAGGGAAGGTGTGAACCTCCTCGGGTGTATTATTGTTCTTGGTTTATGGAAGCCTTGAGGGCATGTTGGTAATTTTGAGCCAAGAGGGCTATAAGGCTTGAGAGCCTATTTGTGATATCCCCGGAATTTTGATTATTTGGATGGCTTGAGGCCATGAGAAAGATTAATTTTGTTGGCTTGAGGGCATGAGATAAGTTGTGATAAAATGTTGAGAAGAATGACACCTTTGAGTTGAGTGAGTCTACTTCCCTACCCTCTTTAAACTCACCTCCGCTAAGTTATTGTATTTGTTGATAACTGAGAGGGGGGGTGAATCAGTTATCCTAATTATTTCTTCTTTCTGAACTTTCTTATTAATCAATGCAACATTAATTCAAACAAGCAAACATAACCATGAAATGGAGATACACATGACACAATATTTTTGACGTGGAAACCCTGTTAAGGGAGAAAACCACGGGGTGATTAACCCAAAGATTATTCTCTGTTAGAAGAATAAGGAAATACAAAAATGGCAATTGCCAATAAGGGCTCACTGTCTGAGCACATTGCTCACAAGAGGCACACTGCCTACAAGAGACTCACTATCTACAAAAGAGTGTTATATAATACTTGAACTATTTGGTAGCATCTGCAAATGCTGGAGTTCAGTTCCGGTTAGGCTTAGTATACTGATATGCTGCACTTCATCTGTCCTCTTCTTTAATGTTGCTTTCCTTTCACATACCAGACCCTCCTTACTGCTTCTGCTCTACTTTTATGCTTTTATGTGTACATCACTCACCACAACAACAACTCTCACAACTAAATCCATTGTGTATATATATCCGCACAAGTAATTTCATCACCTTTCTAGTCGGCACCCGAAATAGTCAATCTTTTCACTAATTCTGATTTGTTTGCTGAATCCTTGCACATCAAGTGATGCGGATCAAGTATATGCTTGTAGAAATCATTAATCATGTTGGCCAAACATGATTCATGCCTTCATAACCTTTACCATCATCAGTAACACATTCAGAAAGTAGTCTGATGTTCTGTCAGTCAGTTCTTCCTCTGTTCACACTGTCACTTAGGAATCTGGTACTCAACTATTCATATCTTTTTCCTCATCTATCACCGGAGGCTAAATCCTTGGAATATAACACTCAAGGTAGTCCTCTTGACTTCCCCAAATCCACACTTCACCAAGATACTTCCTCTGAGAGATCCGGACCTGTCTATTGAACTTTGCCACATGCTATGTTCTTGTTTACCGGACCGCAACAATCTTCATTCTAACTTCCGGTAGAGACACACCATGTCCTACTGATGTGTGGGATGAACTTTGTTGCCATCAATGACAACATTCATGAATCCATATAGTGTCTCTTGCCAACAATCTCCCCCTTTGGCATTGATGGCAACACTTAATGAAAAATGACTAAGTGTTTACACTATGCCCCCCCTTTGCTGATGCTTTGTTTTTATATACTTTTTCCAGAACTCCCCCTTAGTTGGATTCCTCATTTTTCACTGCTCCTCACTCCCCCTTTGACATCAATGGAAAAGGGTAGGGTCCGCATACCAAAATTTTCAAATATTTTACTATACTTAGCCACATAAATATATACATATGGAATACTTACATATACTGCAGTATGTTTGCAAAAGTTGTTTTTAGTTGGATGAGTTCTACAGCCCAGCTTTGCTTCATTCTATCCAAAATTGAGATGTGACCACTTAACAAAAACGCAAAAGCTTCTGCCCTCTTAAGATCTATCAGATCATTGGTTTGGGCGGTAGTCTGAGCATCACTTATGGCCTCATGCATGGCCTCTAACTTAGGGATAATAATCCTTCTAAGTTCACCCATCCAGCTAATTATGTTCTTTCTTTCTTTCTCAAAATTCTTTATTGCATTAGTGATTGCAATAGTCTGACACTCTTGATTTACTATGGAGGAAGAGAGAGGATCAAAACTTTGAGACAAACTTAGTAGTTTATCCTCTTGCTCTTTTATTTTCTTCTCAATTTCTACTGTTCCTTTGGACTAGGAAATACAAAATTTGTATACTTCACCGCCATCTTTAAGAGCATTTTCTAAGCTCTTTATCCCAATATTCATATTTCTCCTATCATTAATGATCAAACCCTGTACCTTGGAGAACCTTTTATCCAAAAACTCCTTCAGGACCTTTTATTCAGCTGATTTTTCTAGAGTATCAAAATGTGTATTAACACTACTGACTAGAGTTTTGAGATTAGCAGATGAGGATGTTGTGGGATCCTTTTGAAAAGTTGGCATGATCTTTTCCAAAACTCCAGATGCTACCTCTATAAGCTCACAATCTTCCATGTGAGATTTTAGTAGCTTTTCTTTGGCCTTCACATTGGCAAATGAAGCTATCTTCATTGTTTGCACCAGAGATAAAAATCAAAGTTTAGAAGCCCTTTTAATAGGTCTAGTTCATCAATCTCCATAGCTGATTTAGTCAAAAAGTCCTTGATTGATTCTGCAGTGTCTCTTGCCGGAGATAGATTTTTCTTTTCTTCTACAGTCACTGAACTGTCTTTTGGAGCTTCCTCTCCTTGCACTACCTTTGCACTGTCATCTTCCTTTTCCTTCACTTCTGCTTCTTTTTCCTATAATCTTTCTTCTCCTTTAGATCCAGAGACTGTAGGAGAAACTGGAGGAGAACTGTTAGTCTGTTCAGGGTCCACCTCTTTTGTCATTTCCTCAGTAGTTTCTTCTGCATCATTTGTGGTTGAGGGATCAGCACCCAAGTCCTCTATGATAGGAAGATTGAATCTTTTGAAGGCTTTCCAGAGAATCTCTTCTATGTCCTTGGCTACCTTGTCAGTCTTACCAAGCATAAGTTGATTCATCCTTGCTTTGCTCCTGAACTCATCCTTGCAGTCTTTGAATACCATGTTCATTGTCTTGGGATCAATTTAAGGATATAGCTGAATAGCTATATGTTCCCGGATCTCAAGGTCTTTTGCCATGGCATTTGTCTTTCTCATTTCTAGCTCCTTTTCTAGGCTCTTAGGAATAAGAGATATAATTTCAATGAAAGCCTTATTATAAATGTTTAGGTACTTGACTGTAGCTTCCTGCAGGATCTTTTGGTCAGCCTCATTGTAATCATCATAAAATTTGGCCATTGGTTGAAGGTTTCCATTCACAGTGACTAATTTTATTACACTTTCTAAAGACAGGGTGGGCTTTTCAACAAATTCCTCTGCCATTTCTTCCTTGTCTTGTCCTGTGGTAGGTTTACTGGATCCTTCCTTCTTCCGCTTCTTTATTTCCTTTACCCCCTCATCTAATTCTATTTCCTCTTCATCTCTTTGACTTGCATAAGCCCTTTGTGGCTTTTGTCTTTGACCTTTTCTCTCCTTTGCCAGATGCCTAGACTTCCAGTTTTGATGTTTTTGAGCCTTTGGCTATGATAGATGTAGATCTCTTTGATGATCTGGTCTAGATTGAGGT
Source organism: Cunninghamia lanceolata (assembly GCA_027924645.1). Taxonomy (NCBI): domain Eukaryota; kingdom Viridiplantae; phylum Streptophyta; class Pinopsida; order Cupressales; family Cupressaceae; genus Cunninghamia; species Cunninghamia lanceolata. The sequence goes on from BSBN01000576.1 coordinate 3,969,394, forward strand.
TTCTACCGGAGCACTTTCCTTGCTTCCCTTTTCTGCCTCTTTCTTCTCTTCCTCAGCCTTTTGTCTCTTTTCCCTATGGGCATCAAGTGCCTCCTTTGAGATGCCAAGGCCTTGGGCAATATGTTCTACTTCTTTTCTCACCTTCCTTTTCATCTCTGGTTCTCTGAGTTCCACATGAATCTTTACACTCAGCTCCTCAAAGGTTCCAAACCTTTCTGCCTTTGGATCCTTTGGCTGACTTAGCATGTGTTGAACATGCAGCTCCACAATCTGTTCATCAACTTCATACCCCATGGGCATGATCCAGACTATCCTTGGTTCTACTACCTCCATTAGGCACTGATTAGTCTCTACCATAAAACAGACTGTGTCTTTGTATTTCTCAACAAGAGACTGGGGAATCCTTTCTCTTGCTTGCATCATGTTCTGAAAGTTCTTGAAGTATTCCCACAGAGCTATATTTTGTGCTTTGTTATCACCAAGTCCATGCAAATAATCTCTGATTTGGATAGCTACTGGCCTATCACTCTTCCATACCCAGCCACTAGATCTAGGAAGCTCATTCATAAAGTAGAAGAATAAGCACAAAATTAATCCACCATACTTGAATGAATTCATTTTATCTTTCTTGATTTTCTATAGATTCTCCAAGAGTTGGTTCAAGAGAAGATGACAAAGATCATAGTCTGCATCCTTTCTTAGCATTTCATAAGCGGTATAGATGGCAGTTCCAGGTATAGAATTTTCTCTGCTAGAATGATATATCTTATATCCAATGATCATAGAAGCAAACTTGACATCTGGATCAGTGATGTCATCTACTATCATTGCTCTTTTGTCAAACTTAGATCCGGTAGCCTCACTCATAGTTTGGTTCTTAACAGATTTAAGAACAAGAATCCCACCGGATGAGTGTAATCCGGTAACTGCCCTGATGGCATCTTTAGTGATCTTGAATGGTCCATTTAACCACATGAAATTGTCATGTATTCTGCTCAAAATGTACCTAACCCATTCATCCTCCGTAAAACAAGGGAAATGTATGTATTGTGCAAAGTGCTTGTTCCGAAGGCCCTTGTATTGGGGTTTTAGCTCAAATGAATCATCTAATAGTTGTTTGTGATAGATATCTCTTAGTTTGAATTCTCCAAACTCTTCAACATTTGTGTGTATATAAACCCTAATATCTTCGATGTGCAAAACATAATACGGAACACTAGAAAATGCACCTAGGGGATCTACCTCCAAGGATTTGTATGGATGTTTTTTAAATGTAGGGCAAGGTCTATCAGAAATCTTTACTATATTCAGAGTAGCCATCATCAATGAATCTAACTGAGAGATATCAAGAATGAGGAATACCTTTTACACTATTTAGGGCACACACGATGAAATCCAGATTGAGCTGTATGAAGAATCATCTTGAACTTTGGTAGAAGTAGTTGCAGAGCTCCTTTTCTCTTTTCTTCGAATGTGAATGTACAAATGATGAGCATATGAACTCTTTTATTTCTGAGAAGCCCTAATTTTCATTCTACAATAAATGCGCAACCTAATTCATTCTGGTTTGCCCTGTTTGTCTTATTCAGAGACAAAAACCTTTCCAGATCACTTGAAGAACTAGATCAATCCTGACCTTTAAACATTTTGCAGATCTTCAAAAACTTAACCACAGTTTGTTTGGATGTTTCCCTTATGAACCCTTCAATCCGTAACTCTTCTTGTGCCAGTTTCAGCACCAATTGACTGGCTGGGGGAACAAGGTTTTCTTTGTGTCTCCCCCTAAGCCAGAGCTCACTTTAATTTCTGGAAGGAATATCAGCACCAGAGTCTGGTGCGGATCCAACCTCTACATTCTCTGTACTTTTCTTCATCCAAATCTTGTTCATATCACTTTTAATTTCATCCGCATTCACCTTTTGTTTACCCTTATCTTGATTCTGATTATGATATACTGGACCTCTTTTGTCCTGATTCTTGCTTCTACAAAATTTTGCAATATAACCAGATCTATTGCAAATTTGGAAAACAACATATCTCTGCATATTTGATTGATATCCTCTTGATCTGCATTGATTAGCCATATGACCTATTCTATTGCATGCAAAGCATCTTCCATTGAATGATTTGTTCATTTGCATATTTCTGCATTCATGAGATTTGTGACCATACCTTTTGCAGTTAAAACACTGTCCAGTGAAGGATGAATTAGTCTGATTCATTCTTTTTCTGCATTGATTAGCTTTGTGACCAAAGTGATTACAGTTGTGGCAGTAACCATTGAAGGATGGATATCTCTGAGCATTGGGCTGTCTTACCGGAGGTCTTCTAGGCCTGTTCCATGGATTTTCTGATCCAAAATTCTTCTGACCGGATCTGGAGCTTTCTCTTTTCTCATATCCCAAACCACACTTGTCATCTACCCTCTTTTGACTTCCAAGAAGAATTTCAAGTTGAGCAGATCTTATCTTGAATTTCTCTTTATAATCATTTGTTGTTTGAAGATCCCTTTTGAGAGAGACAATTTGATCCTTAAGTTTTTCTTCATTTTCTTTGGCATCTTCAAGATCAGATTCAAGATGTCTAATAATTCTATCCATTTGGTGGCAATCTTCTAATTTCTCTTTGAGAGATTGTCTTAGATTATCTTCAGTTTTTCTTTTCTCTTCAATCTCTTGGGTAAACTTTATAACTCCTGATTCCATTTCATGTCTTACCATAATGACTTCTTTTGATAACTTTTCACATAACTTGGTTTTCTCAGTTAGCTCTTCATTTGCATCATTTGCTTCACTTTGACTTGCCAATTGTTGAAGCAGCTCTTTTCTCTTTTTCATAGAGAGACTTAGTTTGTCTTTTAGTTCTCTCATTAACTCATTAGCCTATTTGAGTCTTTCCTTTAATTCATTGACTTCAGAGTTTGACTATTCAAGATCATCAAGGGCAGTCTTGAGTTGCTCCCTTAAACCATATGCATCCATTTGGATTCCCAAATCTTCCTCAAGCTGTTAGACTCTGTTAGGAGGAACTTGGCTCTGATACCAATTGTTGATAACTGAGAGGGGGGTGAATTAATTATCCTAATTATTTCTTCTTTCTAAACTTTCTTATTAATCAATGCAACATTAATTCAAACAAGCAAACATAACCATGAAATGGAGATACACATGACACAATATTTTTGACGTGGAAACCCTGTTAAGGGAGAAAACCACGGGGTGATTAACCCAAAGATTATTCTCTGTTAGAAGAATAAGGAAATACAAAAATGGCACTTGCCAATAAGGGCTCACTGCCCGAGCACACTGCTCACAAGAGGCACCCTGCCTACAAGAGACTCACTGTCTACAAAAGAGTGTTATATAATACTTGAACTATTTGGTAGCATCTGCAAATGCTGGAGTTTAGTTCTGGTTAGGCTTAGTATACTGATATGCTGCACTTCATCTCTCCTCTTCTTTAATGCTGCTTTCCTTTCACATACCGGACCCTCCTTACTGCTTCTGCTCTACTTTTCTGCTTTTATTCGCACATCACTCACCACAACAACAACTCTCACAAGTAAATCCATTGTGTATATATATCCACACAAGTAATTTCATCACCTTTCTAGTCAGCACCCAGAATAGTTAATCTTTTCACTAATTCTGATCTGTCGGCTAAATCCTTGCACATCAAGTAATGCGGATCAAGTATATGCTTGTAGAAATCATTAATCATGTTGGCCAAACATGACTCATGCCTTCATAAACTTTACCATCATCAGTAACACATTCGGAAAGTAGTATGATGTTCTATCAATCAGTTCTTCCTCTGTTCACACTGTCACTTAGGAATCTGGTACTCAACTATTCATATCTTTTTCCTCATCTATCACCGGAGGCTAAATCCTTGGAATATAACACTCAAGGTAGTCCTCTTGACTTCCCCAAATCTACACTTCACCAAGATACTTCCTCTGAAAGATCCAGACCTGTCTGTCGGACCTTGCCACATGCTCTGTTCTTGTTTACCGGACCACAACAATCTTCATTCTAACTTCCGGTAGAGACACACCATGTCCTGCGGATGTGTGGGATGAACTTTGTTGCCATCAATGACAACATTCATGAATCCATATAGTGTCTCTTGCCAACTGTATTGTGTGTAAAACCATGGGAGTTTGTGTGTTGTTTGCTTTGATTATTGTTATTCAATGTTGTGAAGTGTACTGGACTATTCTTCCTGGGTGTGTGGATGATCTCCCTAGCTCAGGGGTGACCCTCTTGTGGGTCTATGATATGGAGGACAGCTTGTTGTGTGGTGTATTCTTCCTTGTTTGTCATGTAGGTTTATTTTGGAGTATGTTGAGAGGATTGGAGGAGTTTTTCCTTGTTTAGAGAAAATGTTCTATCTCCCTATTTGTAATGAGAGCTTGGTCTCTTAAGGTTCTTCCTGGATAAGTTTTCCTTTGAGGAGAGGTTTACTCCCTCTGAATTTGTAAAATATGTTATTTGGGGAAAAAGAGTAATTCCTCCCTTGATGTGTTTGAGAACTGTGTATTTTTACAGTTGTTTTATACTTGTATAACAAACTTGTAAAGTTTAAATATTTATTCATTGTATGGTTCAGTGAAAATATTACATTCAAATATTTATATAGGAAGTAAATTTGTCTTTGGAAAAGAGTTAAGAATTGATTTGATTATGCAATAAAATTTCTCAGAAAATGATTTACTTGTCTGTTATAATGAATTTTTGAAGTGAAGGATTTAATAATTATTCTGTATTTATTCTTAATTTCTTCTTTACATTGCATTGGAAAATACATTTGAAAAGATGAATTTTAATTGACAATTGTAAATTAGAAACTATATTTATTTTTGTTTTATTTCAAGTATTTGTTAAATTTATAAACTAAAATACTGAAGAAAATTATGAATTTGTATAGTTCCTATGACATATATATATAAAATATATATATATATAAATATATATATATATATAACTAATTATAGATATATATAAATAAAGTGAGAATCTGAGAAATATACACATTGTGAATATCTTATGCTAATATATATATATATATATATATAATTATTTAATTGTAATTAAGTTAAGATCTTATGCTAAGATTATATATATATATATATATTTATTTTTATTTTTATTTAAAAGTAACGAAATAGCAACGCATTGAAGAAATGAAGTTCGCAGTGTTATGGAATACACAGCCAAAGAAATAAAACAAAATGTATAATGGTGGGGGTTTAAACCCCCACTGAAATCTTATTACAAGAGGGTGTGGGGAGGGGCAGAGCCCGACCCACACCCCATAAAGTAGGATGTGGGTGGGGCTCCACCCCTCCCCACACCCCGGCCTTGCCTTAAACTCTGCGGCCTGCACATAGGCCCCGCACCCCCCTTCCGCCAATGCCAAGCTATCCCCGTGGGCTACCTCCACTTCGTGCCCGCTGCATACACACTGCCTCCGTTCCTCCCCTCACCCCCATTCACGTTGGAACCCCGCGGCCACCACAGTCACTGCCATAACCTCCCTCACATGCTGCTCCCTGCGGATCCCCACCAATGGTACCCTCCATCTCCTGCGTCGTCTCCACCTTTCGCCTCCCCATAACCGTAATCGCTTCTCTACTGCAGCCTCCTCCCTCACTGGCACCATCGCTGCCTTGCCTCCATTACCCTGCAAACATATCTCTCACAAGCAATAAAATTAGGGTTATTTCTACTCCATTACTATGAGTTGGATTTTATAAAAATACTCTAATAAAATTATGAGTGGAGTTTCCATTAACATGATAAAATAAACAATTATATATATATATTGTTAGTAAATAAGATTGCTCTAAAAGGATATTTCATATATATATATATATAATTGAACAATATTAATGGGGCAATTGTAATTTACACTAATAATTATTTACAATAATTCATTTGTAAAGGAATTGTGACTTTGGGATTAGTATTTTCCAAATGAATTACCAAGGTATTGAAAATAAATTAATGTAATAAATTTAAATAAAAATACAATAAGTAAATAAAGAAATACGTAAACGAGCGAACAAGAAACTATTTAAAACAAATTGATAGAGAAGTAAACAAATAATGTGAGGTAGTATTAAATAGACTGAGGAAACCAATTGAGGCCAACTAATTAACAAGTAAATTTACACACTAAAATTAAAACTGATGTAAACGTAGTGAACATCTTTCAAGCAAATAGTAGGTCTAGCATAGTGAATGTACACATGTGTGGAATATTCTAAAAACACTTTTATCATTGACGTCTTAAACATACGCAACCGAGTATGTTTACGCGTGCAAGGGGGAAATTTCAAGTGGTAAGGGAAAATTTTTGACAGTTCGTATCATGACCACATGTCGCATGTGGACATGACACATATGTTAGCATGTTATGATTGCATGGAAAATGTGGGCATGACATTTGGTATCAAAGCCCAGTTGTTTTAAACACTGGGCTTGTTTAGGCACATTATCACTTCCACGACCAAATTGACTGGCGATTATCTCATTTTTTAGGATGCCTCCTAGACGAGTTCAGCGAACACTGTCCCGCCGCACTCCACCCACCGAGGTGTGCACTAATTCTTCAACTATGGGACCGGATCAATCAGTTCCACCAGATCAGCTGATTCCATGGGTTTAGCCAGTTCTACAGGCACAACTAGTTCCTCAGGTTCCTCAAGCACCAGCAGCCCCACCAGATATGGGACCACAGATATTATAGGGCTTACGGGCTATCTTAGATAGGCTTCCACCGACTGTAGTTGAGCCACGCGTAGAGCCACGTGTCGAGCCCCGTGATGTTCCGCGAGAGGAGCCACGCATGGAGCCACGAGCTGAGTCTCATGTCGAGCCACGAGTGGAACCCCGCGTAGAGCTATAGGGGGTGCCACGTGTGGAGCCTTATGTCAAGTTGCCTGATATAGAGGAGGTTGGTTCAGCTGACAGGGCCCGTAACAGGAGCCCCACACATCATGCCAGGCATGACGAGACAGTGCGAGTAGAGCAATTTGGTCCTAGGACTTATGATTATCATGCAGATATTCACAAAACTGCTTTTCAAACTAGATATGGCCATTATGAATTTACAGTGGTACCTTTCGGTTTGACGAATGCCCCTGCAGTGTTCCGTACTTACCTAGATCGGTTCGTGATCATATTCCTAGATGATATTTTGATCTATTCACAGACCGAGGAGGAACATGTGGACCATTTGCTTCTAGTATTGCAGTGTTTACGTGAGCATCAGCTTTATGGCAACTTGGTGAAATGTGCCTTCTTCAGGACAGAGGTACAGTATTTGGGGCACACATTATCAGGCGATGGCATCTCCATTGATCCATCGAAGATCAGAGCAATTCAGGATTGGCCAGCACCCACTAATGTAACAAAAGTAAGGAGCTTTATTGGACTAGCCGGTTACTACCATAGGTTTGTCGAAAGTTTCTCCAGGATAGCACATCCTATCACTTCCCTTCAGTGAAAAGGGAAAGAATTCACTTGGACTGAGTAGTGTGAGAAGGCCTTTGGGATCCTGAAGGAACGTCTTACCAGCGCTCCCATATTAGCTATTCTTGATCTGGTAGAAGATTTTGTTGTTTGTACAGATGCATCATTAGAGGGATTGGGAGCTATGCTTATGCAGGGTGGTAGAGTGATTGCTTATGAATCATGAAAACTTAAAACACATGAACTAAACTACCCTACTCACGATTTAGAGCTCGCAGCCATTATTCATGCTCTTGTTTGTTGGAGACACTTTCTTTTAGGTCGACATTTCAAGCTCCATTCGGATCATCATAGATTACAGTACATTTTCACTTAGCCTAATTTGAACGCCCACCAGCGGTGTTGGATGGAGTTCATATGTGAGTACAACTTTGATGTCCACTACATCAAAGGAAAGGAGAACGTGGTTGCCGATGCTTTGAGTCGAATGTGCCATGAGATCCTGACTCTAACCTTGAAGGTGGATTTGAGAGAACGTATTTTATAGCATCTGCCTGAGGACGAGTGGTTTTTGGAGGTGCAACAGGAAATCCAGAATCAGAGTGTCCTAAAGGGTAAATTCGTAGGATATTCCCTTGAGTCGGATGGATTACTTAGACATAGGGAGCGCATCTATGTACCCTGTGCAGGTGACCTATGTACAGTGATACTCTCTGAGGCTCATAGAGCACCCTATGCAGCTCATCCAGGAGTGAAGAAGATACAGATTTTTAGCAGTTATATCATTAGGCTGGGATGAGATGCGACATTGCAGAGTATGTTGCTCGATGCCTTGAGTGTCAGAGGGTCAAGGCTGAGCATCAACATCTAGCAGGACTTTTGTATCCTCACGAGATACCTGAGTGGAAATGGGACACCATTTCCATGGACTTTATTGTGGGTCTACCTATGTCATCACAACGCCATGATGCCATCATGGTGACTTTTGACAAGTTGACCAAGGTGGCGCATTTCTCACTGGTACAAACAATGTACAATGCACCATCGGTGGCGAGAGTGTTTCTAGATTAGGTTGTCAGACTGCATGGAGTACCTCGCCACATCATATCTGATAGAGACTCCATTTTCACATCATTATTTTGGAGAGCCTTACATCAGGCATTGGGCACACAGCTCAACTTCAGTTCCGCTTACCATCCTGAGACCGACGGCCAGACAGAAAGAGTTAATTAGGTGTTAGAGGACATGCTTCACATGTATGTTATGGATCATCAATCTAGATGGGAGGAGTACCTGTATCTGGTTGAGTTCACCTACAATAATGGGCATCACAGCTCGTTGGGTATGCTTCCTTACCAAGCTTTATACGGCAGACCTTGCAGGACGCCTTTGAGTTGGGATCGGTTAGAGGACCGAGTTGCCATTGGTCCTGAAATAATCCAGGATATGGAACAACAGGTCACATTGATCAGATAGAGACTTCAGGAAGCTCAGGATAGACAAAAGAAGTATGCCAATGTGAAGAGAATGGATCAAAGCTTTTTAGTGGGTGACAGGGTATTCTTGAGAGTGTGACCACATAAGAGTCCAATCTGTTATGAAAAAGGCTCTAAGCTCGCACCCCAGTTTGTAGGACCTTTTGCGATTTTTGAGAGGATAGGACCTGTAGCCTATCATTTAGCCTTGCCATCTAGCATTTCTCATATCCACAATGTCTCTCATGTTTTAGTTTTACATCATTATATTTTTGACTTATCTCACGTATTGGATTGGAGTGCTCTTCAGGTAGAGGCAGACGGATAGCTGGCTTTGGAGCCAATACGCATATTGGCTCGTCAAACGCTAGGCCTTCGAGGTCAAGAGCTGGACCAGGTTAGGGTCTAGTGGGATATGTATGATGAGGTCACTGCGACATGGGGAGATGCAACGAGACTGAAGACACTTTACCCTCACCTCTTTGATGACTTCTAGGAGGAAGTACAATCTTAGGGGGGGAGGATGTGAGGCCTACCTTTTTCACTTCTGTTCATGAGACTATTTATAGTACTATTGCTATTACTTTTATGTTGAGGGACTATTGATCCTGGAATTTTGTTTATTAAACCTAATTGATTCTTAAGAAAACAAATCGTGCAATGATAGATAGATGTTTGCTTTAAGAGAATGATGAGTGGATAATATTAGAAAGGGAACTTTAATGTGATTTCAGTATGTTTATATAGTAGAATGTCTAGGTATGCATGTATTTAAATTGCTTCAACTATGATATCTTTATGTGTTATTAACTTCGAGATTGAGTGTGCAGGTATTGCTAACGAAACCACAAATACAGGATACCCTATGTTGTATCCCTTGTGAAGCCGATCTAGTTTCACGAGGAACTAAGATCAACCTCGTGTATGGTGAAATGTTGTAATGTTGTAATGTTGTAATGTTGCATGGGGTCAAGGGAATTAGGTCTACCTTCTGATTTACTTATATTGTGATATGTGTTGTAACAAATGTTGTTATGAATCTTGTTTTAATTTTATTTCTTTTAGACCCTCTTCTTGTGTTTTTACTTGACTCTGGGAGCCCTAACTAGATAAAAATTAACCCTGGGTTATACCCCATGGGTCTAGGGATCCTTTTGACTAGGATAACCTTGGGATAACCTCCATATGGTCACTCTGACTTCACAGTGAAGTTAAGTGACGAATTTAGAAGCATGGGGATAATGGGATGAGTGGAATCCACATTCAGGCCCACTTCCAAGTCATGGAATGACACCATGATTCCCCAAATAATGGAGTGCTTTGTCTCTTTGTGCATCTCTTTTGGTGGGGGTTCCCCATAAAAAAGGGTGGTGTGTCATCCACTCCCTTTTTATTTCTATTTTAATTATTTTATTTTATTCCTCCATGTGTTGTAAAAGCGCTATAGTGGGGGACCTCTTGAGTGGGGTTAATTGTTTTAAGTCCACTAGGATAATGGATGAGGAGTAGGTTTAGTTTTTTAATGCCACTTGGGAATAAGGAAATTGGGGGAATTAGTTTTAAAAGAGAGAGGAGGGAGAGGGTAAGGGGGTTGGATTATTGTGGAAAGAAGGAGAACTTGGAGGAGGAGACTAAGGGTGGAGCTCTTCTTCAACTACATCCATAATAGCGTTTGTAAAGGTTAGTGAGCAAGTTTACTTACCCTTGTATGTTCTGTTCTTGTTGATGAATGTTGATTTGCAAGGGTTGTCTATGTGTATTTCTATTATTTTGGGTTTGTGATGGGTGTTTGAAAGAGCTTCTTCTAGTTGGAAGACAATGCTCATCATGTGTAGGGAAGGGAAGGTGTGAACCTCCTCAGGTGGATTCTTGTTCTTGGTATATGGAAGTCTTGAGGGCATGTTGGTAATTTTGAGCCAAGAGGGCTATAGGGCTTGAGAGCCTATTTGTGATATCCCTAGGATTTTGATTATTTGGATGGCTTGAGGCCATGAGAAAGATTAATTTTGTTGGCTTGAGGGCATGAGATAAGTTGTGATAAAATGTTGAGAAGAATGACACCTTTGAGTTGAGTGAGTCTACTTCCCTAACCTCTTTAAACTCACCTCCACTGAGTTATTGTATTGTGTGTAAAACCATGGGAGTTTGTGTGTTGTTTACTTTGATTGTTGTTATTCAATGTTGTGAAGTGTACTGGACTATTCTTCCTTAGTGTGTGGATGATCTCCCTAGCTTAGGGGTGACCCTCTTGCAGGTCTATGGTAGGGAGGAGAGCTTGTTGTGTGGTGTATTCTTCCTTGTTTGTCATATAGGTTTATTTTGGAGCATGTTGAGAGGATTGGAGGAGTTTTTCCTTGTTTAGAGAAAATGTTCTATCTCCCTACTTGTAATGAGAGCTTGGTCTCTTAAGGTTCTTCTTGGATACGTTTTCCTTTGAGGAGAGGTTTACTCCCTCTAAATTTGTAAAATATGTTATTTGGGGAAAAAGACTAATTCATCCCTTAATGTGTTTGAGAACTGTGTATTTTTGCAATTATTTTATACTTGTATAACAAACTTGTAAAGTTTAAATATTTATTCATTGTATGGTTCAGTGAAAATATTACATTCAAATATTTATATAGGAAGTAAATTTGTCTTTGGGAAAGAGTTAAGAATTGATTTGATTATGCAATAAAATTTCTCAGAAAATGATTTACTTGTCTGTTATAATGAATTTTTGAAGTGAAGGATTTAATAATTATTCTGTATTTATTCTTAATTTCTTCTTTACATTGCATTGGAAAGTACATGTGAAAAGATGAATTTTAATTGACAATTGTAAATTGGAAACTATATTTATATCTGTCTTATTTCAAGTATTTGTTAAATTTATAAACTAAAATACTAAAGAAAATTATGAATTTGTATAGTTCCTATGACATATATATATAATATATATATATAACTAATTATAGATATATATAAATAAACTGAGAATCTGAGAAATATACACATTGTGAATATCTTATGCTAATATATATATATATTTAATTGTAATTAAGTTAGGATCTTATGCTAATTTAATTGTAATTAAGTTAAGATCTTATGCTAAGAATATATATATATATATTTAAAATTAATGAAATAGCAACATGTTGAAGAAATGAAGTTCACAGTGTTATGGAATACACAGCCGAAGAAATAAAATATAATGTATAATGGTGGGGGTTTAAACCCCCACCGAAATCTTATTACAAGAGGGTATGGGGAGGGGTGGAGCCCCACCCACACCCCTGCCTTACCTTAAACTCTGCAGCCTGCACACAGGCCCCGCACCCCCCCTTCCGCCAACGCCAAGCCATCCCCACAGGCTACCTCCACTTTGTGCCCACTGCATACACACTGTCTCCACTCCTCCCCTCACCCCCATTCATGTTGGAACCTTGTGACCATGACAGTCACCGCTGTAACCTCCCTCACATGTCGCTCCCTGCGGATCCCACCAATGGTGCCCTCCATCTCCTGTGCCGTCTCCACCTTCCGCCTCCCTATAATCGCGGCCCCTTCTCTATTGTGGCCTCCTCCCTCACTGGCGTCGTCGCTGCCTTGCCTCCATTACCCTGCAAACATATCTCTCACAAGTAATAAAATTAGGGTTATTTCTACTCCATTACTATGAGTTGGATTTTATAAAAAATACTCTAATAAAATTATGAGTGGAGTTTCCATTAACATGATAAAATAAACAATTATATATATATATATATATATATATATATATATATATATATATTAATTGTTAATAAATAAGATTGCTCTAAAATGATATTTCATATATAAATATATAAATTTATATATATATATATATATATATATATATATATAATTGAACAATATTAATGGGGCAATTGTAATTTACACTAATAATTATTTACAATAATTCATTTGTAAAGGAATTGTGACTTCGAGATTAGTATTTTCCAAATGAATTACCAAGGTATTGAAAATAAATTAACGTAATAAATTTAAATAAAAATACAATAAGTAAATAAAGAAATACGTAAACGAGCGAACAAGAAACTATTTAAAACAAATTGATATAGGAGTAAACAAATAATGCGAGGTAGCATTAAATAGACTGAGGAAACCAATTGAGGCCAACTAATTAACAAGTAAATTTACACGCTGAAATTAAAACCGATGTAAACGTAGTGAACATCTTTCAAGCAAATAGTAGGTCCAGCATAGTGAATGTACACGTGTGTGGAATATTCCAAAAACACTTTTATCATTGACGTCTTAAACATACACAATCGAGTACGTTTACGTGTGCGAGGGGGAAATTTCAAGTAGTAACGGAAAATTTTTGACAGTTCGTATCATGACCACATGTCGCATGTGGACATGACACACGTGTTAGTGTGTTGAGACTGCATGGAAAATGTGGGCATGACAAGGATTAACTTAATCCACTAATCCTCCTATTAGGGCACACAACCCTAATTAAAGCTTATAAAGGCAACCTATTTCCCTATTTGCGCACACCAACAATGCTTGTTCTATTTTTTTTTTTTAGTTGTAGGTTTCAAAGAAAGGGAAAGAGGGAAAATTCCTTTCCCCAAATGGAAAGGCATTTTCCCAAATGAAGTTTCCCAAAAATTCCTTTTTAATATTTACTTGTTTACTAGAGGTTCTAATTTATTTTATCTCTCTAACCTAATAGTTTTATTTTCAAATTTATCTCCATGCACAGTTTTCTACAATCTTTCCTCTAATATTTTTTTATTTGTATACTAGCAATTTTCTAATTTGTTTATCTAGGTTTATTTACAACCAAAGTAGAATAGTTCTCTATTTGAAACAAATTAACCTACTAGTTTAAATATAAGGTCTACAGTACACAAGAATATATATATATATTCCCACTGTCATTAGAATACAACAAGCTCCATTTTTCTAATGCACAGTAAGTAAATAAACCACAATAAATGAAATTTATAAAACATAGGGAATAATTTTTTTTGTCAGATAATACACTTAAAGGTATATATATATATTCTTGAATCACAGGGTCGAAAGGCATCAAGATACATAGGTGGTGCCTTAATAGGCTCTGTGGGGGGTAGACGAGATCCGTCCCAATTATTCCCTACGCAGGGCAGCAACCATTTCTGTCGTTGTCCCTATTTTTAAAAACAAACTTCCACATTAAAAAAAATGCTGCCCTAAAATTTTGTTCCACTCAACTTTTTATTTTAAAATCTTTTCATAGCAACGTTAAACATATATGAATATATTTAGCATAGTTTAAAAAAATAACCTCTTTGTGTTTTTTTGATAGATTTAAAAAAACACAGTGAATATAAAACTATTATACAACAAGCTGTGTGTGTGTGTTTGTGTTTGCGCAACTCAAAGGTAAATATAGCATAACTATTCATGCCTATATTTTTTTATTTTCACCTAAAAAGAGATACTTCTTTTTTTTACATCTAAACAAGAGGATAATTTTTTTTTTGTAAAGTATTAAAACATCAAATATTATTTTCTTGCGAGCTTAATGAGAATATAGTCTATTTTTTTTTTTTTAAATTTTCCTTTCTTTTACATAAACAAGTAGGATATTTATTTTCTTTTATCTTTTCTATAAAACAAATTTACTCATGCATGTCATTTTAACAATATAAGGAGAGGGAAAAGGAGAGAGATATTATATTCCAAACATAGCAATTTTCTTTCATAGGAATAAAGTAGGGAAGAATTTATTGTCATTATATTATTAAAATAAGAACAAAACTTTTACAAGTAGTGAATACAACCCAAACCCTTTAGGAGAGGTTAACTCTCATTACAACTACAAACTTATTACAAAGACAAAATAGGCATAAGGCAACACATTACCATAACTTGTACATTACAAAAAAAACCATTAAACTTTCCAAGAACTCTCAAACTTTAAGTCTTCTCCAAGAGCCATCAAAACCTACAAAACACAAGAACAATCTCTCCAAGCCCATGGAGAGCTCACCTCCCAACCTTAGGCCTACAAGTAGGCTATCCCCAAGATTAGAGGCCATGCAAATAGCTAGGTTCACACAACACAAGGATTTTTAAACACATAAAATCACTCACAGAAAGCATAATAACTCCCTCCAAAGGATACACACAAAAAAAATCCATTAAATATGGATTTAGTGGGTGAGAGAGTGGACAATTCGCTACTCAAGGGGATACCACAATAACTCCTCCAAAAACATAATCAAATCTCAAGGTCTCTTGCCTTATAAACTAAATTATACTCAAAAATATTTTAAAGGTGCTCTTTCCATAAGCATGTCACAAAAAACTTCTCAATAAGGCCCATGGCCAACAAATAACCTCAATAAGATGAAGGTTATCCTCGAGGAGGTTCACACCTCTCCCACCCTTTACAAAGTGAGCTTCTCTCATATGTAGAGCTCACCAAAATAACCTTAAAACCCATACAACACCAAAGAAACAAAACTCAAGCACAAACATACATTTTCCCATGCATAAATAAGAAAAAACAAGGTTAAAGAAGGCTTGGATACCATGAGGGCTTACCTCTCAAGCTCCAAGCAATGGAAGGTGTCGATGAAGAGCACTAAGAGTTTGCTCCCAAAATTCTCCCAAGAGTTTCCACTTCTCCAAGTCTATCTCTCCTTCCCAAAATAAATAATCCTCTAAATTCAAAGAAACAACCAGAAGGAAGAACCCTTCCCTTCTCACAAAAAGGGAGATAAATAGGACTGTCTCACAAGTATTAATGAATGAGAAGGTGACACTTGTCACCTTCTCCTTCATCCACACAACCCTCTCACAATCCCCTAGAGAATGAGGAGGTGACACTTGTCACCTTCTCATTCAACTTACTCCACACTCACAAATTCTCTCACTGATGTGTGAGAGTATTGGGAGAGGGGATCCAACAAGTTGAGTCCTCACAAGGATGAGAAGGTGACACTTGTCACATTCTCCTTCTACTATACCACACATTCTCCCACAAATGCTCTCACACATGTGTGAGAGCATAGGGGAGAGGTCACACACAAGTGGAAGCTTTGCAAGCTTCCAAGGCATTCAAAGATTATCCTAGGGAAGTGGAATTAGTCAAGATGGAATGGTCACTTACCATCCCCCTCTCTCATCTCCAATTTCGTCACTTAACTCAAGGGCCAAGTTTAGGTAACCAAACAAGGGTTAAAACAATGGTTACCATGCTCAAATTGACCCTTGACCCTAGGGGTATGACCTAGGGTCATTAGTTAATCATTATGAACAAAGGGGAGTCATAAATCCACATAAAAAGGGCTCAAAAATAATTAGCACCAAAATTGTGCAAATCAAACATTACAATATTACAACACTTCAAAGAGGTCAAATAAAAAAAGGTGAGACCTTACAAAATAGCATAAATTAAAATAGAACACAAAACATCATGCTCAATCACAAATGACCTTAGTCCACCTTAGGGACTAGGTCAGTTTTACATGGCTATTACATAGGGTTATTTATTTGACCTCCAATTTTCCATGGGCTATGGAATATTACTTGCACACTTACGCAAACATGTTAATAGCACAATCTATATATATATATATATAGCCAAAGCAAAATGAATTACACACACACTCAGAAGATCGCATAAGCACATATATCCTTAGTTATAACACATGCTAACATTTACATGATTCTCAATTCATTTGCATTTCTAAAAATACAATCAGGATCATAAACTGCATAAGATTCCATCAATTCAATCATCACTAAACATTTTAATTGCATTAAATTCAATACAGCATTAAACATCATAGAATCAAATGAAATCTAGCATGCAGCTATAACATCAACATATCATAATCCATCTAACTAGTCAAAGCATAAGATATAGTAATGAAAGTCTAAATAATGGGATCAGCAGTCCCCAAATGTCCACATGTCCATCATAATGTCTATACGATAAGTATCATAACCAAAAATAGAAGGTGAGATAAAGTAGGCCTCACACCTTGTAATGCCTCCTGAGGTCACATAATGACTCCTTACATGCCATATTGGGATTTTTCCCTCTTGGGGGTTTATTGGAAAGATTTTTGAAAAGATTCATTCAACACATTCATTCACTCTCTGAATCTTTGGATACATTCAAAATATTTCTTTCTCTTGGAAACTCTACTATTTTCTATGTGAATTGAACTTCTACGACAACTACATGTGATTTTTGTGCCCCTTGACATTGCAAGATCACTTCCATTGGCTCTTGGAGGTTTTGTTCTACTTGGTGCTCTTTGAAGAGGCTCTCTTTGTTGTGGTTTGAATCTATACATTATCTTTGAGCTCTTAGAGAGTTTGTTTCCTTTTCTTTGTGTTGGTAGTAGTTTCTTGGAGTAAAGACCTTATAGCTACACGAAGGTGATTTGAGTCTAAGTAGATACAAGGTTGAAGATTTTTATTTTTAGAATGTTTTGGACTCCAGTGCCTAGTGAAGATGTCCTCACAACATGTTGTCATTTGAGATCAAGACTCTCTCCTTGCTATCACAGGTTCTTTTTTGTCTTGTTTCAATTCTGTAAATGTCTCTTTCAAATTTTGCTTATAGTACAGCTCTATTTCTGCATCCTGTTTAGGTCGTATTGCTTTGATTGGGACTCATTGTGGCTCTGTAGTGATCTAGAGTAGATTTACATGACATCTAACACCTCAGATAGCAAAGCCCAAGTTTAGTGTTTGTGATTAACTCCCTTGATTGAAGGTATTTGATTAAGGAGTAGTTGTTTTCACGCTAAATTTTTGGTGAACCCAATGTGTTTCTCACTTAATCACTTTTTTCTTTGTCTTGGTTCCCACTACATTTTTTAGTGAACCCGATGTGTTCTAAACATTTTGAAACCTTCTCTTCATTACTATGGTTCACCCTACATTTTTTGAAAACCTGTTGTTCTACACTTAAACTTTTCTTTTCACCACTTAGCACTGTGTGTTGTAAAGCTTGAATATAGTTTATGATATTTTGACCCAGTCTTCTAACTCTATGTATGTGGTGTGTAGGAATTTGAGGTATTTAAGGAATTTGACTGATATGGCATTTTCCGATAATCCTTCCACACCTATTCACCTAGCTCCTAATTTCACTCATCTTTCTTCTAAACAAATTGATATATCTCTTTCATCTCCTTCTTCTTGCTCTATACCGATGACTTCATTTCATGATGCATAACCAACTTTCAACCACAAAGTAGCACTTGAATTTGTCCCACAAGAAATAACTGATACTTTAGATCATGAGTTGGGTAATTTTCAATTTTTCTTGACTCATGAGGACATATCTCATTCTATTGTTCCCCTGGTTGATGCTATGTGTATCATTCTAAGTAATCATCCTCAGGGAATTAATATTCTTTAAAGCATTGTTCACATTGTGCATAGCGAAGCCCTGCCATTGGTGAGTAGTATTCCAAGTGCTTGGGACTCTTAGTCTCACACCCGTGGCATTTAGTTCTCCTTGCCTCTACCTACCACAGGTATTCACACTTTTACTTTTTTACATATGACTACCAATTGTGCACATTCTAGTAGTGTTGGATTTGCCTTGTCAGCTGGTGGAATGAATCCAATTAGCCAATATAGATTCATTCCAACCTCAAGGCCTTTATAATTCAATCTTCTTCCTAGTACCCCTAGAGTTTCCTAGCAAATTTAACAACTCCCTACTTTCACTTCACTTCCTCCGCTCTCATATACTACAGACCCTATGATAAACCAACTATTACAAAATGTGAGTACCTTACAGCAAAAGCTTGCCTCTCTTTCCACTTCATTAGCACAACCCCTCATGCCTACTTATTGTTGATGCAGTCCTCTCTCTCTCTTGCTCTCCTATCTACACCATTTCTGTAGACCTTCAAGGCCCCTAGATTTGAGAAGTATACAATCAAGGGCAACCTGAATACTCATATTTCTACTTTCACTACTCTTTACAGTGACTTTCTATTTCAAGATGCTCTATTAGTGAAATTGTTCCCCCATTCCCTTAAGGATATGGTGTTGGATTAGTTTTTTTCACTTCTTGACCATTATTTTGTCTCTTTCAATCAATTACTAAATCATTTTCTACAACATTTCTAGTCTAACATTAGGCCTCAAGTTACTTTCACAGACCTAGTCCATTATAAGTAGGGAAATCATGAAAAAGTAACTAATTTTATCTATCATTACCAATCTTTGTTTTAGAAAATTATGTATGTCCTACCTGACTCTGATGTGCAGAGGGTCTTCATAGGAAACCTGTAGCTATAGTTCTAGGACTGAAATCTATTGTTGCATTATTCTTCTTTTACACATCTTTGCACAACATTACGTGATTATCAATAGTCGTTAAGCCAGTTTGAGAGTTCTACCTCACTAGCTCCTATCTACCAGTCATGCACTTCCACATCTTATAATTTCAAGAAAAATACTTTTTTTACAAAAGTAATTCATCAGTAATAATCAACACTCTAATGATTGAAGTAGCTTCATAAGCTTCTTGGTGCACGAGCACCTACCTGACAGCTGGCCTCCATGAGGCAGTTAGTTAGTTTGAGTCTTGTTTATGTTTTCAAGAAGGTCTGATAAGACCAATGCATGTAATAAGGTCATGCTGACTGTACTAAGGTCATGCTGATCATGCTTTTCTATTTTTAGATAGTTTGTTAGACAGTTGTCATGCTGTAGGACCGGTTGGATCTCCCAGCCGCCTGGAGAGATTTCCTAGCCGCTTGGAGTCGGGTCAGTAGTACTCGTAGGAAAACCTATTTAAGCATGAGGATCAGTTGGTATTGGATATCATCGATCAGACTTTGTGAGAAAGAGACTGAAGATTGTAATAGCATCTGTTGAAATCGAATAAGAGACCCTGTTGTGTACATTTTCTGTTTGATCTCCTTTGTGTAATCGGTCTGCTGTTTTGGTGGTTTCATGGATTTGCTGATCCATTCCACCGGTTGATTCGTCGGATCGGTGGAATGGTTATGTACAGTAGGTTAGGAGTTAGTTTATTTGTTCGTATGCAGGTGTGCAGGATCACCGTCGAGAGATGTTGAAGACCCTAGCATGGGTATGTGCTAGGTCGAGCTGATAGAGTTTGGAAGATCACCCTGAGAGTGGATCGAGTCATCCCAGGAGGTTCAGCGGATCAGAAGGGTGAAAATCTGCTAAGGCTAGAAATTTGTCAAAACGGCATCATCAGGATATTTCTGCGTATATCCTGCAGTCGCTTTGGGCATCGTCATCCAGATAAATGGAGAAGAGCATGATGCGGTTGGTTGCATGAAGTGAATGTGCATCGGGGTGATCATCATCAGGAGTTGCCGAGGAGAAGCGTATCGGCATCAGGTAGAAGATCAGGTTGATCGCGGGCTGAAAAAGTTAAGTTTGGCCAACAGCAGGATATGACGTCATCATCATCAGGATATACGTCATCAGGATATTTCAGAGTAGCAGGATATTAAGGAGCTGCAGGTGACGTCATCGTCATTAGGATATACGTCATCAGGATATCGGGGTGACGTAAGCATCAAGGGGACGGTGCGTGGAGTTAAGGTTGGTCATCATCAGGATAAATGGGAGGAACCGGATGTTCCATATCCTGCTGATTAACATGATGTTGAACATCATGATGCTGAAGATAGTGAAGACAGAAGTTGTCGGTGAGATGAACAGTGAACGTCAGGAGGATGTTCGCGCTTGCTGAACATGATGATGCTGCCGAATATGATGATGCTGTTGACATGCGAAAGTGCAAAGGCTTGTCTGCAGGATGATATCGGTCGGCGATAGTAAATGTGATGATGCTGACAGTGTTAGCAAGAAACATGATGATGATGATGATGATGATGAAGGGTTGCGGACATCCATGCTGTATGTTAAGGTTATAGTATGGATGCCTCTGCATCATAGTGGTATCAGAGCTTAGCAAAAGGTCTGGGCTGTTGTGTGTTGATTCTGTCACCGAAAGGGCAGAGGTAGAGTTGATTGTGGGTTGTGTGTTGAGTGAGGAGTTGACAAAATGCCTCCAAAAGGTAGTGGTACTGCAAGGGAATTGCAGGAGATGAAGGAAAAACATGCCAGAGAGATGAGGAAGATGAAGGAGCTTGCTGAAGCACTTCAAGCCAGGCTTGTAGCCCTGGAAAAGAACAAAAAGAGGGAAGTGGCAGACAGTGAGTCTGAAGAAGATGAAGATACTGTTGAAGAGTATGAAGAGGTAGCTGAAGATCTGGATGCTGAAGACCAGAGACTTGCAAAATTGTTAAAGGCAGTGCAGAGTGATAAACCTAAGGTAAAGGTTGATGTTTCCAAGTATAATGGAAGTTTGAATGAAGATGAGTTATTGGATTGGATTGCTGCACTAGATAATCACTTTGAATGTGAAGATGTTGCTGAGGATCAGAAGGTAAAGATTGCAAAGACCAAGTTAGGAGGTCATGCTTTGGTATGGTGGGATTATGTACAATCTGAGAGAAGGAAACAAGGGAAGTCAAAGATCACTTCATGGGATAAGATGGTAGCAAGGATAAAAGGTAAATTCTTGCCAAGGGATTATGAAATCCAGATGTTTAAGAAGCTGCAATTTTTAAGGCAGAAGGAAAGGGATGTGAAGGCATATACTGAGGAGTTTTATAAATTGAGTATGAGGTCTGGTCATCATGAGAATGAGGTAGAAAAGGTGGCTAGGTACTTGGCTGGTTTGAGATTGAACATACAGGATGAGTTAGTTTTAGCTAACCCTAAGAATGTGGAAGATTGTTACCAAATGGCAATCAGGATTGAAGAAAAGATGAATAGGGGATAGGATAAGTCCATGAGAGGAAGAGGAAACAATATGAGGGGAAGAGGAGCAGCCCCTACACAAAAGCAAACCAATGAGGGTCAAGAAGACACTGGTAAAGGACAGGGACAGTCTGATTTCAGAGGTGGATGGAAAGGTAATAAAGGTAGATTTGGAGGTGGTAGAGGTTCTACTACATTTTCAGGAAAGTGTTACACCTGTGGTGAGTTTGGTCATCCATCTTTCAAATGTCCAGAAAACAAGGGTTCATCATCCAGAAATGATAGAACAAATGACAAGAGAGTACAACTTGTACAAGAAGAGAAAGTAGAGCAAAGTGTGTAGAGTTCAAACACTTATCAAAAGGATAAGGAGCCTGACTATTATGCATATCCTGAGGAGGGAGAATCATTGATGCTAAGGAGAATTAGTTTGCAGGCATCAAAGGATATGATGCAAAGAAGAGCTCTTTTCAAGACCACATGTCAGAGCAAAGGTAAAGTATGTAAGGTTGTCATTGATACTGGTTCAACAGACAACATGGTATCTCAGGAAATGGTGGATAAACTGAATTTGGAAAGGATTCCACACCATCTCCCTTACAAGGCATCTTGGGTGAGTGATAGTCGATCACTTTTTGTCTATGAACAGGCATATGTGGATTTTCAGATTGGAGCATATCATGATAGGGTTTTGTGTGATATTTTGCCCATGGAATGTTGTCACCTACTGTTGGGTAGACCATGGCAGTTTGATAGAAGGGTACTGTATGATGGGTATGCTAATACCTACACCCTCAAGAAAGATGGGAAGACTATGAAGTTGATGCCATTGCAGGCAGATGCTGCAGCACAGGGGGCAACCAAAATCATTTTAATGGGAAAGAAGGAGTTTGTGCCGATGCCTATAGGAGCAGGCATAAAGGCAGTTCAGGACACTGCAGGGAAAGGAGTTGTTAAGGACAACAGGTTGAAGAAAGTTATAGTTTTGACTGACAGAGGTCAGCAGCAGGTGCAGAAACAGGTTTGCAAACAGCAACCAGTTGAGAGGAATGACAAGGATGTTGTCATAGTTGGGACTATTGTTTGTCCTATAAAGATTGAAAGGAAGACAGGATTGAACATTGCAGCAGTTCAAGCGACAGTTCAGACAGGGGTTCTGGTGAGACAATCTGACAGACACACGGTATGTGAGAGAAAGGCCTACATTGACAGGCATGAGGATTTACTTGCCAGAAAGCAAGTTACAGTTCAGAAGTCTTGGAGCAGCCAAGAGCCAACAGAGGACAAAGCTGGAACAGGTCAGAACACTGACAAAGCAAGGTATAAAGGTGGAGGATTTCCACATACTAAACTCATGGGACATGAGTTCTTTTCTGTTGGGGAGTATGGTGCAGGAGCACCTACCTGACAGCTGGCCTCCATGAGGCAGTTAGTTAGTTTGAGTCTTGTTTATGTTTTCAAGAAGGTCTAATAAGACCAATGCATGTAATAAGGTCATGCTGACTGTACTAAGGTCATGCTGATCATGCTTTTCTATTTTTAGATAGTTTGTTAGACAGTTGTCATGCTATAGGACCGGTTGGATCTCCCAGCCGCCTGGCGAGATTTCCCAGCCGCTTGGAGTCGGGTCAGTAGTACTCGCAGGAAAACCTATTTAAGCATGAGGATCGGTTGGTATTGGATATCATCGATCAGACTTTGCGAGAAAGAGACTGAAGATTGTAATAGCATCTGTTGAAATCGAATAAGAGATCCTGTTGTGTACATTTTCTGTTTGATCTCCTTTGTGTAATCGGTCTGCTGTTTTGGTGGTTTCATGGATTTGCTGATCCATTCCACCAGTTGATTCGTCAGATCGGTGGAATGGTTATGTACAGTAGGTTAGGAGTTAGTTTGTTTGTTCGTATGCAGGTGTGCAGGATCGCCGTCGAGAGATGTTGAAGACCCTAGCATGGGTATGTGCTAGGTCGAGTTGATAGAGTTTGGAAGATCACCCTGAGAGTGGATCGAGTCATCCCAGGAGGTTCGGCGGATCAGAACGGTGAAAATCTACTAAGGCTGGAAATTTGTCAAAACGGCATCATCAGGATATTTCTGCGTATATCCTGCAATCGCTTCAGGCATCATCATCCGGATAAATGGAGAAGAGCATGATGCGGTTGGTTGCATGAAGTGAATGTGCGTCGGGGTGATCATCATCAGGAGTTGCCGAGGAGGAGTGTATCGGCATTAGGTAGAAGATCAGGTTGATCGCGGGCCGAAAAAGTTAAGTTTGGCCAACAACAGGATATGACGTCATCATCATCAGGATATACGTCATCAGGATATTTCGGAGCAGCAGGATATTGAGGAGCTACAGGTGACGTCATCATCATCAGGATATACGTCATCAGGATATCGGGGTGACGTAAGCATCGAGGGGACGGTGCGTGGAGTTAAGGTTGGTCATCATCAGGATAAATGGGAGGAACCGGATGTTCCATATCCTACTGATTAACATGATGTTGAACATCATGATGCTGAAGATAGTGAAGACGGAAGTTGTCGGTGAGATGAACAGTGAACGTTAGGAGGATGTTCGCGCTTGCCGAACATGATGATGCTGTCGAATATGATGATGCTGTTGACATGCGAAAGTGCGAAGGCTTGTCTGTAGGACGATATCGGTCGGCGACAGTAAATGTGATGATGCTAACAGTGTTAGCAAGAAACATGATGATGATGATGATGATGATGATGAAGGGTTGCGGACATCCATGCTGTATGTTAAGGTTATAGTATGGATGCCTCTGCATCACTTCTCTAGCCCTATTTGCTCCTAAAATGAATAATAATAGAAAATTCACTCATTTAAAGGAGTCTCTCTATAGAATTATGATGCAACTCCTAAATAGTAGTTTGGTATAGTTACCTCCCATCCATCCTCTCAATACTGGAAAGACATTTCCACCTTCATATGACTCAAAGACCTTTTGTCAATTTCACCGAGTCCCAGGTGGGTGATTCCACAATAGTGGGTTACACATTTTGGCCAAACTTGACATTAAAATGAATATTTTGAACTAAATCTTCACTTTTGAACACCTATAGTTACTAAACTGTGAGGAATTTGAAGATGATAAAAACTAGTGATTTGTGATATTTTATTTGCAAACTAAGTGATGTCTACGTCTATAGCACATAGTACAAGACCTCATCAAATAGGGTATTATCTAGGTCTCAAGTGAGAATAACAAAAGTAACAAGTTAGTGGCTCTTGCTAACTAGCATCTATAGATCTACACAAATCCAATGCCTCATCATAGCTCAAATTTTGTTTACCTCGCTTCTTCCTCTATAGTGCTAGAGTTGAATCATAATTTGTCCTCTTCTCACTCTTATTTTGAGATGATAGTAATGGTAGAAATTTGTTCTCACCTTGCTCAAGAACATCTAGTTCCTAAGTTGATTGTATCCTTCTCTTTTACTGATATCTCAAACAATATATCTGAGACACCTGTTTAAATTGTGGTAGAGGTAAATGGAAAACCTATCAAAGGTGTTCTCATTGATCATGTCTCTGTTGCTAATGTTATTAAAAAGGAGTATCTATATATCCATGAGATGTACAAGGATGTTTATGATCCATCTGACATCTTTATATGGTGTCATGACAGGATGTCTAGACCTTGACTCTTGGTTTTATTACCCTCTCCATACAGGTGGGACCAAAGACCCTGGACATGCCTTTCTCTATCATTCCTACTACTGATCGTTATCATGTGAAGTTGAGCTTACCTTGGCTTACTTCCATGAGAGCAATCATATAGGTAGTTTGTTGACATATGAAGTTTCCTTACAATGGCATTTTGCATACAATCCATCATAGCGGATTCACACCACTCGCTATGCTAGGTTACTTCTCTTTGGACTACTTTTGGCTAGCTCCTACTACGCCTCTATGACCTCATAATGACTTTCTGTGTTTTATCACATTGTTTCAAAGAAGTATAAATTTATGAGATTTGATACATGCCCCAGTTTGCCCCTGGTACAAGTTTGTATGACGCTAGGATGCCCCCTCAGGAGATTAGACGGGAAGAAAACTTTGGAGGGTGTGAGACAGACAATCTCATGATGAAGAAGGGTTTGAATAGTTAGGTTAAGATGGAGAAAAAAGGTTACAGCATGAGAAAATGAAGAGAAAAGGGTATAGAGAATAGGTAAGGTCGCCACATAGCTAGTTAGGGTTGCATGTCTATAAATAGAAGCTGGGCCACAATCCTAGTCATTTGCACACTTGTCATTTTGTGAGAGATACTTGGAGCTTTGTAGGGTACAAGAGATAGAGCAGTTAGTAGAGAGATGGATATTCCACATGAGGAGCATCATTTCAAGCAGGTTCAACGATTTGGGCGAGTAGCAAAGGTAGGACCCCCAGTACATGTGTCATCAATTTTAGGCTAGGTACATTATGAGTGTGATAAATGCTAAGTAAAGTTATCGAAACAAATGCACAGAACTAGGTTTCAATGCATATGTACCCCAAAACTATGCAACTGTAATGGTTTAGTGTATTTAGGTCAAGTTGCTACGCATTTGCTAGTTTTGTGCATTTGTTCCATGCTTCTGTGATGCAGCACGCAACATACACTCAATACAATTTTCCCATTAATCATGTGAGAGCCAAAGATTTGAAGACTGGAACATAAAAAAACTTCTATTTATCAACTCTACTGCTATAATGAGAGAAAACTCTCTTATATCCAAGAAAACAAAAAAATCAAAAAATTACCTTTTTTCGTAGATTTCGACAATTGTTAGATTTTGCCATTTTAGGTAATTTTACAATCATATCTTGAGAATCTAGTTTTTTCCCAAAAACTTCCTAAATCTAAGGTAGGACAAAAAGCCAACTAACATCCTAAATTCAAAACATGAGTTTTGAGTTATTAAAAAAAGCAACTTTTAAAAAACTAGAAAAAAACACTAAATTGTCATTTTGAGGGCCAAGATGAAAGTTTCAACCCCCAAAAAAGTACCAAGATGAGGTCCCACTAACTAGGGTGGTTGGGAAACCACTGGCCACCTCATAACATATCCACCTATAAAATTTCATAGAAAAGCCACATCCGAGTCAAAAGTTATGACCTCTGGAAGTCCCTGCATCATTCTGCGCATTTGTTATGATTCTGCGCATTTAAGTTGTTATGCTGCACATATGTTAGTTTTGCACATGTGTAGCATAGAGATGTGCATATGTTGCAAAGCTGTGCATTTAAGTAGTTTGGCTACACATGTGTTGTGTAATTGCGCATTTACTCTGATACTACGCAAATGCCACTTAGAACGGTGCATTTGCTTAGGATAGTCAGTTACTTAGTGAAATTGACTCGATTGGCATCTTGATTGATGCGACAATCGATAAGTGATCTTTGAGATTGATATAATCTAGACAAGAGATGATATTCTTGGTTTGATCAATTTGATATGTTAAGTAAGTGATTTTGATAGGTTTGATAGTTGAGCAGGTTTGCATTGATATGGTTATCGTTGAGATATTGCATTGTTGATTGCAGGAGGATATTTCTGATGTTCTCATGTCTCAAGAGCAGTTCCATGTTACGATGCAGTGACAACACATGTTGACAGAGGTGGATCAGCTAGTGCTTGGTGCTATTGGTCTGTATTACGTTTGCTTCATGCCCAAGGTTCGTTTGAACCTCAGTTTGCTGACTGCCCTAGTGGAGCACTTCCATAGTGAGGATGGGACATTTCACCTCCCCACCAATGAGATCATGATTACTTTGGATGATGTTTACAGGATCTTGCACCTACCTATAGTAGGGGAATAGGTATAGTACATTCCGCAGCATGACAGTGGGCTAGTTAAGTGCAGGAGGGTGTTTGATGATACGGAGATACGAGGATCAAAGATTAGCTGGTAGGACATGTACAACTATTATGACTACTTTCCAGGGATTGTAGCAGGCTTGATTAGAGGTGTTGTATGCCTTGATCGGAAGTCACATGGATTTGCAGTTGGTTGGGGTCAGAACTTAGGGAGGATGCTAACCGAGTGTACTCATTTTGCTTGGGGTGTCTGTGTACTGGCTCACCTTTATCATGAGATGCATCAGGTTGTCTACCATGAAGCATCTAGTCTTTCTATAGGTCTTTCACTATTACAGTTCTAGGATTGGGAGTACATTGCAATTAGATGGCGCATTGTCACATTTCACTGGTAGCTAGATAAGCCATACTCTTATGGATACATTGGTGTACTTACTCAGCATAGGTTGGGTAAGTTGGAGTACTGGTAGCATCAGTTGGATAATGTGGATACAATTGTATGGTGACCTTACATAGAGTGTGAGGTTTGGGAGGATGAGGATGACGAGCTGCCCTATGTGTTTCATACGCAGTGGTTGATTGGTCAGACTCCACACATTTTAGAGAGGCAGATAGCCAGTCGTGTTCTCTGGCCATTTGGACGGGTGCAGGGTATGCCACAGGGGCAGGCTCTTTTTGCTAGGACATTTGCAGAGTGATGGCGATGGGGTCACGTGGTTTCCTATGAGGAGGCCTGGGTAGACTTTCTAAAAATACCTTATCAGGCATGGCCGATGAGGAGGGAGATAGTGGATGCTGGGATGACACGAGACTATGAGGAGTGGTTTGCAACACACTCGTTCCATAGATACTCAGGACCAAGAGAGTTAGCTCCTCGCCTAGAGGAGGTGGAGTTAGAGGAGGAGGATGATGGGGGTAGATGGAGGAGGAGGCAGAGGAGGAGGAGAGGTGGAGATGATGGAGGCTGAGGAGATGGTGGAGATGATGGGGGAGGAGGTCGAGGATAGCAGCAGAGAGTGGAGTAGCCCCCACCCCATCAAGAGGCATAGTAGGTGGTGGTTTAGCCGGCAGTGTAGCAGATAGTGGGCTAGCAAGCAGTGGATCCATAAGTATTACAAGCACCTGATTAGCCTGACCTGTAGCAATAGGTACAGGGGGATGTAGTAGGTTTTTTGTGAGGCCAGGTGAGACAAATTAGAGCATAGTTGAGAGTCACAGAGGATCGGATAGATGGAGACACGGGGATTATTGCTGGCATCACTACAAAGTGAGATGTCACCTTGGCCAGGGTACAGGCTTTGACAGGTGAGAGATGTAGCATTGGCTAGGGTACAGGCCCTGACAGTAGAGAAGGACATAGCTATAGCTGCCCTAGGTACTAATGTGGCCACAACATATCTTGTTACACATGTGACATAGGCCTAGGCCTAGGTTACACAAGTGATGGGAGAGTTGGCCACAACATGAGCCCATACACAGTATTACAGAGGCTTATACCATGGGGCAGTGCTAGCAAATGAGAGGGTGCCAAGTTACAGGAGCTAGTCAGTGGTTGTGTCCTCGTGAAGGACAGGTGGTTCATGGTTGGCAGCTTCAGGCATGGTCCCATAGCAGTCTAGGACAAGCTGTGGTAGAAGAGAGGGAGAGGGCAGTACTGGGAGCAGCATCCCATGACAGCATGGTTAGCTGCAATTCTGGATAGACTTTGGCTTTTACATACATATTTTTTTGATGGCTCATGGATAGCCAGATTATGTATATATCATTCATATTTTTGTATAGCTACTGAGACATGTATCATTATTATTTTGATGTTATGTATACACCTTTTTGTGATTTGACTCATGGACAGTGGACTTTGATATTGTACACTTGGACATTTTTTATGTTTTATGATTATATGATGATGTAGTTATGATGGCCTACATGCATGTTTTATCTTTATGAAATGATCATGGATGCACTCTATTTGTTATGGTTATATGTTATGCAAATTTTATGATATCTAATGTGCAACACCTGTTATGCAAGTAAAATGATATGAGATGATTACTAACAACTATGTTTTTGATAGTTTTTTGATGAGATACTATGTATGCAGAATTTTTAATGCACCTATATGTATGCAAAATGATCTAATCAAGTTAATGACTATCTCATGATGATATGTAATGTAAAATGATATTATGTTGTGATTTAATGCACCTATATGTATGCAAATGATCTAATCAACTTAATGACTATCTCAACTAATATGAAATGCGATGAACATAGAAGAGATGCAATGAAAGACACAATGATATATAGAAAGTGGACTGACAGAAGAAAAAGAAAACGAAGGAATCACAAGCTTTTACTTGCAAGCACTAGCAAAAGAATCTTTATTTATGGATGGCATATGAAATGCAATTGGATATGCATGGATGTAGATATTTCATCACCTTGATATTGCAAGTATTTTGAAGTGCTTGTTTCATCATTGGGTATTTTTTGGTTTTCGTGTTTTAGAATTTTGTAAGAAAATACAAGCATCTAGGTATAATTAAACTGATATGACCTGAGGATAGCTTACATGGATTTTGATATAGCAAGTTGATACAAGCATCTAGTCAAAATTGAATCTAAATGACTTGAGTATTTCTTGCATGTCAACAGACAAGGATTATACCTGTTTAATGTTTAGACCTCTGATGTCCTCGATGATCATTATGTTGATCATGTCTTTAGACAAGGCTTCACATTACTAAAGATAAAGCCACAAGCAGTAAACAAAGAAAATAATCATGCCCCCATCATAGCATCTCTAGTTTTTAGACATCCCCGAGTAGCGTAGGAAACATGATAACAAAAAGTTAAGGTTTTAAGCACAACTAATCAAAACAAAACTTTATTACATTAGATGTGTTTTCTTGCCATAATTTAGATAAAATCATTTTGAGTGTTTAGGGTCTTGCTTGTTTTGGTTTGGATAGGTTGATGTCTTGTGTCAAAATTTATGTTTTGGAGCATGCTTTGTTGCACTTATGTGTCTGGTGGAAGGTGTCACAATCCTTATTGGTGCCCTCTTAGAACATGTGGCATTGCAGAATCCAACACCATAACTAGGTCAAGGATTTGCCCCTAGTTAGGCAGATGTTTCTATTTTTATTATGGATGAACCAACAATGGATATGAAGGAATGGCCCCTAAGGGACTGACCTAATGCCTCGGGAGCTCATTGATAAATGGCCTTGCCTATGTGATGATGCAGAGGCAACATGGTTTAGAGTGAACTTGGTGGACCTAGGACCTAGGCGATGGGAAATGGTGCAGATGTGGATGGACTAGAGGATGGGGGATAAGGTATGGAATGGATGGGAAGCCTCAAGGGTGCATCGATATAAGATGGCCTTGCCTATGTGAAGATGCAGAGGCGACATAGTTCAGGAAGACAAGATACTGATGATGAATGCTATGACAGGCTGACACTATGGATGGGATACTAGATAAATTTTAGGTTGTAAGGTGACACAATTGATAGAGTATCAAGGCGTGATAGGTTATCATTATGTGGTTTTACAAAATGGATACGATCAGATGATGGATGATTGTAGGAAGAATGGATGCAAGGTGATGGTTTTTCAAAGATGGAGGAAGCAGTTTCACTGCAAAGAGTGCCTGCTTGCTAGGTTTTCACTACTTTGCCTTTATTACAACATTTTTGGAATACACATGATGCCTGTTTGCCAGGTTTTCATCATGGTATCTATCCAAGGTGCCTATTTACCAAGTTTTCACCGGAGGACAATTTTCTTTGTTATTTTTTCTATTTTTCTATTTATTTCCTATTCTATTTTTTTTTCATTTTTTGTTATTTTGAATTTTTATGCCCCTCCTTACATTAGGGTTCTCTAGGTATAGAACCGGTGAAGATGCATACTATTGATTAGGTCATTGAATAGATCACCTTCTGATGTAGCTAACTGGTATGCTCTTGATCCATAGGCAGCAATGATTACATAAGGACCAAGCCAGTTGGGTTCAAACTTACCTTTCTTCTCCTAATCCTGCTAATTGTGGGGGTTTTCTTTGAGCACTAGATCACCAACATTAAATACCCTTGGATGGACTTTGTGGTTATAGCTTCACAAAAAAATTTGTTGGTAGGCTTTGAGATGGTTGAAAGCATTCTATCTTTTCTCGTCCAACAATTCTAAATCTTGTAGTCTAGAAACTCTATAGTCCTCATCAGTTATAAGACCTTTTAATGACACCCTCAAAGATGGTAACTCGACCTTAATGGGCAAAATGGCTTTAGAACCATAGACAAGGGCATATGGTGTGGCACCTTTGGGAGTGCATATGTAGGTTTGATAGGCCCATCAAGTGGGATTTAGTTACACATGCCAACCATGGCCGGTGTCGTTGACAATTTTCTTGAGGATTTTCAAGATGGTTTTGATGGATGCCACTTCCTGACCATTGCCTTATGGATAGTATGGGGTAGAGAAGTGGTGTTGGATTAGGAATTTTTCATAGAGCTCTTGGACATCTTGGTTTTTGAAGGGTCTTCCATTATCCATGACTATGGATGAGCAAATTTTGTATCGGCAAATGAGGTAATTAAGGATGAAGGAGGCAATTTGCTCGCCTGTGATAGTAGTGAGTGGGATAGCTTCAATCTACTTGGTAAAATATTTAGTGGTGGTTATGATGAACTTGTGGCCATTGGATGAAGGAGGGTGGATTTTGCCCACAAGGTTGATTCCCCCCTAGAAAAAGGGCCAAGGTGTCATTAAAGGTCATAGTTCCTGAGCTGGTGGATGGATGAGGTTACCATGAATTTGACACTAGCATTTATTGACAAAGTGATATGAGTCTATCTCCATGTTCATCCAATAGTATCCTAAACGCATGAGTTTCTTAGCTAAGGTAGGACCAATAGAGTGTGATCCGCATATTCCCTCGTGTACTTCTCATAAGGTGGTTTGAGATTCATCACATTCAAGACATATAAGTAGAGTGCCATCCAAACCTCAGAGGTAGAGGGTATCAGCAATAATGGTATAATGGGATGATTGGCAGATCAAGGTACGACATTGGTTATTGGATAAATTAGCTAGTAAAGTGTTATCCTTGAGGTAAGTGTAAATTTTACCATACAAGGGTGAATCAAATCCTACTAGGAGGAAAATGGATTGTGTTTCAAGGATATCATAAGTTGGTTACATGACTGACTCCACCAAGAACTCAAAATGTGACTCATTCTTTGGTATCTCGAGAAGCGAGGTGATGGTTGTCATGGTGTCTGCTACTTTATTCTCTATGCGAGGAATCTGCTCAAAGGAGATTATCACAAAGTATCCTTTAAAGTCATCTACCATATGCTTGTATGGTATTATCTTGTCATCTTTCATCTGATAGTCATCATTCACTTGGTTGATCACTAGTTATGAATCTCCATAGACATGTAGCTCTTTCACTTTCCACTTTACTGCCATCTTAAGACCAATGACTAAGGCCTCATACTTTGCAATGTTATTTGTGAAAGGAAAAAGTAGATGATAGGACTTAGGTATTGTGTCACCTCGAGGAGTGACCAATAAGATTCCTACCCCCGATCCATGGTTTGTATAAGAGCCATCAAAGTATAGCTTCCATGAATGTGTTGTGACACTAAAAATTGATTCATCAGGAAACTCAAATGTCATTGGAGTGGTATCTTACAAGGGTACTTCTACCAACTGATCTATAAAAATCTAACCTTTGATAGCTTTCCTTTCCACATATTCTATGTCATACTCACTTAGTAGCATTACCCATTTTGCTAGGCGGCCCATTAGGGCTGCTTTGCTTAACAAGTATTTGAGTGGATCAATCTTTATAATTAGCTTGATGGAATGTGCAATCATGTAATGGCATAGTTTTTGGGAAGAAAAAACCACAACAAGACAAGACCTTTCAATTTGAGAATATTGCAATTCATACCCCACCAATGTACGACTGATGTAGTAGATTGCTCTTTCCTTGCCTTCATAGTCTTGTTGTGCTAAACGGGCTCCCAGAGCTGTCAATGTAGCAGATATGTAAAGATATAGTGGCTTGCCTTGGATAGGTGGTATCAAGATACATGGATTAATGAGATGCTCCTTCAATTTGTGAAATCCTTCTTCACAGTTCTCATCCCATCTAAATGGAATGTTCTTATGCAAGAGATGAGTGAAAGGTTGACACTTTTCTACCAGTTGTGAGATAAATCGACGGATTCCTTGTAATTTTCCCTGTAAAGACCATAGTTCGGTGATGTTCCTTGGTGGTGGCATCTCCATGATAGCTTTGACCTTCGCTGGATTGACCTCAATTCCATTTGTTGATACTATGAAACCCAAGAGTTTGCCGGAGCTGGCCCCAAACACATGCTTTTTCAAATTCAATCAGACCTTGAATTGTTCCAGTTGCTAAAAGACCTTCTCTAGGACATCTATGTGAGATTCCCTTGTAAGTGACTTGGCAAGGATGTCATCCACATAGTCTTCCATGGTGTCATGCATAATGTCATGGAAGATAGTAGTCATTGCACGTTGGTATGTTGCTCCTATGTTCTTCAACCCAAATGGCATGATGTTCCAGCAAAAGATACCCCATGGACAAGTGAATGTCATCTTATATTGATCCTCTAGCACTATTTTAATTTGGTTGTATCCAGAGAAACCATCCATAAGAGAAAGCATAGTGTGTCCAGCTGTTAAGTCTATGATGATGTCAATGTTAGGTAATGGGAAATCATCTTTGCGACAGGCTTTGTTGAGATCTCTAAAATTGTTACATAATCTAACTCTTCCATTAGGTTTTGATACTGGTACAATGTCTGATACCCACTCTAGATAATCAATTGCTCTGATGAACTTGACATCTAATAGCTTCTTGAGTTCCTCTTTGACTAGAAATGCGACATGTGGATGAATTTTTCTGATTTTTTATTTAACAGGTTTAACTCCAGGATCTAGTGGTAGATGATGCAAGATCAAGTCTGGATCTAACTCGGGCATATCTGCATAGGACCAAGCAAAGTTGATCTATTTCTTTTTGAAGAAGGGTACAAATTTCATCTTTTTCGGTAGAGATAGAGACTTGGCAAAGTGTACTATCTTTGGGTTACCTTCAGTGCCAATGTCAATAGGTTTTGTAGGTTCTAACACAATTTGTGACTCCTCTTGGTACATGTTGTTGGGAAGAGTGTCAAGCCTTCCATCATCTAGCACCTCATAGAGGTTTTCACCATTAGATGCATTTGTTATTTTTACTTTTTTGGGATCTGACACTGCCACAAAGCGGTTTTCACCATCATATCCATGTTTGATTTTTATATTTTTGTGATTGGAAGGCTTGCACCCTCTCTAAAATAAGCTATGATATTAAGTTCTATGGCAAAGCCAGCTTTATGATCTCCCACAGGTAGGTGGTCTCTTTGTTCCATGTAATCAATGTAGGCATCGTTGTTTTGGAACATGTCAAGTTGGGGGTTCCTTGTAGATCCCAATCAATAAGCTTGGGATGTACTAGGGGGAGGGGATTGATAGGTTGATTTGATTCAGTGGATGTGATGGTAAGGATGGATACGTGATCAGGATTTTTAGTGAGAGGAACAAGATTTGTGATGGTACTCTCCTTAATATTGTCTATTGCCTGAGAACTTCGACCTTCCTCATAAGTTGTTCTCTCAGGAATAGGTGAATCACACTCTATTGGTCTAGGCCTTAGCATTTGTCCCTCATAGTGGGGGCTATAGGTATGAACAATATTGATTCCATTGTCCTCATAGGAATGTTCTAAAAGTTCATCCCATTCATACTCATTAGAATTTGTATCACTATCCTATTGGAGGTTATGGATCTAGTCCACAAAACAAGTAGTAGCCTTAGCTTTGCCTTTGTTGTTGTCTTTGTATCCTAGACCTCTTGTGTCTCAGTCCGACGAGGATGAAGAGGGTTGAATAGGTGTAGTTATTCCTTATTTTCTTAGGCCGATGGGACCCTATCCTTCATAGCCCATTTTGTGTAAGATAGATTGACCATGCCCATAGATTTCCATTGGGGGCTTTGGTTGTTTGTCTTGTGGTGTGTCATCTTTGTCTATGTAGAGCCATTGCAGAACATCTCTTTCCTCACTCTCATTTGATAGGGTGGCCCATTTGACAAAGGGAGCTTTGGGAGGTTTAGGAGGAGAAGATGGTTTTGGGAAGGTTGTAGGTCTCCCAAAGGGCTTCGGAGATAAAGGCATTTTGGCTAAAGAAAAGGAATGTTCAATGTAGTACTCTCCTACCCCTATTTCTTTGATCTTGACTTTCTGCTCTGTGGCCTTTGATGTGGAAGCTTGGGAGCTAGGATCATGCTAGGAGGTGGAAGATGTGGAAGCTCTATTATTGGGGATGTTAAAATATATCTTTGATTGGATAGTGTTATAGTGTTGAAAAGGATCAGGGTCACCTTGGATGGTGATCTCTCTGTCATTGTGAGGGAACTTGACACATTGGTGATAAGTGGAAGGCATAGCTTTCATGGCATGTATCCAAGGTCTACCTAGGAGAATGTTATAGGCAAGCTCCCTATCAAGGACTTGGCAAACAACTTCTGTCACTACTGGTCCAATTCTTAATGGTAACACCATAGTTCCTTTGGTTGTCTATTCTTCTACATCATAGGCCTTTATTATGATCTTGTTGTAATAAGGTACCATTAACCTTGTAAATTCTAATATTGTATTTTATTCCATTTATTATTTGTTATTTGTATTTTCCCATAAGAGAATGAAGTAGTCTCAGTGACAGTTGTAATTTTAGAATTACCGACGACTGTGACGAAGTGACTTTTACTATTGGCAAATGTAAAAACTCATGGTAAATGAGGATAGGCATGCTCCCTTGAGGAATATACTATTTTTGGCATGTATGACAACTATCATAATGTTTGGTGAGTGAATCTATGAGAGCTTCAAGTTGTCATAAGATTTTGTGATTCTTTGACGCATATGATAGATATGTTAGTTGTATATTTGCTATATTTAGCCCAAGGTTCTTATCTTGGAAAGATACTCTTTTTCTACAATCTATGATGGTTATGAAATGTCATAAGATGTTGTAAGAGGCTAGATTTAGTCTTGGGAACCCAACCTTTGCATGGCTATTTTTTGGACAAGTCGAAGGTGCTTATAAGATTTTATTTAATGTTTCTATGTTGGGGAATCTCATGAGAGAGAAGGTGAACGCCTAAGATGAGTTAGAAAATATTTCTATAAGTGTTTGCCATGTATTAGTTGCTAAAATATAGATTTTAGGTACTCAAGTGCTACCGAAATACTATCAAATTGAAGACTGGTGGAGAGAGTTGAAGTGTTGTTGTATTGTGAATCATTTTCAGATTAATACAAACATTAGGCCTCTTTACTGTGTGGAATTTTTTTACCTGAAAGGGTTTTCTCCACATTAAACATTGTGTTATGTGTTCATATTTCTAATTTTTCATTTCTGTGAAGCATAGTTTTGTTTTTGTGTTACAATATCCATTAATAACACATAGTTAAAGATTGCAAAAATTTATCTTGTATCAAATTTCCATTGAAGTAGTGTTACTTTCATTTCTAACATTTGGTTTCAGAGCCTGGCCAGCTTTGAATCTTGGGTGGTAGTGTGGAAGTTGTACCTACAGTGGGAGATTTGGTTGCATTTGTTTTGTAGATCTTGTGTTGTTATTATGGTTGCATCCACCATTGCATCAACCTCTCGATTAGACATTGAGAAGTTCAAAGGAATGGGGTATGAGTTGTGGAAGCTGAAAATGGAAGATTTGTTGGAAGAAAGAAACCAATGGTTGGTTGTCTAAAAAGAGAAGAAACTTGACAATGTCTCTCAAGATGAGTGGGATAGACTAGATAAGAAGGCAGGGGGAACCATCCGGTTGTGTCTTTTAGACTCTGTCCTATTGAATGTCGCAAAGGAAGAGACTGCATACAAGCTGTGGAAATGGTTGGGTGAGACCTATCAAGCCAAGAGTATGGTAAATAAACTTTATTTAAAAAGAAAATTGTTTTCCATGAAAATGCGAGAAGATGAATCAATTGTAGAGCATTTAAATTCTTTTAATTTGTTAGTGAGTCAACTTGATTCAGTAGATGTTGAGGTTAGTGAGGAAGATAAATGTATCTTACTTCTTTGTTCTTTACCTGAGTCTTGGGAGAATGTTATCTTTTCTATCATTGCTAACCTCACGAATCTGAAGTTGAATGCTCTTGTTTCAGTGTTACTGTCACAGGAATTGAGGAAGAAGAGTTTGGATAGTTTAGGGGATGCTCTCAGTGTCAGGGGAAGGTCTAAGGAGAGAGGACCTAAAGAAGATCAGAAAGGGGCTAAGGGAAAGTCCAAGGTCCGGTCTAAGACTCTTGGTAAAAAGAATAGAGTTAAGTGTTGGAACTGCAGTAAAAGGGGACATGTGAAGAAGGACTACAAAAACCCCAACAAATAGTGGGAGAGTGGTTTGGATAAGTCCTTGAATGTAGGTGAAGAAGTTTTACTTTCTGCATGTAATCTGTTTCTGATGAAAATTGGTTGGTTGACTCAGGATGCTCATTTCATATGACCCCGCATAAGGAATGTTTCTACACATATGAAGAATATGATGGAGGTAATATCTACCTTGGTGACAACTCTACTTATCTAATTGTCAGGAAAGGAAAGGTACTGTTGTGTTTTAGTGATGGGAGGATTGAAACCCTCCCTGGTGTTTTGCATGTTCCTAGATTAGCTAGAAATCTGATTTTAGTTTCAAAGTTGAATGATTTGGGAATGCATGTGATATTTGACAAGCATGGCTACAGATTGGTGAGAGGGAACTTGGTGGTAGTAAAAGGGAAGAGATTTGGGAACTTGTTTAAGCTTGAAGCCAATACAGTTTATAATGCCTCCTATGTATCTGAGGCCACTACTGAAAATACATGTATGTTGTGGCACCATAGATTGGGCCACACAAGTAATAATGTATTAAAAACTATTAAGAACAAAAATTTCTTGGATGGTTTCTCCTATTCTGATGAGCACTTTGATTTCTGTGAGCATTGTGTGTTTGGTAAAAAAAATAAAAAGTCATTTCCTTCAGGAAGCAATAGAGCAAAAGAGAAGTTATAAATTATTCATATGGATGTGTTTGGACATGTGGATAATGAATCTATCAGAAAATCTCATTATTTTGTAACCTTCATTGATGATGTATCCAAATTTACATGGATTTATTTTATGAAGCATAAATCTGAAGTTTTCACTAAGTTTAAGGAATTCAAAGTCTTAGTAGAGAACCAATCAAGTTTAAAGATAAAAATATTAAGATCTGACAATGGAGGGGAATATTGTTCTAAGGAATTTGATGAGTTTTGCAAGCTTGTAGGTATAATCAGACAAAAGACAACTCCATATACACCACAACAGAATGGTGTTGCAAAAAGGATGAACCAAACAATTATGGAAAGGGCCAAGAGTATGCTTAGTGATGCACAGCTAGATAAATGTTTTTGGGTAGAGGCTATGTGTACTACTTGCTACTTGATAAATAGATCTCCTTGTAATGCTCTTGATTCGACACCTTATGAAGTGTGGACAACTAAGAAACCATCTATTTCACATTTAAGGGTTTTTGGTTGTGAGGCTTCTGTTCATGTGCCTAAAGAAAAGTGATCTAAGTTTGATCCAAAGGCTGAAAAGTGTACATTCATTGGATATGGTGATAATGTCAAAGGTTATAAGCTTTGGAATCCACTAACCTACAAGATTATCTTTTCTAGAGATGTTATTTTTAGGGAACTTAGAGCTATTTCTGAACCTGAGCAGCCAAAATAAAAAGATGAAAAGGTAAAGAAGGTGCACTTTGATTTAGAGAAGCAAGTTGCACCTCAAGAAGAACAGAATGATGGATTAGGAGGTGAAGAAGAAGAAGAAGATTCGAGTAGTTTTGATGAAGGTGAATCTATTGTGATAGAAGAAGTTGGTACAAATGATCATGTAGAAGAACATGTAGAGTCTCTTACTCCACCCTTGAGGAGATCTGCAAGACAACAGAATCTAGTTGATAGGTAAAGCCCATTAGATTTTTGTTGTGTATATGCTTTATTGAGTACTAACAATGAACCTAGATGCTACAGGGAAGCTATTTCTGTAGATGATAGTGAGTCTTGGCAGCTAGCCATGTAGGAGGAGATGATGGCTTTAGACTCTTGCAATACTTGGGATCTTGTTCATTTGCCCAAAGGAAGAAAGGCCATAGGATGTAAGTGGGTCTTCAAGAAGTTTGGAGTAGAAAGGTCATTGGAGAAGTACAAGGCTAGACTGGTAGCCAAGGGCTACTCCCAGAGAGAGGGAGTTGATTTTGGTGAGATATTATCTCTTGTTGCTAAATTGATTTCTATTAGATTTCTCTTATCCATTGCTGTAGCTTATGATTGGGAGATTGAGAAAATGGATGTTAAGACTGTGTTCTTGCATGGAGATCTTGAAGAAGAAATTTATATGCAACAACCCATAGGTTTTGAAGTAAAAGGAAAAGAACATTGGGTTTGCAGGTTAAAGAGGTCTCTTTATGGTTTGAAACAATCCCCCAGAATGTGGTATCAAAAGTTTGATTCATTTATTTTGAAATTGGGTTTTGTTAGAAGTGAGGAGGATCATTGTGTTTAAATTCATTGTGTTGATGATTCTATACTAGTTATTGCTTTGTATGTTGATGACATGTTGTTTTTCAGCAATACTAAGGGTATGGTCCATGAGCTTAAAGCCCAACTTTCAGGTGCATTTGAGATAAAGGATCTTGGTGCTATAAGGTATATTCTAGGAATGGAGATTAGGAGGGATAGAGTTAATAGAAATCTTTGGTTGTCACAAAGTATGTGAATACTATTGTGCAGAGGTTTAGTTTGCAGGACTGTAACCCAGTTAGAGTTCCTTTACCCATTGGTACTAAGCTTTCATTAGATATGTGTCCAAAGATTGAGGATGATCTTGAGGATATGTCTAATGTGCCATATGCTAGTGTTGTAGGGAGATTGATGTATGCAATGGTTTCCACTAGGCCAAATATTGCCCAAGCAGTGGGAGTTTTGAGTAGATTTATGTCTAACCTTGGTAGACAACATTGGAACTATGTGAAGAGGGTGTTTAAATATCTTGCAGGTACTCTTGATCATTGTTTGGTTTATTTTGGTACTGATAGTGCTAATAAATGTTTGTACATACAGGGTTTTGTTGATGCAGATTGGGTAGGTGACTTGGATAGTCAAAGGTCCACTAGTGGCTATGTGTTTACTCTATTTGGAGGTGTAGTGAGTTGGATGAGAAAGAGGCAGCCCACAGTTGCTTTGTCCACCACAAAAGTAGAGTATATGGCTGCTACTCATGTCTCTAAGGAGGTAGTTTAGTTGAGGAGACTGTGTACATGTATTGGTTTTGATTGCAGGATCATTCATATTGGTTGTGATAGCTAGAGTGCTATCTATTTGGCCAAGAATCCCATGTATCATGCTTGGACTAAGCATGTTGATGTTCAGTATCACTTTGTTCAAGAATTGGTTGTAAATGGAGAGATTGAGCTAAAGAAGATAGACACTTGGGAGAATTTTGTAGATTCATTGACCAAACCTGTGAGCCCAGAAAAGTTCAAGTGGTGTAGAGAGACCATGGGCCTTGTTTCTAGTGCCTGATTATTTCTTTTGATTTCCTATGGGTTGATTTACAATGTATAATGTCAAGTGGGAGAATGTTGGAATAAGGTGCCATTAACCTTGTAAATTCCAATATTATATTTTATTCTATTTATTATTTGTTATTTGTATTTACCCATAAGGGAATGAGGTAGTCTCATTGACAATTGTAATTTTGGAGTTACTGGCAGTAGTTACAGAGTGACTTTTACTATTGGAAAATGTAAAAAGTCATGGTAAATGAGGATAGGCATTCTCCCTTGAGGAATATACTATTTTTGGCATGTATGACAACTGTCATAATGTTTGGTGAGTGAATCTATGACAACTACAAGTTGTCATAAGATTTTATGATTCTATGACGCATATGACGGATATGTTAGTTGCATATTTGCTATATTTAACCCAAGGTTCCTATCTTGGAAAGATACTCTTTTGCTGGAATCTATGATGGTTATGACACATCATAAGATACTGTAAGAGGCCAGATTTAGTCTTGGGAACCTAGCCTTTGCATGGCTATTTTTTGGACAAGTGGAAGGTGCTTGTAAGATGGCATTTAATGTTTGTATGTTGGGGAATCTCATGAGAGAGAAGGTGAATGCCTAAGATGAGTTAGAAAATGTTTCTATATGCATTTGTCATGTATTAGTTGCTGCAATACATATTTTAGGTACTCAAGTGCTGCCGAAATGCTGTTAGATTGAAGACTGGTGGAGAGAGTTGAAGTGTTGTTGTATTGTGAATCATTTTTAGATTAATACAAACATTGGGCCTCTTTCTTGTGTGGAGTTTTTTACCCAAAAGGGTTTTCTCCATGTTAAACATTGTGTTATGTGTTCATATTTCTAATTTTGCATTTTTGTGAGCATAGTTTTGTTTTTGTGTTACAATCTCTATTATAACACAATTAAAGATTGTAGAAATTTATCTCGTATCAGATTTCCATTGAAGTAGTGTTTCTTTCATTTCTAACACTTCTTTCTTAGATCCACTACATTTTTTGAGAACCCCAATATAAGGATTAATTTTAGTGTGCAAATGTTCAAACCTGCTCCTCCTTCAATGAGAACCCTTTTGATGCAATGTTCATTAATAAAGGCCTCAATATGTAATGATGTGTTATGGGGTTGAGATATAGATAGATCATCTTGTTCAGTGAGTGATAGGATGTTAGGTGCGGTAAGATGACCTACCATGGATTGAAACTTCTCTTGGGCAAAGTTGGTGGGCATAGTGGTTTCCACTAGGGCTTTATCAAGAATCTCTTTATGGGAAGGTGATAGATGCAACAACTCTAATATGGATATGTCAGCCAAAGTCTTTTGTAGTTGGTCAATGGCATTGTACTTGTGGGGGGTAGATAGTGAGGATGATGACCTTGGAGGGAGTGTTTACAACGTGACTTTTCCACTGTGGATGGTGATATTGCAATCAGATTTGGTATTGGAATCTGATTATTTGTTAAACATGAGCACATTGATTTTTAGGATATGCTCTGAT
Source organism: Cunninghamia lanceolata (assembly GCA_027924645.1). Taxonomy (NCBI): domain Eukaryota; kingdom Viridiplantae; phylum Streptophyta; class Pinopsida; order Cupressales; family Cupressaceae; genus Cunninghamia; species Cunninghamia lanceolata. The sequence goes on from BSBN01000576.1 coordinate 4,012,205, forward strand.
ATGGAATTAATGGTGTACTTGAATGGTACGTTCATGTAGTTAGCATCATTGTTCCCATGATTGTGATTTTTTTGGTTGTTATTGTTGTATTTATGAGGGTTCTACCAGTTTTTATTGTTGCTGTTATGAGCGTTTTGCCTGTCATGGTTAAGGAGCAGATCCTTGAATTCCACATGTGATTTGTTAGAAGGATGATCTGTTGTGCCCACACATTTTTGATCTAACAAGTCTTGTATGACATTTTTCAAGTGGATACAGTCATTAGTTGTATGGCCTTTGCTTCTATGATACTCATAGAAATCGGTATCCTTCCACCAAGGAGGTTTGACTTGAGGTTCATAGTCGCTTGTGGCGGGAAGGGTGATCTCATTGTTTACCAACAACTTTCTCAAAGTAGATTCATATGACTTGCCCAATGGTGTAAATTTTTGTCTAGGAGGAAAGTTGTATCATTGTCTCAGTTCATTTGATGAAGGTTTGCTTAGTGTTGCATTGTTTGATGCTCCTTTGAGATTAAAAATTGGTTGTTTAGGAGCCACTACTTTAGCATCTAAAACTCCATCATTGACGATATTCTCATTTTTGGTCCAAAATTTTGACTTATCTGTGGTATAGTTTGAGTTAGGAGTGTCTTTGAACAATTTTATTTGTCCTTTCACAATCATAGATTTTTCAATGAATAACCCAATCTCAATGACTGTCATGAATGAGGTAGGGCATTGGATTTGAATTTGGTAGCTAAGATCGGGATTGAGATTATGGACAAACATTTCAAGCATTTGTTTTTCTGGTATATGATGAGGACATTTGCTGGCAAGTTGTCTCCACCTTTGTAAGAAAGCAGCGAAGGATTCGCCACTCTTTTGTTTTATGTTGTAAAGGTCAAGCATGGATACCTCATGTTCAATATTATACAAGAAGTGCATGACAAATTTGTTTACTAACTCATCAAAGGTACGGATACCCGAGGGAAGTCAAGAGAACCACTCCATGGCTTGCCCTCCTATAGATCTAAGGATAAGTCTCATGAGAAAAGTTCCATTGTGGGCAACCTCTAGACATGTGGCACTGAATTCTCTGATATGGTCTCTAGAGTCACCCTTTCCTCTGTACTTGTCAAATTTTGCAACTTCAAATTTAAGGGGAAAGGGGATTATGTTCAAGCTCTTATCGAAGGGATACGGTGAGATTTCCTCCAACAAATAGTGTTTAGTGGGCGTCCCTATTTGGAGGTCCACCAATTGTTGTAAGGTTTGAACTTGTTTTGTCAACATGTCTAAGGGTGTGGTTGAGTTTATAGTTTTATTGTCTTTGTCTATGCTAGGGGTTTTCTCTTCACATGTGCTCTCTTCATGAGTTCTTTCCTCTTTAGTTTCTTTCAACCCTATGGCATCAAAATCTTTGGGGAGCTTAACTCCTTGGCTTACTAGGTGGATAAAGAACTTTGTAGGGTCTTGGTTGAGTACTTTGTCAATCATACGTTGAAATTTTCTATCTTGGAGAGCTTCTTGTAAGTCCTCGTGATATATTTCCTCATCACTGTTGTGAGGGGATACAATTCTGTCAAACATTCCAGCCATTTCAATTTTTCTTTGCTTCTGGGATCTAGTTAGTACCATGTAATGTGATTTGGAATGGAATGGGGTGGAATTGGATGCTTTGGTGAAATGTGTTTGGAGGTTGTAGTGAAGTGGATACTTGCGGTGATAGGATTTGGACAAGGGTTTTCTTTGATCAATGGTTTCAAACAAGTTGGTCGATACAAAACGGTATCCGAAAGTAAGGATGATTGGAATCCTATTACCTGATAGAGACTAGTTTTGTACCAAAACACACTAGTGAAGTTCTGAGAGAGAAGGATGATATATCCTAATAGTGGAGACTTACTAGTGATGCTTGAATCTAGTATGATCTAGGAATCGCCTTATAGTAACCTAGTTTTTGATAGTTTGACTCATTTTTGGGAAGTTCTGTGAAATGTTTGGCAAAGTGATTGGCAGAAAAGAGGATATGCTATGGAAACAAATGAGAGAAGTGACTACATGGTTAATTTGATCTCAAATACTAAAACAAGGCTGAAATGGGTACTCAAATGTAAGTGTTTTTCTGAGAAACTGTACAAAAGTGTTCACTGTGACAGATGCACAGAAACAAATGCATAGGAACAGAGCATATATGCGCAACAATAGGAAGTAAAAGTGTAGGTCTGGTGAAAAGAAAATGCACCAGAATAGAGGATAAATGTGTAGCTTTAGGAAGTATATGTGTAGTTCTGGTGAAAATCAAATGCGCAGTAGAATAGGGTAAAAGCACAGCAGAATAGTGTAAATGTGCAATAGAAAATGGATGCGTCGTAGGATGGAGCAAATGCGTAGCAGGATGAAATAGATGTGTAGCTCTATCTATTGTGCTTGACTTTGAATATTTTTGACTTGGTAAAGGTACATTTTTCAATGTTTTGAATGTTTTTGGGTTCTTTATCTGAATGTTGCTCTTTTTTATTTGTTTCTTTGATTATGGCAAGAAAGACACATCACACACAAAGAATATTTTCATGATTGTTTGATTTTTGACAATAATGTAAGAACAATCCTAAGGTTGGTAAGGATAGTATTTAATGAATTCCAACTTGGTTTTTACACCAGCACTTGCATAAGGGCGAACAACTAATAGCTTGGTAGCACCGGCTCCCCTCCACGACACTCACTTCTCACGCATAAGAAGCTATAGTTCCTTCGAAGAGTTGAACTTTTTTGTCTCTACACTGAATAAGTGTATGATGTTGGATGGCTCTGGAGAATTTTTTCCTCTTGTGTCATTGAATAGGGGATTTCAGCTTCTACAAACAATGGATATGTAGTAAGGGCAACCATTCAAGTGGTTATACTTGTGGCAGCACTACTCTTTGTTATGGAGTCTCCCAACCTACAAGGGTTGTGCCTTGTGGGGTTTATGGGGAGGTTGGTTGTTGGTATAACTAATCTACACTCATCGCTTGAAGCTTTTACCTCAAACACATTTTATTTATAATGGATCGGAAGAGCTTTCTGTTAGCTCATTACCACTTAAGGTCATCCCACTTGGAAGGAAGGAATTCCAAGGGTAGGCCTCTCTAAAGGAAACACATGCGAAATGATTATTCTGACATTTTGTTCACCCAGTTAAGGTGAGAGCATAGTCCTATCATCATTCCAAAATCATAGAAAACATTGATTATTTCCTCCTAGTTAAAAAGAGAAAAACTAAATGAGTTACTCTATTTGGGCACACAAGATTTGTTAACTTTAAAAAAGCTCTTGAAAGAAATTGTTCAATTTTAATCCTCCTAGTTGGGACTATGTTCAAGTTGTTGATGCAACAAGTACAGATTACCTCCCTCCTATTTAGAATCTAAGTGAAATTTGCATGAACAAGTTCAATTACTTCCTTTGCTATTTAGATCTAGATGATAGTTAATAATGGAACTATATGCCTAACTAGCTCTTAACCTGCAAGGTGGATCTGGGAATATTCTTACAAATGATGTTAGCATGAGAAATTTTCTGAGAAATAGCTTAAAAACCCTAGCATAATGAATGTGCCAATATAGTGAATGTATGCATAGATACAAATGCACAGTTACAGAGAACGTATGTGCAAAACTAGAGAATAAATGTAACATATGTGCCATGACAAAAGATAAATGTGCTGGAATAGTGAACAAATGTGCGGTTATGATAGATGCACCATAACAGAGGATAAATACACCTAAATAGTGAGTGAATGTGCTTGTTTGACAAATACGTAGTAACAGAGAGTGGATGTACAGAAACAGTGAGTGGATGTGCAGAAATGTCTTGTGTATAGATTCTAACACAAAACTCAATTTTGAAGTTAAATTGGGACAAGGGCCCCATGGTGGGCACCAAAAATATTATCAGAAAATGTGGTTAATAGTATTAAACTATCAATAATCCAATAATCTCAATGAAATTAGAACAAACAAGATTCAAACACAAAGAAACTATACCTTGCAAACCTCTTTTATTCTATGGCTTCCATTGGTTTCCTATCTGCTCTTGATCTTGGTGGTAATGAAGCCCTCAGAAGTGTTACACTTCCTTGCTTGTTGAAGATGACAAGAATAGAATGGCTATTGATAGGTTTGCAATGAAGAGGATCTTGCAATGCAATGAAAATGGTGATAAAGGTGATAGTTGATCACAAGCTATGGTATTTTGTGCCAAAGGCGCAATGTGATTCTTGCAAAGTAAGTTTATAAAAGATTGGATGATTCAAATGGAGCAATAGGAGTTGAATTTATAGATTTGTGAGAGAGAAGATCAACGGTATAGGAAACTTGAGAGGATGTGTGCGAATAGGGATAGGACAAGTGTCCTACTCCTTCATGCAACAAGGGAGTTAACAAAATAGATTAAACAGTTAACTGAGATGATTGACTAGTTAATAGAATAGATTAGGGAGTTGATTGAACAAATTGATCAGTGAACTCAGATGACTAATTAGTTAACAGATTTGATTGATGATTTAACTAATCTAACTGGAGAAGAAATAGGAAATGTGGGTGAGGGAATATTAGCTAATTAAATATTAAAAATATTTAATTACATGTGCATGTGGATTAATTGAATTATTTTTTGTATTAATTCAATTTTGGAGGAAATAGACAATTTAAATAAATATTTGGATTTATTTAAATATGGGGAATGAGAATAATTTAATTAAATAATTTGGTATTATTTAATTTAGAATGATTTTAGAAGAATTTGGATGATTTAATTAAATAAATAATTTTAATTAATTTTGGTAAAGGAATGTGAATCGAATAAATAAATAAATTTATTTATTTATTGATAGAGGAATTAAAAGATGAAATAAATATTTAAAATATTTATTTAGGTAGAGTCGTGTCATTTTTAGGTGTATACACTTTCTATTTATATCATATCAAAAGCTCAAGGTGAGTAGGATCACTCAATTGTTAGTTGGACCCTTAGTTTCCTCTTCTTCAGTTGCTTCCCCTATAGTGCCTCTATCTTTGAAGGTTTCTTATATTCCTTCTTCTTCTCCCCTAGCAAATAAAAGAAAGCAGCCTGCATAGAGTTCACCTCCCAATTCTCATGCACCTAGTTTGTACTCTACAGTGTCTGCTTCTGCCTCTTACATGAGAGCTTGGGATAGACCTATAGTAAAACTTCATGCACCATGTTTCCTTGGAGTTTCACAAACTCCATTGGCTAGTTTTCTTCCTCCTACATCCTTAGTGGTACCAAGAAACACGCCTCTGTTAAGTACTCCTCCCCTCCTTCCGTAGTGGTTCCCCAACCTTTAGTGGTTGCTTATGTTCCTCTTGTCCCACCAATGGCACAAGGAAAGTAAGCCTTCTATGGTCTCTCCACCATTAGTGTTTGGCTCTATTGGTCCACATATCCCTACGAACATGGATGGCACAGAGCTCATGATGGAAGACCCTTAGTTCCTTCAGTGGAAGACTTGGCCTATACAAGGTAGAACTAGTTTGAAAGAGATTGCAAGTGTCACTACCATGTTGCGGCCCAGGTGTGTGCTTCTGATGTGTAGCCTTCTTCTATAGATCCCTCTTCTTCAACCATTTATTGACCCTAGTCTTCCTCTAGATCCCCACCTCCCTATTTCTCTTCCCTTATCTCTCCCATCCTTAACCTCTACTCCAGTCATCAGTGTCTCTCCTAGCACCACCTCTTCTATTATTATGCCTACTCAACCTACATTGCCTAAACATAAGATTGAATGCTATCCTACATTATCGTAGCTTTGACCTAAGTGCATTCTACAGTTACCTTCACCACCTTCTCATTCTTCTTCTTTTATTTTTGTGGAGAATGTTACTCCATCTGTGTCTCCTAGTGGTCACCTTATAGCTGATAGCAATCAGTATCCACTTGTGGTTTACATTTCAGATAGTGACTCTCTTAATTCCTCCCTTGTGAGAGTTCTAGTCTATTCCAAACATCCCAACATTGTCCACGATCTTTTCAAGATCATTGATGAACCTAGTTGTTAATGATTGTTTTTACACATTCATAATAAAAGTTAAAATTCACAAAATGAACCTAACTATCTTGAAAGATATGAAGAAATCAATTAAGATTACTTAATCCCAAGTTTCTATATGGTCAGGTCTTGACCTTGTGGATAATTTAGTAGGTCGATGTGAAGCTGTAATATGCAAGGGGCCTTACTTGATTTAAGGTGATGCTACTGACAATTGTCATTTCCTATGTGCAAATATCTCAAAATAACTCTTAGTTCAATGATCCTTTGCAACTATTTATAACTTTCAAGTCAAACTTTACATGAACTTTATAGAAATAGACTTGATTATTCAAACTTTATGAAAAATCATAAAAAATCTTTAGTATTTCCATGTGTTCAATAGGATTTTTAACAACTTCCTTTAGATAACTATGTTTTAGCTAATTAGTTAAAGATTGCTTTTGGAAAAGTTAGAAAGAAAAGGTTAGAAAACTGGATTTCATCCACATACAGCTTTCTATTACTCATGCATATAAATCTATTTATGCTGATCAATTCAAAGCAAATAAATCCTCATACATAAATCCTGAGCATTTTCATGAATTTAAATACAGAATTGCAATCTTCAAGGAAAAAAATATATGTTTGAGAATACCTGAATCAATTCACACTCAGAAGAAAGACGTAGAAAATTGATGTTTGTATTTACTAACATAAGACAATCATTTCAAATTTACAATGTTTATGACTTCAAATCCTTTGAATTACCAGTAATAAACACTTGCAGACACTTTCATAGATACATCAAGGAGACCAAACATTCTGTGCACTCCTTAATGCAGACCATAGGCAAATTTCTACTATTAGCTATGCTCAAGGCACTATGCTTTAGTCACCTCTCTTGCATACTCTGTTCACTTTTGAAACCTCCGTGTATTCCTGTGTATTATTACAAAGTAAAGGGGCTCAATATATAGATTTCATTATCCCCAATATGGTCACAAAACCTAGTCAGTCAACGATCTATATCTCAAGTGCAACATCAACGGTGGAAAACAAATCCCGCCAAAAATCTTTGAGAAGCATATTCTATACTAAGCATAAAGATGCCCTTTGGAAACCCTAACAACCTCAAAATATCTTTTGTTGCTTTGCCCTTTTAATTATGCTTCTTTCCACCTGTATATTTCTTCTTATTGAAATCCTTTACTCCTTTCACTTCCTCTGTGATCCATTCTGCCCTTTGTGATGTCATCACCATTTAAGCTCCACCTTTATATCTTCATCGTATGCCCTTGTATACATCATCCCTTGGTAAATCCTTCACCTCCACCTGATACAAGAAAAGATAAACAACGGACACCACCATTAATAGAATATATTAGAAATCTCTTCAATTCCATCGCTTTCCCTGGTAAAACATACAAAATGGAGCTCAAAATCCTATAAAATGAATTTAAAAGATGCACTCGGTTCCGTCATTTGTATATAAACCAAATTATACTACCCTTGCATATTTCATTGTATGTTAAATTGTACGTCATTTTGTATCTTACATTGTATGACAGATTGTATATTGGGTTGTATGTATATTAAATTCCTTTGTATACATAGACATACAACCCCCCGATACAATCACGAGTCCCACCACTCTTAATTGACTTTTACCATTTCCACATCTGCAATTGTATCAAGCTTTAGATACAATTGCATATACATACAATTATATAATACCCTTTTGCTTAACTTTTACCTTTTATTAACCATATTGCATACTCATTTTGGGTCCATGCATTGTATATCTCATTGTATATTAAATTGTATATCCTGATACAACACAACATACAAACAAATCTGGACTCTAACCTTTCGTGAATTGGGTTGAAATTACTTTCGGGTTCAAACATGTATAAAGTGCCATGCATCTTTCGATACACATTAAGGTGTGATACATCATTTAAACCAAATTTTAATCTTTCCTAAATTCTACATTGTATGTATATCGCAATGTATGTCTCTGAAATATACATACAAGGCACGAACATACAACAATTACACCTCATTTCATAATCTTTTCAGTTCCACGACATGCATATCTCATTGTATATCATCTTGTATGTTTCCCTTTGCCAAACATACAAGCCTAAAATACACCCAACGGACTTAACCGATTATTTATTTAAACTTTGAACGCTACCGGGCCTGACTTGTATGTAAAAACAAATTGTTAGCGAAATGCATACAAGTATAATGATGTAATAAACCTGACAGCTCCTTTATGCGACTCATACAATGAATTGATATAAAAACAGCTTTGTATATGCAATATACAAACCTTCTTATTATACATTTTACCCAAAACATACATATCTTACAAAATATTGGGAAATTCAAAATAGTTCAAAAAGCAACTCTCACTTATTTTTGAAAAGGAATTCACCCATATTCTGTTCTGGTACTTAATGTTATTTTTTCTTTATTTTCAACAAGATTTGTAACTTTCACTCTCTTTTCCCTTTTACCACCCAATAGACCCACACACAAAAGCAAAAGCCACAGCCACAACAAGGGTCCTCATTTTGCTAAGAAGTAAAATGGGGTGTGTTGTGAGCATCACAACACTAGTGCTCAAGAAGATCCAACCCCAATTGTTGATCCTCTACACTTGGCTCTAAGACTGTCCTTAGACTACTCCTTTTGTGGTCCCATTATCAACACTTCCTCCATCCTATTGTGAGTATGAATATTAGGACTAGGATGATCTATTTGCAGATGACCTGTGAGAACTTTACATATGTTTTATGTGTTTGACTTGCTTGTTAGTAATTTTTCTCTTGTGTTGTGCTTTTTTATGTTTGTTAGTTCTACCTAGAGGACCCACGATGCCCTTGTACAAATGTGGATACAGGAGGAACACATCTGTCATGATATTCTTCAATTTGTTCATATTTTCTTCTCTATGTTGTCTTTTTGTTTGTTTGTTGTAACATTTTGGGGACGATGCAAAGTGTTAGAAGATTTAACTTCCTTCCATATTGACCCAAAATTGTTAAACTTTTCATTTTTCATTTTGGTATGTATTTGTCTCTTTGTGACCTTCTTCCTCCATACTCATAGTTCTATGTGCTTAGGGGATGATGATAGTACAAAAAATGAGATTCTATGGCTATTATATATATTATGCTGACCCCAAAGCATGTAGACCACTTAGTGTGTTTGGTGTTGTTGCTTGTTTAATGTGGCATGTGTTAGCATTTCTTAGCATCATACCATATGCTTGCAACATTGCCTCAATTGTCCCTCTTTGGGGCATTCCTTTTCTTTTGCAAGATGTAGATTTGAGAACATATATGTTGATATATGTCTCTTAAAGCTCTCTTCCCTGTTTATCCCTTAAAAGCAATCACATACATGTAATTTATGCAATTATTTTAAGGTAGGGGTATATCTCTCTCACTTTACACCTTTTTACACACACCACTTTGTTGAAACACTCCTTGAGGTGTTGGTTTTTGGTACGCTCCCTGAGGTATTGATTTTTGGTACATTCCCTGAGGTGTTAGTTTTTGATACACTCCCTAAAGTGTTCTCTCCCTGTAGCATTTGTAGGTAGTGGTCCCAAGCAGATGCACTTACTTGGCCTATCCACACTTTTAGCTACTTGTTTGGCACTCTTTATGAGTAACCTAACAACATAGGTTTGTTAGTCTTAGTGGCCCAGAAGAGTTGGTATGGTTCCTAGCTCTCATAGTGTGCTAGCCCTAGAATAATACTTGGCATACTTTCTAACTCTCATAGTCTGCTAGAAATGCCTCTTTGTTTCTTTACATTTATTATTTCCTTATGTGTGTGTTTGTTGTAGCTAGTAGTAGATTAGGCATTAGATTATATGATTTTCTAAACAATGATGTTTGGGCAAATCATATTAAATCTAATCCTTTTAGGATATTTAATATGATTCTAACATTGCCTCTTGTGCAGGTTTACTATCTAACATTGTGGTTTTGTAGGTTCTCAGCCTGGGGGTTTTATACCTCTTCTCAAAGAATCTCCTACATCCTCTACATCATCCCTATTAGATTTATAACATGTTATGTTATTTTCTTTCTACTTTAGCTTTCATATGCACGTAGTGTCATACGTTCGCTAAAGTGGGGGCTAAATGTAATGTAGAAAATTGCATGGCCTCGTAATTCCACACTACATTTAGTAATCATTTTGGTGTTTGCATCTTCTCTCTATATAACAGGCTAGGTTTGTGTGATTTTGGTCTATTTTTCCTACTCTTCTTAAAAATTTATTATGATGCTTAATTGTTTACATGGTCCTAGGTTCCTTGTACAACCAAGAGCTAGTTTTACTTGGACCCAATTGCTCCACATCGACATTAGTGCACTGCACTAGTGTCCCACATCTATTTGCTAACAAGTATCCATTTTTGGGCATTACAACACATCTTGGGTGATCATGTGTATTTCTTGTAATGCCTCCTTAGGTCAAATAATGACTCCTTACATGCCATTTCAATATTTTTCCCTCTTGGGGGTTTATTGGAAATATTTTTTAAAAGATTCATTCAACACATTCATTCACTCTCTTAATCTTTGGATACATTTGAAATATTGCTTGCTCTAGGAAACTCTACAATTTTCTATGGGAACTTGACTTCTACAATAGCTACATGTGATTTTGGTGCTCCTTGACATTGCGAGATCACTTCCATTGGCTCTTGGAGGTTTTGTTCTACTTGATGCTCTTTGAAGAGGCTCTCTTTGCTGGGGTTTGAAGTTGTATATTATCTTTGAGCTCTTGCGGAGTTTTTTTCCTTTTCTTTGTATTGATATTGGTTTCTTGGAGTGAAGACCTTATAGCCACATGAAGGTGATTTAAGTCTATACAAGATTGAAGATTTTTATTTTTAGTACATTTTGGACTCTAGCACCCAGAGAAGACATCCTCGTAGTGTGTTCTCATATGAGGTTGAGACCCTCTCCTTGCTATTATAGGTTCCTCTTTTCTATCTTGTTTCATTTATGTAATTGTCTCTTTTAGATTTTGTTTATAGTGGCTCTATTTCGCCATTCTGTTCATTCCCCTTCATTACCAATCATGTGTTTAGGTTGTATTGAATTGATTTGGAATGATAGTGGCTCTATATTGATCTAGAACTATAGATTTACTTGACATCTAACACCTCAAATAGCAGAGCCCAAGTGTAGTGTTTGTGATTAACTCCCTTAATCAAAGGTATTTGATTAAGGAGTATTTTTTCACTCTACAAGATGATAGAAGGTTAATTCAAAGGTTACGAAAGCACAAAAAAATGAAAAATGAATCAAAACACATTACTAAGAGGAGTGATGTTGAGAGGTGTATATTGAAAGGAAATAAGGTGTGTAGAAAATGCTTCCTAAACTAATCTAATGAGGGAAGTAGTATGCAAATTCTTTTCAATATTTATAGTTATAGTGATGTTACCACAACAACAGAGATATTGCAGCAATACACACACACATAGAATGTAGATAGAAGAGAGAGAGAGAGACAAGATATACCATGGGGAAAACACTTTCGGGAGACAAACACCACACTCCAAAACACAACTCAAATGTATTACAGTAAACAATGCAAATTACAATAGAGTTTTAGAGCCAATGCTCTTTTAGGAATCTTTGACACTCGTATCTGGAGATATTCTGACAGCATAATAGTACCTGTCAATCACTATATGCATCTCCCATCCAAGAACCTATTTATATAGAGTTTACAAGGCAAAATAGTAACCTTCTAGAGATGTGCATCCATCTTGGCCTCATGGCCCAAAACCCATGCCTAAGGACACTTGTCACAACACCCCATCCCAATGTGGGTGCCTAGTCCCAAGATTGGCTAAGGCTAATGCTCTTACGCACCTTACAACTGTCATAGAATCCATCATAACTGATAACACTTACAACTGTAAGAGAATCTATCATAAACTGACTAAAAATATCATATTCTTCTTACAACATGTCATAACCTCCCCTTGACACCCAAAGATGCCTTCCTCAAAGATGCTTTTCAACATGTCTTCACCTGTCATAGAACCTTCTATTTTCGACTCTTACGCATCATAAAATATGTCATAGGAATCCATCATAACACTTACGCGTCATAACTCCTTACACACTGCACAAGATGCCGACACATGGTAGAAAACCTCTACCACAATATAGGACACCTATATCCACATGGGATGAGTTGAAGATCCTAGTCATATTCCAAATGGAGTGACAACACACCATGCCACTTCATACTAGATGGCAAAACAAGATGTGCAACATAAAATACAACATAGGTAAATAAATAAATAAACAATTAAATAACGAATGCTAGGAATTACCAAGGTTGAGACACCTTGTAAGAGCCAATAGAAATAACAGGATTTAACTAATATAGGTCAAGAGGACCATAGACTCTGAACACCATCTGAACTTATCTGTGCCCACTGGTTTCATCAATTCATCTGCAACATTCTTCGAAGTGTCTATCTTCTCCAATATCACCTTCCCATCCTCTACCATGTCTCGCACAAAATGAAATTGTACATCAATATGCTTTGTTCTGGCATGGAAAATTAGATTTTTTGCTAAACAAATCACACTCTGACTGTCAAAACAAATATTAATATGTCCTGCATCAACACCAATATCTAAATGTGCAATCTCTTAAGCCAAATGACTTCCTTACAAGCTTCCATATAGTCAGCTTCTATCGTGGATAAAGCGACCATAGGTTGCTGCTTACCCATCCAACTAATTGCACCACCGAACATAGTAAACACATAAGCACTGGTGGATCTTCTGCTGTCAATGTCACCTACCCAATCAAAATCCACAAATCCATGAATACTTACAGAATGCAAGGGTCCTATAGGATGACCATGATAACATAGGGAATACTCAGAAGTACCCCATAAATATCTGAACACTCTCTTTACTACATCCCAATGTACCCATCTAGGATTAGCCATAAACTGACTAAAGACTCCCACTACTTGGGTAATGTTTGGTCTTGTATAGACCATAGCATACATCAAGCTATCAACAACACTAGAATAAGGTACTCTTCTCATGTCCTCAATCTCAGAAGAAGACTTTGGACAATCATTAACAGATAACTTTTTCCCTAAAGAAATAGGAATAGACAATGGTCTACAATCTGCCATGTTGAATCTCTCCAACATTGTATTCACATACTTACTATGGTTTAACCAAAGTTTTTTGTTTGCTTTGTCTCTTCTGATTTCCATTCCCAAAATGTACCTAATTGCCCCTAAGTTTTTCTTCTCAAACTATGTTGGGAATTGAGACTTCAAATCAGAAATCATATTCTTACCATTCCCAATTAACAACATATTATCAACATATAATGCAATAATAAGAATACAATCATTGTCAAATTTGTAATATACACAATAATCTAATTTTGATCTCAGAAATCCAATGGACAACACAAAGGCATCAAATTTCATGTACCACATCCTAAGAGATTGCTTCAAACCATACAAAGACTTCTTTAACTTGCAAACCAAGATTCTGTTACCTTTTTTTATGTAATGTTCTGGCTATGACATATAAATCTCTTCCTCCAAATCACCATGAAGGAATTGTCTCTTCACATCCATCTACTCCACCTCTAATTCATAAGCTGCTACAAGAGATAACAAGAATTGAATAGATGTCATCTTTGCAATGAGAAGGAAAATTTCACCATAATAAATTCCCTCCACTTGTGAGTACCCCTTCGCAACCAATCTGGCCCTATGCTTCTCAACACTGCCATCTGCACCAAATTTCTTCTTGACCACCCATTTACAGCCAATAGGTTTTCATCCTTGAGGCAAAGGTACCAAGTCCCAAGTTTTATTCTTCTCCAAAGAAGCCATCTCATCTTCCATGGCCTCCTTCTAGGAACTTGCATCTTTCATGCCCATAGCCTCTGTCACAGTTCTAGGCTCATCAGTGTTAGTAATCAAGGCAAAAGCACAACTAGAATCTACCAATGAATATCCAAACCTATCAAGTTGCTTCCTTGTTCATGTAGACCTCCTTAAAGGCTAAGGTTGAGGTTCTACTTCTTCTTCTGAGCTTTCAGGGCTGCTAGAGCACTCCTCATCATCAAGTCTCATAGGGTCTTTTGGTTCAGTCTTCTCAAGGGTAGAAGGAAACTAAACCACATCCTCTTTATTTTTTTTCTCTTCTAGTTGTAGAACAACAGGAGAAGGTGTTAGCTCTCTGAAAATAACACTTTTGCTATACAACACCTTTTCATCCACAAGATCCCAAAGCTTGTATCCTTACACACTGACACCATAGCCAATGAAGATACACTTAACAACCTTGTTCTCCAATTTTGACCTCTTCTCCCTAGGCACATGAGCATATGCCTCACAACCAAAAAAATAAAGATGTCTTATTCAAGGCTTCTTACCAGACCACACCTCCATGGGTGTCTTGCCAACAAGAGCTGATGTAGGAGACTTGTTTACTAGGTAGTAAGCAGTAGCAACAACTTGAGCCCAAAACTTTTGTTCAAGACTAGCTCCACTAAGCATACTCCTAGCCTTCTCCATTTGCATCCTATTCATCCTCTCTACAACTCCATTTTGTTGTGGGGTGTATGGAGTTGTCTTATGTATTTCAATCCCATGTTCTTTATAGAACTTATCAAACTTTGCTAAACAAAACTCACCACTGTTGTCAGTTCTCAAACACTTAATCTTTTTAGTAGTCTAATTCTCAACAAAAGATTTAAACTCTTTGAACTGACTAAAGACTTCAGATTTTCTTCTGAGAAAATAAATCCACGTCCTTCTACTATAATCATCTATGAATAATACAAAATATACAAATTTAGAGATCAAAGGAACATTAACTAGACCAAACACATCATAATGAATAAGATCCAACACACCAGAAGACTTATGAGAACTTGAGTAAAATTGAACATGGTTTTGCTTTCCATATATACAATGTTCACAAAAGTTGAAATCAAGATTACAATCATCTAACCCCTCAATGAGGTTTTTATTTTTTAGTGCTCTAAGACCCTTCTCACCAATGTGGCCAAGTCTCTTATGCCATAACATTGTCTTCTCAGTAGGAAGTCTAACTTCTAAACCATGAGCACCCTTAGGTACCCAAAATGCACTACGATCAAAAGTTGATACAACAAATCTTTTCATTTCTGGTTCCAATGGTGGAGATGAAGTGACTGCAGCTCTTTTATTTAAGTCAGAAGAAATATTGCACTGTGAAGTGCATGCCTCTAGCTAAAATAGAGTACCTCTCCGAGTACCCTTCGCAAGCACCATAGCTCTGTTGGCAAGAAAAACTATGTGGCTTCATGAGTGTTATCATTGATGGCAACAAAGTCCATCCCACACATCCGTAGGACATGGTGTGTCTATATCGGAAGTCAGATTGAAGATTATTTTGGTCTGGTGACCAAGAACAGAGTATGCAACAAGGTCTGATAGTTAGGTCTAGATCTCTTAGAGGAAGTATCTCAGTAAAGTGCAGACTCAGGGAAGACAAGAGGAGTACCATGACTAACACATTCTAGAGATTGAACCTCTGGTGATGAAAGAGTGAAAAGATATGAACACCTAAGTGTTGGGTTCCTGTTTGGCAGAGTAGACTGAGGAAGAATTGACCGGTAGAGCATCAGACCTTAATCTGAATGAGATATTGATGGTGATCAAGTTTCTTGAGGTATCATTCATGATTGGCTAACATGATTGATGACTTCTATAAGCATCTCCTTGATACACATCACTTGGTAAGCAAGGATTCAGCTAACAGACCAGAGTTTGGAAAAATATTGAGTATTCCGGATGCCAACTAGAAAGATGTTGAAATCCCTTGTGCAGATATATATACCAGATGAATTTTGATGAGAAAGTGAGAGTGGAGTATTGTGAAGTGTGAAGAAAAGTAGAGAGCAGTGTGGAAACAATAATACAGGTCTAGTATGTGACAGGATAGCAGCACTAAAGAAGAGGAAGAATGAAGTGCAGTAGATCAGTGTATTGAGCCTAACCGAAATTGAACCTCAACATGTGTGGATGCTTCTCATCAATTCAAGTATCTTGTTACTTTCTTTATAACTTGTAGATAGTGAGTCTCTTATAGGCAGTGAGCCTCTTGTGAGCAGTGTGCTCAGACAGTGAGCCTTAATTGGCAAGTGTCATTGTACTTCTATTCTTTTAACAAAGAATACAATCTTGGGTTAGTCACCATGTGGTTTTTCCCTTAACAAGGTTTTCCACGTCAAAATCATTGTGTTATGTGTATTGATTTTGTTTCTGCTTTCATAGTTATGGATGCTTACTTGTTTTGATGTTGCACTAGTTGTTAGAGAAGAATAGAAAGTTAAATTAATTAAGATAATTGATTCACCCTCCCCCTCTTAGTTATCAACAATTGGTATCAAAGCTAAGTTCCTCCAAATAGAGCCTAACAGCTTGAGGAAGATCTGGGAATTCCAATGGATATGTATGGTATGAGGGAACAACTTCAGTATGCCCTTGATGATCTTGAGCAATCTCACTCTGAAGTCAACAACTTGACGGAAAGACTCAAACAAGATAATGATTTCATAAATGAACTAAAGGAGAAACTGAGTATCTCTATGAAAAAGAGAAAGGAATTCTTCAACAATTAGCAAGTCAAAGTGAAGCCAATGAGAAGAACAAATTATGTGAGAAGCTATCAAAAGAGGTCATTATGGTAAGACATGAAATGGAATCAGGGGTTATGAAATTCACCCAAGAAATTGAAGAGAAAAGAAAGACTGAAGATAATCTAAAACAATCTCTCAAGGAGAAGTCAGAAGACTGCCACAAAATGGATAGAATAATCAGGCATTTGGAATCTGATCTTGAAGAAGCTAGAGATAATGAAGAACAACTTGAGAATTAGATTGACACGCTAAAAAGGGATCTTCAAGCAGCAAATGAATACAAAGAGAAATTCAAGATAAGCTCTACTTAGCTTGAAGTTCTTCTTGAAAGCTAAAAGAGGGTAGATGACAAGTAAGGCTTGGGATATGAGAAAGGTGAAAGCTTGGGATCTGGTCAAAAGAACTCTGGATCAGGAAATCCAAGGAATAGGCCTAGAAGACCTCCGATAATGCAACCAATTGCTCAAAGATATCCATCCTTCAATGGATACTGCCACAATTGCAATAACTTTGGTCATAAAGCAAATCAGTGTAGAAGAAGAATGAATCAAACTAATTCATCCTTCTCTAGATAGTGTTTTAATTGTAAAAGGTATGGTCACAAATCTCATAGGTGTACAAATATGCAAATAAACAATTCATTCAATGGTAGATGCTTTGCTTGCAATAGAATGGGACATATGACTAATTAGTGCAAATCAAGAGGATATCAGTCAAATATGCAAAGAAATGTTGTTTGCTACAATTGCAATAGATCTGGTCATATTGCCAAATTCTACAAGAGTAAGAATTAGGACAAAAAGGGTCCGGTGCATCTTAATCAAAACCAAGACAAAGGAAAATGAAAAGTGAATGTGGATGAAATTCAAAGGGAGATGAACAAGATTTGGGTGAAGAGGAGTACAGAAAATGTTGAGGGTGGATCCACACCATAATCTGGTGCTAATATTCCTTCCGTAAACTAAATAAGATGAGCTCTGGCTTAGGGGGAGTCAAGAAGGAAAACAAATTTCCCTAGCCAGATAATTGGTGCCTAAAATTGGCACAAGGAAAGTTGTGGATTTAAAGGGTTCTCAGAGAAACTTCTAAAGAAGCCTTGGTAAAGATATGAAAGATCTGCAAGAAGATTTGAAGAGTCTACTCTTCCAAGATTGATCCGGTTTGACAGTTTTTTGGTATAAGGTGTATTTTCACAGTTTGATCCGGTATGATTCTAAACTAAAACATCTTGATCTGTGGATAAAGGGGATGATTCATGGAAAGTAGATACCTTAAAATTCATCACTAAAAATAGCTCTAAGTACATCTCAGTGATCTGAAAAGATCTCTCTCATGATAAAGCAACTGGAATAACTTAAGTTGTGCATTTATTGCAAAATGGAATTAAGGTTTGTGCAGAAATAAAAGGGTTCTTTTATTCATCATTTGTACATTTGCATTTGAGAAAAAGAGAAAAGGAGATCTACAACAAATTGTCTCAATCCTCTCAAAGATCAACTACAGAAGTTGATTCTTCTAGCAATCCGATCCGTCTCATATCGTGAACCCTAGAAGCACAAAAGGTATTTTCTTCTCTTGAAATACTCTCTCTGAATCTTTGAAAGATGGCTACTCTGAATGTTGTGAAGATCACTGATAGGCCACACCCAAAATTTAGAAAACATCCCTATAAATCCCTAGAAGTTGATCCCCTAGGCGCATTTTCTAGCATTCCGCATGGGGTTTTGCATGTTGAAGACATTAGGGCATACATTCATGCGAATATTGAGGAATTCGGGGAATCTAAGTTGATGGACATATATCATAAGTAGCTAATAGATGATTCCTTTGAACTCAAACCTCAACACAAAGCCATCAGGGACAAGCATTTTGGATAGTACATTCATTTCCCCTATTTTGCAGAAGATGAATGGGTTCGGCATATTTTGAGCAGAGTGCATGACAACTTCATATGGTTGATAAGGCCATTTAAGATCACAAAGGATGCCATTAGGGTAGTGACTAGATTGCACTCATCTAGTGGGTTACCTACTCTCAAATTAGTCAAAAACCAAATTGTGAGTCAGGCTACCAGATCTATATTTGATAAAAGAGCAATGACAATTGAGGATATCACAGATCTAGATATCAAGTTTGCCACCATGATAATTGGCTATAAGATATATCACTCAAGCAAAGAGAATTTCGTATCTGAAACAGCAATTTATATTGCCTATGAGATGTTAAGAAAGAATGTTGACTATGATCTCTGTGAGCTCCTTCTGATCCAACTTTTGGAGAATTTGTAGAAGATAAAGAAGGATTAGAAGAATTCTTTCAAATACAGTGGGTTGATACTCTGTCTATTTTTCTATTACATGAATGAGCTACCTGGATCTAGTGGTTGGATATGGCAAAATGACAGACCTGTTGCCATACAAATTAGGGATTATTTGTATGGGCTTGGTGATGCTAAGGCACAAAATACAGCACTGTAGGGTTACTTCAAAAACTTCCAAAGATTGATGCAAGCCAGAGAAAGAATCCCCCAATCATTAGTTGAGAAATACGAGGATACAATGTGCTTTGTGGTAGACATTGATCAATGCCTAATGGAGGTAGTGGAGCCAAGGATAGTATGGATCATGCCAATGGGGTATGAAGTAGATGAGAAAATGGTAGAGCTACATGTTCAACACATGCTAAGTCAACCCAAGGATCCTAAGGCAGAAAGGTTTGGAACCTTTCAAGAATTGAGTGTGAAAATTCATGTTGAACTAAGACAGCCTAAAATCAAGAGAAAAGTGAGAAGAGAAGTGGAAAAATTTGCCAAGAAACATGGAATATCAAAGGAGGCAGTTGATGCCAACAGAGAGAAGATGGGAAGGGCAGAGAAAGAGAAACAAGATGTAGAAAAGGAAAGTGATCCAGTGCAAGCCCCTTCCCAGACCAGATCCTCCAAGAGCTCTATACCTGCCACCTCTAAGAGCCAAAATGCATCAAAACTGGAAGCCCAAATATCCAGAAAGGGAGAGAAAAGAATAAAGAAAAAGGCAACAAGATCCTATACAAGTCAAAAGGATGATGAAAAAATTGAAACCAATAAGGAAGTCAAAAAAATGAAGAAGAAGAAGAAGAAAACATCTGGTGAACCCTCTACTAGTCAAGGTAAGGAAGAAAAGGTAGAAGAATTTGTTGAAAAGCCTACTCTCCGCATTGATGATATCATCAAATCAGTCACTATGGATGGAAACTTGAAACGAATGACTGAGTTTTATGATGATTATAGTGAAACTGATCAAAAGATCTTGTAAGAAGCTGCAGTCAGGTATTTAAACATCTACAACAAAGTATTCATTGAAATTATATCTCTGATTCCTAAAAGTCTAGAAAAGGAACTTGAAATGAGAAAGAACAATGCCATGGCAAAAGACCTAGAAATGTGGGAGCAGATTGCTATCCAACTTTATCCCTCTATCACTCCAAAGCAAATAAATATGGTCTTCAAAGATTGTAAGGATGAGTTCCAGAGCAAAGCCAGAATGAATAAGCTTATGCTCAGAGAGACTGGTCAGGTGGCTAAAGAGACTGAAGAGATCCTCATGAATGCCTATAAAAGATTTAATATTCCTGTTATAGAGGACTTAGGTGATGAACCCTCTGCCATGGATGACAAAGGAGAAACTACTAAGACAGTTGCAGAAGAGACAAAGGAGACAAGTAAAGAGAAAGCTAAGGACTTAGATTCCTCTATTCTAGAAGAGGAAGTTCATGGACAAGAAGACACCTCTTTTCCAGATCCCCTTGTAGACTCTAGAATTGAAGGAAAAGATAGAAAAGAGGAGAGCATCAATAAAGAAGAAGAGAAGGGAAGAGAAGAAGGTCAAACAGAGATGACCACAAGTGACAGTGTTGAGGCCACAAAAGGAAAGGAAACTCTGTCTCTAGCACGAGACACTGCAGAAGCTGTCAAGGACTTCCTGACAAAAGAAATGATGGAACTAGATGAACTGGAGCTACTTCAAGGACCATTCAATTTTGATTCCCTCTCCCCAGTTCAAACTATGAAGATAGCATCCTTTGCTCAAGCAAAGGCAAAAGAAAAACTCCTGAAGTCTCACATGGAAGATTGTGAGCTAATAGAAATTGCATCCAGTGTGCTAGTGAAAATCATGCCATCCTTCCAGAAGGATCTTTCAGCCTCTTCATCCAGTAACTTAAAATATCTTGGTAATTCAATTAACACACATTTTGATTCTTTGGAGAAGTCAGCTGAAGATAAAGTTCGAAAAGAATTTTTGGGTAAGAGATTCTCTGAAGTACAAGGGCTAATAACAAATGATAGGAGAACTATGGATATTGGGATAAAGAGCTTAGAAAATGCTCTTAAAGATGGCAGAGATATATATAAATTTTTTTTATCCTAGTCTAAAGTGACAAAGGATATTGAGAAGAAAGTAAAAGAGCAAGAGGATAAACTGTTAAGTTTATCTCAAAGTTTTGATCCTCTCTCCTCTTCCATAGTAAATCAAGAGTGTCAGACTATTGCAGTCATAAATGAAATAAAGAAGCTTGAGATGGAGAAGAAAAATAGAATAAACAGGTTAAGTGAACTTAGAGGGATAATTATCCCTAAATTAGAGGCCATGCATGAGGCCCTAACTGAAGCTTAGACCACAACCCAGACCAGTGATCTAACTGATCTCAAGAGGGTAGAAGCTTTTGCATTCCTATTGAATGGTCACATCTCAATTTTGGATAGAATGAAGAAGAGTTGGGCGATAGAAGTGGTACAATTGAAGACCAACTTTTGCAGATATACTTCAATTTATGTAAGTATAACATGTATATATACTTATGCGTCTAAGTATAGTTCAATTTTTGGGATTTTTTGGTGTGTGAATTCTACCCTTTGCCATTGATGTCAAAGGGGGAGTGAGTAGCAGTGAAAAATATGGAATCTAGCTAAAGGGGAGCTCTAGTAAAGTGTACATTAGAATAGAGCATCAGCCAAGGGGGAGTGTAGTGTGACACTTAGTCATTTTTCACTAGCCAAGGGGGAGTGTAGTGTGACACTTAGTCATTTTTCACTAAGTGTTGTCATCAATGCCAAAGGGGGAGATTGTTGGCAAGAGACACTGTGTCGCTTCATGAGTGTTGTCATTGATGGCAACAAAGTCCATCCCACACATCCGTACGACATGGTGTGTCTATACCAGAAGTTAGATTGAAAAGTATTTTGGTCCAGTGACCAAGAACAAAACATGCAACAAGGTCTGATAGTCAGGTCTGGATCTCTCAGAGGAAGTATCTCAGTAAAGTACGGACTTGGGGAAGACAAGAGGAGTACCATGACTAACACATTCCAAAGATTAAACCTCCAATGATGAAAGAGTGAAAAGATATGAATGCCTAAGTGTTGGGTTCCTGTTTGGTAGAGTAGACTGAGGAAGAACTGACCGAAAGAGCATCAAACCTTAATCCGGATGAGATATTGATGGTGATCAAGTTTCTTGAGGTATCATTCATGATTGGTCGACATGATTGATGACTTCTATAAGCATCTCCTTGATACGCATCACTTGGTAAGAAAGGATTTAGCCGACAGACCAGAGGTTGGGAAAATATTGAGTATTCTGGATGTTGACTAGAAAGATGTTGAAATCCCTTGTGCAGATATATATACCAGATGGATTTTTATGAGAAAGTGAGAGTGGAGTATTGTGAAGTGCGAAGAAAAGTAGAGAGCAGTGTGGAAATAGTAATACAGGTCCGGTATGTGACAGGATAATAGCACCAAAGAAGAGGAAGAATAAAGTGCAGTAGATCAGTGTATTGAGCCTAACTGGAACTGAACCTTAGCATGTGTGGATGCTTCTCATCAGTTCAAGTATCTTGTTACTTTCTTTATAACTTGTAGATAGTGAGTCTCTTATAGGCAGTGAGCCTCTTGTGAGTAGTGTGCTCGGGCAGTGAGCCCTAATTGGCAAGTGCCATTTGTACTTCTATTCTTTTAATAGAGAATACAATCTTCGGTTAGTCACCCCATGGTTTTTCCCTTAATAGCGTTTTCCACGTCAAAATCATTGTGTTATGTGTATTGATTTTGTTTATGCTTTCATGGTTATGGATTTTTACTTGTTTTGATGTTGCACTAGTTGTTAGAGAAGAACAGAAAGTTAGATTAATTAAGATAATTAATTCACCCCCCCTCTTAGTTATCAACAAGCTCTTCCTCTAGTAGTCTTGCATCCTTCTTTTGAGAAGACAACCTACACACCTACATCATTTAATTTACTTATAGAAAGCAGGTTCTGTGCCAAGCCTGGGATGTGCATAACCCCAGAGATCCCCATCAGGGAATTAGATTGAGACTTTTCCATGGCCAAAAATCTCCAGATGAGAGTCGTCACCCAGGTACACTCCTCCACCATCAGACTCTTCATACTTCATAAACCAGTCTTGATGCGAGGTCTTGTGAAAAGAGACACTAGAATCAATTAGCCACACATCATCAGATGCATGGGTGGCCAAGGCTACAATGAAAGCATCACCATCATCTTGTGACTGATTGAAATGTGAATCTGAGACATTCTTCTTCTTTTTCTTTTTCTCCTCTTTGCATTCCTTTCAGAAATGCCCAGATTTCCCACAATTCCAACATAGTGCCTTGGACTTTCGAGGAGATTTGAATCTACCCTTCTCAACTTTCTTGTCCTTTTTCTTCCCTTTCTCCTTGGGTCTTCCACAAATTGCAAGAGCCTCTTTAGTGACTCAGATGATTTTCTCCTCATCTCTTCAGATAACAGCGAAGACACCACTTCATCCATATTAAAGGTGGATGTGGTACTCCTAATGGCCATTACAAGATGGTCCCACAAGTCTAGAAAATAACAAAGCAAGGTCATACATCAATCCTCCTCCATTTTCACACCAAAGGATGTCAACTGTGCAACTAGCATGTTAAAGGCACTCAAATGGTCTACAATGGATCCTCCATCCTCCATCCTTAGAGAATACAACTTCTTCCTTAAGAATAACTTATTCACCAGGGATTTGGCCTAATAAACATCTCCCAACTTCTTCCATAGTTCTTTCATGGTCTTCTTTTCATGGATATTTAACAAGATAGAGTCAGCCAAATAGAGTCTGACAAGACCTTCAGCTTTCTGCATCTTGTGACATTGCCACTAGTTTTACACCAGAAATGGTTTCCCATAGGTCTCTATCAAGAAGAAAGTCTTCCATTTTAAATTTCCACAACTCAAAATTGCTGTCATTAAACTTCTCCACCTCTACCCTTCTGAATCTGCCTTTCATCTCCTTCCTACAACAAGATTACAAAATACTCTACACAAACTCCCACTCAATCTAAGGTCAGTACAAAAAACCCCTACTGGTGCAGGAGCATCCAGTGGTGTAAGGCCAATCTTGCATCACCCAAAAAAAGATGTGTTTCAAAATTGTTGATGTTCTTTCCATTTCTTTTCAAAATTTGTGGTTCTGGTTCCATAATCGCTTGAATATTGATGTAGAACTTTCAGTTTTTCCAAACTGCTAAAAATAGTAACCTGCTATTTTCAGAAAGTTTGCATTTGGGCACGGATTGAAGTGAAAATTTATAGGAAGTTACATAATGCAAATATAAGACCTTTGGTGAAGGAATCACACAAAGATCATTTGCAAGATGAAAGATATTAATGTTTCCATTTCCTGAAAAATGCCTAAAAATTATTCAAACTCAGGTTTGAGGCACTAAACAGCTCTGTACAGGCCCGAAAATGGCTAGAACTGGCAAAGCATGTTCATAGCACATAGAGCACTCCGTGAGCTTTTTGATGCATAAAATGGTTTGTCAATCGGACACTCAGATCAAAAGTTATGGCTCTCAGAAGTTGACCTATTTTTGGAGGGAGTTGTAAATTTTGAAATTAGGTTGTTGGCCACTAAAAAGGCTATTAACAACCATTTTTGGGAACCCTGGGCAGTAGTAGAGGGGCAAGTGTGGAGTCAAGAATAGGTGAGAAAATAGAAACCCTAGTTGATTTGGGGTTACACAAGGCAAGTGATTCTAGAGTCTGGGAATAGGAAGCTGTAATGTATTGCAGCCTGTGGAGGGTTGATTCCTCTGATTATATTTGAGCTTCTGTAATGTAATAAGTTGTCCAAATCAATAAAAGAAGTTTTATTTTCTATGTACAATTTCTGTTGTTGTGTGTTTTATGATTTACCACCTTCATCAAGTGGTATCAAAGCAAGGGTTCCTAAGTGTGTAGATAGTTCACCGACCATGAAGTAGTTTGCACCAAGACCTTAGGTTGTGGGTTTACTGTGGAGATCAAGATGCCTCCATGAAGAAATTGTATTGGAAGAAATGCTTTGATAGAAGAGGGTTTTAGAGCCTTGGTACGGCAAATCGATGCATTGCAAGAGGAGCTGTGAAGAGGGTTTGATCTGAGAACAAGAGAAGAAAGCGAGGATGAAGCTGAAGAAGAGGTATTCGAGGAAGACCAAGAAGCTACAGGAGATCCTGTAGAAGTTAGGTTGTTGAGGGCCATTTTGAAGATCAGAAAGAGGCCCAGGATCGAAGTTTCTACATATTCTAGAGATTTGAATCTGGAACAACTTATTGATTGGATCAATGACATAGAGGAATATTTTGAGTATGAAGATGTGGAATATCCAGATCAGGTCAAGTTTGCAAAAATAAAGTTGAAGGGCCATGCCAGTATTTGGTGGAAGGAGGTCTAATTAGAGAGGAATAGAAGAGGAAAATGAAAGATCACCAGACGGGATCGGATGGTGGAGAAACTGAAGAAGCTACAAGGATTGAAGCAAGGTAACAAGTCTGTTAAGGAGTATACAGAAGAGTTTTATAAAATTACTATCAGGACAGGCCATTCAGAGCCCAACAAGGAGAAGGTATCTCATTACATTAATGGGTTGAGGCCAAGTATTCAAGAGGAGCTAAGCCTGGTCAGAATGACCACCATACAAGATGCATACTAGTTTTCCTTGAAGGTGGAGGAGAAGCTGAATAAAAGATTTGATAGGAAGCAAAGGGGAAGAGGTCAAGGTGGAAGGGCTGGTGGAAGACCCTATGGATGCCGTAATGAAGATCAAAAGAAAAGTGAAGAAGCTGGCACCAGTCGAAATCAGAGAGGGGATAATGCCTACTACCCTCGTGACCAAAACAATGGTGAGCAAAGAGGAAGAGGAAGAGGCAGACCTGGGCAAGGACCTAGAAGAGGAGGTTTCAAAGGAACCTGTTTCCAATGTGGAGAAGAAGGGCATCAAGCATACGAGTATCCACAACATCAAGGAACGACAAATAGAAGACCTGAAGGTAATGCACTAGTTGTACATGTAGATGAAGATGCACAATCTGAGCATTCTGAAGATGTTGAAAGGGGAGAAACCCTAGTTGTCAGAAAGACTTTGCTGAATGAGGAGAAAGAACCCAATCAGAGGAAGAGTTTATTCTACACAAGGTGCAAATGTGAAGGTAAGTGTTGTGATATTTGTTAGACTTAGGGCACACAACTGAGAGAGGGGGTGAATCAGTTGTGTAAAAACTTTCTCTAATCTCTACACTTAAATCTTCTTGGTGATTAGCAGTATATTAAACATGAAACATAATGCATTCAAATCAAAAGTAAAAACTCATCAACACATAAGACACCAAGATTTTGACGTGGAAAACCCAGTTAAGGGAAAAACTATGGGGTGATTAACCTAAGAATGTATTCTCTGTTAGAAGAATAGAAAGATCAAAATGGCACATGCTAATTAGGGCTCACTGCCCGAGCACACTGCTCACAAGAGGCTCACCGCCTACAAGAGAAACTATCTATAAAGAAATAAGTATTACATACATGAAATGGAGAATAGCATCTTCACCATGCTTGAATCAGTTCCATTAAGCTCAATACTCCTACTTTGCCTTTCACTCTGCTCTTCACTACCACACTCTCATCTCCACCAAGCACACTCTGAAATGACTTCACAATCCCTTATTTATACACGACATCAACTTAGGAACAATTATCTAAGTCAGCAAACACCTACAAGAACATCCACAAGATGTGTAATACATCCGGTCGGCTAGTCTCAGGAAGAACACCAACATCCGGTGGTTATTCTTCAAATACAAACCTTAACTTCAATGCGGACCACCAACATGAACTGGAAATGATCCACAGATCACCACAAGCTTTCCTAAATCACCAAGAACATCCACACTTCATCTGCTTACTGGAATCCTTCTCTCTTTCATCTAGAACCTCAAGAATAGAGTCTGTCATCATTGTCACAAAGGAATAGGTTCTTCCGGACCTTCAAACTATGAACCAATTGACTTGACACTTCACAAGGACATTCTCAACACTTCCTCAAATCCGCAAAATGGGATAATGCATTTTTGGATCTCACCGGACCTATCTGTGTCACTCTGTCACCTCTGAACACCTGCCAGAACCGGTTCTACTTGAGTGACCGTAACTTCTTTTGATCTTCATGCAGACCTTTGAAAACTTGATTGATACATCTCAAGACTTATATCTACAAACCCTTTAAACCACATCCTTTGATCCTCAACCTATCTTGGACTTTTACCTTGTTGTCATCACTGTTCTTCACTGTTCCTAATTGAGACTAATTTTCTCAATATCCTCAGCACACAGCTCATCCAATCCTTCTCATTAATGCAACATGAGTATGTTGACATCAGTGACAACACCGGTTAGAACCATACTTGCAACAATCTCCCCCTTTGTCATTGATGGCAACATATGATGTGAAAAACTATTAATACAAGAACTTCTCCTTATAGTCACAACTCCCCCTAACAACAACAACTATTCACATGTCTTCTCTTCCTTTACTGCTCCCCCTTTAATCATCAACCACTTGTTTTTCACATGTCTTCTCTCCCCCTTTGACATCAATGGAAAAGGGCTCATACTTGCAACTCCAATACTTCAGAATCATACCTGCTGCTCCCCATCATCAATCCGGATCACAAGATATGACTGTGATATCCACCGGATTGATGCACATTAGTGCATCCTAGTTCATCACTGGAGGGGCAATAACCCCTAACTTCTCCCTGAGAAACTCAAAAGAGTCCTTGGGAAGAGGTTTAGTAAAAATATCTACAATCTGATCCTTGGAGGGGCACAAACTCTAGTCTGACTCCACCCTTGTTCACTTGCTCTCTCAGAAAGTGAAACTTGATAGATATATGCTTAGTCTTAGAATGCAACACTGGATTCTTAGAAATATTTATTGCACTTGAATTATCACAGAAGATTGTGATAGGCTCCTCATACTCTACTTTAATATCTCTTAGCATCTGCTTCATCCACAAGACTTGAGTGCAACTACCTGCTACTGCTATGTATTCTACTTTAGTTGTAGATAGGGATATTGCCTGTTGTTTCTTTCTTAGCCAAGAAACTAATCTCTTTGCCAAAAAGAAAGCTCCACCACTGGTAGTCTTCCGGTCATCCACATTTCCTACCCAATCAACATCTGTATATGCATGAAGACAGAAATCATGATCTCTAGGATACCACAGACCATACTCAACCGTCCCTTTTAGATATCTAAAGATCCTCTTGATTGCCATGACATGGGATTCTCTAAGATCAGCTTGGAATCTAGCAACAAGACCAACAACTTGCATTATATCTAGTCTAGTTTGAGTGAGGTACAACAACCCTCCAATCATTGATCTGTACTTTGTCTGGTTTGCCTAGGAGAGTCATCATCTTTGCTCAACTTACATCTAGTTGCCATGGGAGTATTCATTGGCTTTGAATCTTCCATTCCAAATTTCCTTAACAATTCTTTCACATATTTGGTCTGAGAAATAAAGATTCCTTTCTTTGTTTGAGTAATTTGTAGACCCAAGAAGAAATTCATTTCACCAAGCATTGACATCTCAAACTCACTTTTCATTTGATTTGCAAATGTTTTACACATACTGTCTCTTCCTCCAAAGATGATATCATCAACAAGTACTTCAACAATCAAGATGTTTTCATGATCAATTTTGAAATCTAAGTTACTGTCAGCATTACCTTTGTTGAAACCAATCTTCAAAAGATGTTTGTCCAATCTTTCATACCATGCTCTTGGAGCTTGCTTTAGTCCATATAGTGCCTTCTTCAACTTGCAGACCATATCACCATGCTCAGATAATTGAAATCCATCCGGTTGTTCAATGTACACTTCTTCTTCTAAGTCGCCATTCAAGAAAGCAGACTTGACATCCATCTAATACACCTTGAAATCCTTGAAGGCAGCAAATGCAAGAAATAATCTAACTGCTTCAATTCTTGCCACCGGAGCAAAAGTTTTTTCAAAATCAATTCCATCTATTTGGGAGTAGCCCTTGCAGCCCAATCTAGCTTTATTTCTGATTACTTCACCAACTTCATTTAGTTTATTCCGGAAGACCTATTTGGTTCCAATCACATTCTTGTTTCTAGGTCTGGGAACAAGATCCCAAGTGTGATTTTTCTCAATTTGCATCAACTTTTCCTCCATTGCTTTGCTCCAGTTTTCATCATTGCAGGCTTCATTTATTGTCTTAGGTTCCATCTTTGAAATCAGATAATATTCATCTTAATTTTGAGCAATTTTCTTTCTAGTTTGCACACCTTTGCTTTTGTCACCAATGATTTGATCTTCAGAGTGGTTCACTCTTACATACCTTGGAACTTTGGGAGTTTCTTGCACTTCTACTTCTTGATCAGGCTCATTCAGATCTGTCTCTTCTTCCTGATTTTACCAGATCAGTTTGAATCTGACTTTCAGAAGAGGATTGACATCCTTGAACCAGAACACCATTCTGATCATCTTTATCATATTCATAAAACCTTGAGGGTTTCTCTATTCCCTCATCAACCTTCACATTTGCACTTTCTATCATCTTTCTCAGTCTCTTGTTATAACACCGGTATGCTTTGCTTTGAGTAGAGTAACCCAAGAATATACCTTCATCACTTCTAGCATCAAACTTGCCTAGATCTTCATCTCTTTTGATGTAACATTTGTTACCAAAGACTCTAAAATATATTACAGTAGGAGTAATGCCAAACCAGAGTTCATAAGGGGTCTTACCGGTATTGCTTCTGATTTGAACTCGATTGAGAGTATAGACTGTAGTACTAACAGCGTCTCTCTAAAAGATCTAAGGAACATTTGTTTCCGTCATCATGGTCCTAGATGCTTCCTGGATGGTCTGGTTCTTTCTCTCCACTACTCCATTCTGCTGTGGAGTCCTAGGAGCAGACAACTGTCTCTTAATTCCATGTTTCTCACAGAACTCTATGAACTACCCGAATGTGAATTCTCCACCTCTATCAGACCTTAGACATTTCAACTTTAATCCTATTTCATTCTCTACCATAGCCTTGAATATTTTGAATTTTTCAAGAGCTTCTGATTTCTCTTTTAGAAAGGTTACCCACATCATCTGGGAATAGTCATCAATTAGCAGTATGAATTATCTATCACCTTGAATACTCCTAGTTCTTACCGGACCACAAAGATCAGTGTGAACTAGGTCCAATAATCTGATGGAAGACAGTTCCTTGCTTTTGAAAGTGACTCTGCTCATCTTACCCAACTGACATTCCTTGCACAAGCTGTTAGTAGGTTTCACCAATTTTGGAAGATCTCTTATAGCCTGAGTATTGCTTATCTTGATGATATTATCAAAATTCACATGACACATCCTTCTATACCATAACCAACTCTGATCAACTTAAACAAATAAGAAACTTTTACCAGTACCAACCAAATAGAAGATATTACCTTTAGTTTGAGTACCGGATGCAATCTTTGTTCTGGAACTTTCAAAGATTTTGCATTTTCCGTCCTTGAATCAGAGATCATAGCCTTTGTCTACCAACTGTCCAACACTGAGAAGATTGTGCTTCAAACCTTCAACATACAGTACATTACCAGTTTTGTTTCTTCCATCAAAAGAAATAGTTCCTCTTCCTCTGATTCTACCAGCAGAATTGTCACCAAACTTTACCACTCCTCCTTCATACTTTTCCAAGTCTACAAACTTGTTTTTGTCACCTGTCATATGATAAGAGAATCCACTGTCAATGACCCAATCATCCTTCTCTTCAATTTGGGCAGCCAGAGCTCTTTCCACAGTCTTAAGATTGAAAGATATAGAGGACATTAGATCTTCTTCCTTGATGGCAATGAACACCCATTCATTTCTGGATTTGTTTCCTATCTCTGATTCATCATCTGTTACTCCATTATCATCATCTTCATGTACATAGTAACAATTCTTTTGGAACCTCGGCTTGTTAAAATTTTTCATTGAAAATCTTTCTGGACACCTTGAGGCAAAATGACCAATCTTATTACAGTTAAAACACTTAAAAGGTAATTTTTCTTCATACTTACCGGATCCTCTTGGCAGCCTCTTTGCAATAAGGGCTTCAAGTTGAGCAGTTTCTACTTCTTCTTCTTCCAAATCTTTTCTTGCTTTTTCATACCATGACAATTTCCTTGAAGAATTCTCTCCCAGATCAAGACTTTGTTTACCTTTAACAGAGGCACTGGCTTTGAATGCAAATTCAGTCTTGGGGGGTCATCTCCAAACTCTATCATTTCAAATGTAGCCAATTTCCCAGCCAATTCATCTCTTGTGATAGTTGTATGGGCTCTGAATTCTTCAATGGTAGCAGCCTTGATTTTGTAAGAAGCAGGGAGGGATCTGAGAATTTTACCAACAATCTTATTTTCATCCAAGACACCACTAGCATTTCTAATTCCACAAACTAGCTCATTCACTCTTGGCATAAAAGTGGTAATATTTTCATCATCTCTCATCTTTAGTTTTTCAAATTTCCCTTTTAGACTCTGTAACCTTGCACATTTAACATACTGGTCTCCTTCATGCAAAAGTTCTAGTTTATTCCAAATCTCAAAGGTAGTTGGCAGGTCAATAACATTTGAGAGCTCTGAGTCAGATAATGTGCTTAGAAGAGCCTCTTTGGTCCGCAGATTGTTTTTAGCATCTGTGATTTCATTTAGGGTTGTTGGACCACCCTGTGGAGGTACATACACTTTTGTAACCATGGACCAGTATGCCATTCCCATACACTGCAAGTGACATTTCATATGACCTTTCCAAAGAGCAAAGTTGGTTCCATCAAACTTCAGACTATCCTTCTTGTAAGACGACATCCTGGATCTCCTCAAGCGGTTAAGCTCCTTTTAGAGGAACTTGGCTCTGATACTAATTGTTAGACTTAGGGCACACAATTGAGAGGGGGAGTGAATTAGTTGTAGAAAAGCTTTCTCTAATTTCCACACTTAAATCTTCTTGGTGATTAGCAATATATTAAACATGAAACATAATGCATTCAAATCAAAATTAGAAACTCATCAACACATAAGACACCAAGATTTTGACGTGGAAAACCCGGTTAAGGGAAAAACCACAGGGTGATTAACCCAAGAATATATTCTCCGTTAGAAGAATAGAAAGATCAAAATGGCACATGCCAATTAGGGCTCACTGCTTGAGTACACTGCTCACAAGAGGCTCACTGCCTACAAGAGACACACTGTCTATAAAGAAATAAGTATTACATACATGAACTAGAGAATAGCATCTTCACCATGCTTGAATCAGTTCCATTAAGATCAATACTCCTACTCTGCCTTTCACTCTTCTCTTCGTTACCACACTCTCATCTCCACCAAGAACACTTTGAAATGACTTCACAATCCCTTATTTATACATGACATCAACTTAGGAACAATCATCTAAGTCAGCAAACACTTACAAGAACATCCGCAAGACGTGTAATACATTCGGTTGGCCAATCTCAAGAAGAACACCAACATCCGGTTGTTATTCTTCAAATACAAACCTTAACTTCAATGCGGACCACCAACATGAATTGGAAATGATCCACAGATCACCACAAGCTTCCCTGAATCACCAAGAACATCCACACTTCATCTGCTTACTAGAATCCTTCTCTCCTTCATCCGAAACCTCAAGAACATAGTTTGTCATCACTGTTACAAAGGAATAGGTTCATCTGGACCTTCAAACCATGAACCAATCGACTTGACACTTCACAAGGATGTTCTCAACACTTCCTCAAATCCACAAAATGGGATAATGCATTTTCAGATCTCACCGGACCTATCTGTGTCACTCTGTCACCTCTGAACACCTGCTGGAATTGGTTCTACTTAAGCGATGATAACTTCTTCTGATCTTCATACAGACCTCTGAAAACTTGACTGGAACATCTCAAGACTTATATCTACAAACCCTTTAAACCGCAGCCTCTGATCCTTAACCTATCTTGGACTTTTACCTTGTTGTCATCACTATTCTTCACTGTTCCTAATTGAAACTAATTTTCTCAATATCCTTAGCACACAGCTCATCCAATCCTTCTCATTAATGCAACATGAGTATGTTGACATCAATGACAACACTGGTTAGACCCATGCTTGCAACAATATTATTATTGACAGTGGAAGTACTGAAAATCTTGTTTCAGAGGAGGTGGTTGACAAGTTGAAGTTGGCAAGAAGAAAGCATCCACATCCATATCAGATTGCATGGTTGCAGAAGGACAACATAGCTTTGGTCAATGAGCAGTGTTTAGTGAAGTTCAAGATTGGGGACTACCATGATGAGGTGTTTTGTGATATCATACCGATGGATGCATGTCATATGCTATTGGGGAGGCCTTGGTAGTATGATAGGAGCGTTGTCTATGATGGCTGTGCAAACACATATTCCCTAACAAAGAATGGAGTCCATCATAAGTTGAAGCCCTTGAAGGAGGTGGAAGAAAAGGTATTAGTACTACCAGAATTTGCTTGGTAGATGGTAGGAAATTTTTGGAGGGTATGAAGCATGAGCATCATTGTTTTGCATTGATTCCTAAGATTAGTCAAGAGAAATGTGAAGATGTCCTAGCAGATGTCTCAGAAATGTTGGAAGAATTTCAAGATATTGTCTCTAATAATGTACCAGAAGGTTTACCACTGGTGAGGAAGATAAGTCACCAAATGGATTTGATACCAGGAGCTAGTTTGCCGAATAAGGCAGCCCACAGAATGACTCCTGTAGAGAGTGAAGAGCTGAACAGACAAGTTCAAGAGCTGTTAAGGAAGGGACTAATAAGGGAGAGCCTAAGTCCATGTGCGGTACCTGCAGTACTAGTACCAAAGAAAGATGGAGAATGGAGAATGTGTACAAACTCTCGAGCCATCAATAAGATCATGATCAATTATATATTTCCATTGCCCATAATGGATGACATAATGGACTGTTTGAGTGGAGCCAAGTACTTCACAAAGATTGATCTAAAGAGTGGGTATCACCAGATCCGAATCAGAGAAGGAGATGAATGGAAGACAACCTTCAAGAAAAAGGAAGGTTTGTATGAGTGGTTAGTCATGCGATTTGGGCTAACCAATGTACCGAGCACAATCATGCGGCTCATGAATGGGATATTGAAAGAATTTTTGGGAAGTTTTGTTATTATTTATTTAGATGATATTTTAATTTTTAGTAAGACTTGGGATGAGCATTTGATGCATATCAGAAGAGTTTTAGAGAAGTCGAGGGAGGAGAAGTTGCTGATTAATCTGAAGAAATGTAGTTTTGCAAAGAAGGAGTTGGTATACCTAGGATTTTTTGTCTTAGAGGAAGGTCTTAAGATGGACCTAGAAAAAGTAAGGGCTATTATTGAATGGCCTACGCTGAGGAGTGCAATAGAGGTATGATCTTTTCATGGTTTGGCAAGTTTTTACAGACGTTTATCAAGAATTTTAGTAACATTTGTGCACCCCTAACTGAGACAATGAGAGGGGATAGAAAATAGTTTAGATGGACTAAAGGAGTAGATAAGAGCTTTGATACATTGAAGTAGGAAGTCATAGAGCAACCTATTTTGGCATTTCTAGTTTTCAATAAGGTATTTCAGGTAGATTGTGATGCTAGTGGTAGTGGTATAGGAGCTATTTTGAGCCAAGAAGGTAAGCCATTGGCTATTTTAGTGAAAAGCTTATTGATGCCAAGAAAAAGTATTTTGTTTATGATCAAAAATTTTATGCAATAGTTCAGGCTTTGAAGAAATGGAGACATTATTTGTTGCCAAAGGAGTTTGTTTTATATACTGATCATCGAGCTTTACAGTATCTTAATAGTCAAGGAAAGTTGAACCAAAGGCACTTAAAATGGGTTGAGTTTTTGCAGAGCTATACTTTTGTTTTGAAGCACAGGAGTTGGAAGTTCAACAGAGTTGCAGATGCCTTGAGCAGAAGGCAAAATTTGTTGACAGAAATGAAGATAGAGGTTGTTGGGTTCAATGAGCTCAAAAGTTTGTACCCTGAAGATCTAGATTTTGAAGAGGCCTAGAAAGCTTGTTTGGAACCTGTTACTTTGGTCAAGATAAAATGGTTGGATTTCATAATCCAAGATGACATGTTGTTTAGGGGAAGTCATTTTTCCATTCCAAGGAGTTCCATTAGAGAGAACCTGATTAAGGAGAAGCATAGTGGAGGATTGGCTGGACACTTTGGTCGAGATAAGACCATTGCTATTATTGGTGAAAATTATTATTGGCCACAGTTGCAACAGGATGTGAGGAAATTTGTACAGAGTTGCAGAGTGTGTCAGATGGCAAAAGGAACAAGTCAGAATATAGGGCTATATCAGCCATTACCTGTACCAGAGAAGCCATGGGATGATATCACTATGGATTTTGTTCTTGGTTTACCAAGGACACAGAGAGGACATGATTCCATTTTTGTGGTGGTGGATAGATTTTTGAAGATGGCACATTTCATTCCTTGCAAGAAGACTAATGATGCTATTCATATTGATGAATTATTTTTCAGGGATGTGGTGAGATTACATGGTCTACCAAAGACCATAGTTTTAGATTGAGATAACAAGTTTGTTGATTATTTCTAGAGGACTTTGTGGAAGAAGTTGAAAATAGATTTGAAGTTCAGTTCTACACACCATCCATAGACTGATGGACAAATAGAAGTGGTGAATAGGAGTTTGGATAACCTTCTATGATGCTTAGTAGGAGATAAGCCCAAGGCATGGGAATTGATTTTACCACAGGCAGAATTTGCTTACAACAATTCTGTCAATAGGAGTACTAGTAAATCACCATTCTAGATGGTATATGGGAATAGTCCAAGAAATGCTTCAGAGTTAAGGAAGTTGGACAAATGAGAAAAGATAAGTGCTGAAGTTGAAGACTTTGCAGAACATCTAAAAAATTTGCATGAAGAGGTGATAAAACACATTAATAAGATGAATATTCAGTACAAGGCTAAGGCAAAATAGAAGAGGAGGTATAAGGAGTTCCAGGTAGGAGATGAAGTCATGGTTCACTTGAGAAAAGAAAGGTTCCCAATTGGAACATACAAAAGTTGAAAATGAATAAATTTAGACCATGCAGAATCTTTAAGAAGCATGATTCAGGAAATGCATATGAGGTAGAGCTGCCAAGTGGGATTAATATTTCCCTTGTGTTCAACATTGCTGATTTAACATAATATCATGAGGGTGGAATAGAGGATGGAAGAATAGAAGAATAGTGGAGTATTCTGACATCTCTTTCAACGGAGGATATAGAAGAGATCTTAGATAGCCGTGTGGGAAGAAGTACTTAGACTAGGCAATATGAAGAATATCTGGTGAAATGGAAAGGAAGACATATTGAAGATTCTTCTTGGTTGTCTAAGGCAGAGGTTGAATGTTTGGGTTTTCCTCACACAAACACCTGAGACGTGATAGGGTCACTTCTTAAATTACCCTAGGTGTCTGATGCAGGAGCATCCAGTGGTGTAAGGGCAATCTTGCATCACCCAAAAAATATGTATTTCAAAATTGTTAATGTTCTTTCCATTTCTTTTCAAAATTTGTGGTTTTGGTTCCATAATCACTTGAATAATGATGTAGAACTTTTAGTTTTTCCAAACTACTAAAAATAGTAACCTGCTATTTTTAGAAAGTTTGCATTTGGGCACAGATTGAAGTGAAAATTTACAGGAAGTTCCATAATGGAAATATAATACCTTTGGCAACACAAAGATCATTTGCGAGCTGAAAGATATTAAAGTTTCTATTTCCTGAAAAACACCTAAAAATTATTCAAACTCAAGTTTGAGGCACTAAACGGCCCTGTACGGGCCCGAAAATGGCTAGAACTGGCAGAGCCGGTTCATAGTGCATAGAGTACTCCATGAGCTTTTTGACGCATAAAATAGTTCATGAATCAGACACCTAGATCAAAAGTTAAGGCGCTTGGAAGTTGACCTATTTTTGGAGGGAGATGTAAATTTTGAAATTAGGTTGTTGGCCGCCAAAAAGGCTATTAATAACCATTTTTGGGAACCCTGGGCAGTAGTAGAGTTAAGGGGGCAAGTGTTGAGTTAAGAATACGTGGGAAAATAGAAACCCTAGCCGATTTGGGGTTACAGAAGGCAGGTGATTTTAGAGTCTGGGAATAGGAAGCTGTAATGTGTTGCAGCCTATGGAGGGTTGATTCCTCTGATTGTATTTGAGCTTCTATAATGTAATAAGTTGTCCAAATCAATAAAGGAAGTTTTATTTTCTGTGTGCAATTTCTGTTGTTGTGTGTTTTATGATTTACCCCCTTCATCACCTACCTAGTAGCTAGGACTAAAATTGGCCAAGCTCTGATACCAACTAAAAAGAAGCAAGGTGTGCAGAAAACACTTCCTAAACTAATCTAATGAGGGAAGTAGTATGCAAATTCTTTTCAATCTTTACAGTTACAGTGATGTTACCACAACAACAGATATATTGCAGCAATACACACACACACATAGAATGTAGAGAGAGAGAGAGAGAAGATATACCATGCGGAAAACTCTTTTGGGAGAAAATCCCCATACTCCTAAACACAGCTCAAATTATTATAGTAAACAATGCAGATTACAATAGAGTTTCAGAGCTAATTCTCTTTCAAGAGTCTTCGACACTTGTATCTAGAGATATTCTGGTAGCATAATAGTACTTGTCAATCACTATATGCATCTCCCATCCAAGTACTTATTTATATAGATTTTACAAGGCAAATGTAATGTCCCCTTCTAGCAAGCCAAAATTTTTGCACCCTTGCAAAACAATTTCAACTTACCAAAAGAGAACATTAGTATTCCATTTTCATTTCATTTCATCATATTAACAATATAATCATTATTCATCCATATTCAAGTTGTATATTCGTGTCCTTATATAATGTTTCCAACTTATCATATATTCATACACTTAATTGTCTAAGGATTTTAGCAATCACATTCATTGAATTACAACATTCATTTCATTGTATTCAATTTAAGAATGTTCACATCTATATCCATATTCCATTCATATATATATGGAGATTTACCTTATTTCTACACTTCTATTTATTCTCATATTATTATACATATTCTATATGCATACTTATATAGAGAATGTATATACATCATTGATGGTAATATATTCCAATTATTATTCATTTATTTATATTTATATTATTCTTCTACAAAATTTATATCACCTAACCTATTAATAACGAAAGTGCACATACCTCTTTATGTTGCTTGCCTTGTTGAATCTGCTCACTGGATTCTATTCTCTTTCCCCTATTCTTTAATATTTATATATTATAGTATTCATTATAATATTAATAATATCTATCTATCTATCTATCTATATATATATATATATATATATATATATATATATATACTTGAATAATTCCTCCCTATATATATTTATGATATCTTTCCTACTTATGACTCAGAATATATATATATAAATATAATGTGTGTATATATATATGTTTACTTGAATAATTCCTCCCTATATATATTTATGATATCTTTCCTACATATGACTCAGAAATATATATATATATATATATATATATATATATATATATATATATATATATATATATATATATATATATATATATATATATATATATATATATATATATATATAATGTAGATCTAATTATAATTATTTATGGGATATTCTTTTTATTTATTTATTTCCCATATCTTAGATTCACATCATTATCTTATAGTTTATATCATTCCTATTTACTTTCACTCATGAGACAATTAACTAATACTTAATTTTACTTCTAATCATAATTCATTTACTTCTATCATAATTATATTATTCCATCATTACATTTCTTAATTATGATCATGAAATTAGTTCGTCCTATTCATATATCTTTATTTGTTTAACTTTATTCATTTCTAAATCCACTATTTATTTTACACAGTTTATACTAGAATATTACTGACATATATTATATTCTAAATTTGAACACTTAATGAAAAACATACATGATATAATTGCAGACTTACCTTGGCTGCCCTCGTGTCTTCCTTGTGATATTTTCTTGCCGTGTCTTTGATGAATTCAAACGATGTTTCTTCTTTATTGCCTTTATTGAATTCATAGCTGTTTATTTATTTATTTTTTTTATTACTTCCTTCTTTTGATGATCCTTTCCTTCTATCTCACAACCTTTATTTATTTCCCTTTCAAGGGATATGTTTGAAGAGGTATGTCTCTTATTATTTTTATTACTTTATATTAATTCACTTTTGTGGTAAACTAGTTCTAACCATACGTAACTCCCTTATCATAAGAGGATAGGTTAAAAGATGTTTATTATTATTTATTTACATTATTTGTATTTATATTATTAGATATATTTATAATATATTATTTATTAATGTGCTGCACTTATAAATATCTTCCTTCAACCTCCCCTTAAACTTTTTAAACTACATTATTTATATAATATATATAGTATAAATAAATACATTTGTTATTAAGTACCGGAGCTCTTTTATTTTAGTTTATTTCCAAGCATATAATATGGTGGGATAATGTTTGTCTTATTAGACTTTTATTTTTATAGGGTTTTATTTTGAATTTAACCTTTTGTTTAACCGTATTACTTTGTCTTATTCCAAATTACTTTACTTTCTAGCTTTAATAGGTAAGACTCTTCATAATATTTATTTTTATATATAATAATATATCTTATTAATTACTCACATAAATATTATATTAAAATATTTATATTTATAATATATCTAGTTATTGAAAATATAAATATATGTATTTCATATATTTTATAATATTTAAATTATATTAAATTAATAATATTATATATTAAATAATACATATTAATAATATATTTTAAATAAATATATTATATATTTAGTTTATATAAAGCTAACTTATTATTTAAATAACAATTCAATTATAAATCGTTATAGGGACATGACAACCCTCTCCACTCAAGATTGCTTTGTCCTCAAGCAATTATAATTAGGTATCCTAAAGTAATATTTAATAACATTATATTTTATTAGGTTTCCTTATATAAAATAAGGTTTCACTCACCAATAATATAAAATAACCTCTAGAAAATGTAACAAATTAATATAGCTAATAAACTATAGTGCTATAAATAATATAGGGGCCTAAAATAATAATTAATAAATTTTGGTTTACCCTTTTAAATTTTCAGCACTAAATTTGCATAAAGGCATTTCTATTTATTTAATTATCAAAAATGTATTAATGACTACTAGTATTATTTTAATGCCATGATTATCCAATAGCATCAAATGAACAATCCAAACCAAATAACCAAATGTCAAACATACCTGACATAACCAAAGTGAAAACGGAGGGGCACTACATCCTCCCCCCCTAAAACTTGACTTACTCCTGGAAGTCACAGCTAAGGTTTCACATTACAAGTTAGTAACAACATTAAAGCTGATTCATTTCATACAATAATACACACTAAAATATAAACTTATATACTCCATTTCAAAAATAATCTACACAATCAAAGCTTGCAATTTCAAAAGTGGTTTCATAATGCATAAACCACTCCCAATCCTTACAAGTTAGCATCGACACCCAACCAGTTTCTTCAGAACAAAGAAAACATTGCACCTTTTTATTCCTAACTTGTAAAAATTATCATATCATAAACATATGAAGCATTCTATTTCAAATACACCACCATTGTAATTTCTCTACCAATTTGTTGTTAAGCAAACCATAGGTCAAAATGCTACATTTTCACAAAATATCAACATATTCATACATCTAAAACACACCTTTTTCACTCAATCTCATAGCATCTTCAACAAGATCATGAATTTCTTTCACCATTTTAAGCATGAAAACACACTTTATCATCTCATAAATCCATTTTTCATGATTTACCATATATTCTTCACATACACACAAATTAACATTACCAGGATTCACATCACAAGGCTACACAAGGGTTCATCTGGATATCAAAAACAACATATTAATCCATGATACATAATCCATGAGCCAAGAGCCAAAATCTATCTCACATAATCTATACCTCACACGTAGTGGCTTGATGGTGTTAGGCCACACACACATGGTGAGACCATCCAAACAAGACCACAATGACCTATCTCTTGTTGTATAAGGTAGTTAGCCTCCAAGAGATAGTCATCACACATAGGTGGGTAGTGGGTCCTAGATGTGTAACAGCCTCACATACCCCCATCCTCAAGGTTCCCTGTGTCTGCTTCCTCGTATACACTCATCAAGTACGCCTCATACGTCCTTGGAGAGGAATCACAATACGACACATGGCCGACATCGAAAACAATAAGGAAAAACTAGTTTAGCCACCAATGTCATAAAGAAAGATCAAATAAAAATTCAATTTCAACAATAAAGAAAGAAATGCGCACAATTTCAATACTAAATCAAATGTAACCATGATGGCTACATGCAAATAAGATCACAAGGTGTGGCTAAACCATCACAATTAAATATAAACAAAGTGTCAGCCTTCACAATTAATAGAAAATCATCAACAACCATAAAGAAAGTCCACAATCTTCAAAATTGCACTGTACAACACTGCATGACTAGATACTAGCCACCAAATGAGGAAGGAGGGAACAACGTCAGGCTATAGCAGTAGCCCTCATGTGGTGCAGAGTGAGCACACCATCCACATGGCTCAAGGTGTACTCCTCAGCTACACCCTACATCGCATTGTCACGCGGCATGGACTAACCAAGTGGTTCGCACACTCCTTGGCTGCCCGCATGGAATGTGCACCTCGGCCACATCCTGCATCACATCTCAGCGCGGCATGGTCATATGCCAGCTGGAGAAGGCACGTACTGGCCGTATGCCGCATGGCAGTGTGTCCGTGGCTCCACGGAAGTAGGCATGCACAGAACACACCCCACATAGCGATACCTCATGGAAAAGGCACATGCAGGTACTCGTCGTAGCCAGAGGTATACATGGCTAGGACCTACCCATATGATAATTGACCCAACACTGTTGAAAGAAAACATGGGTATCCCTCTACAAGTGTGCGAGGCCCCATTACGCTCATCACATAAGTAGGCTATAACACAATCTCATAGTGCACCTTCACGTGGCTATACACATGGCATCGTGTCCTCAAGCCCAACTCACTACCATCAGCAACATGGCATCATCACCAACACTGTGTTGGAACATCAGTGGGGTGTGGCATCGTACCTATTGCATCATGTCGAAACATGTACAGATACAGAATTTGTCTCAACATGGGTAACAAATCTCCCTCCACA
Source organism: Cunninghamia lanceolata (assembly GCA_027924645.1). Taxonomy (NCBI): domain Eukaryota; kingdom Viridiplantae; phylum Streptophyta; class Pinopsida; order Cupressales; family Cupressaceae; genus Cunninghamia; species Cunninghamia lanceolata. Next base: position 4,054,646 of record BSBN01000576.1, read on the forward strand.
TGCTGGACCTCAAATATACATGGGGCACATGGTCTGACTTGGGTTATCCATGTAGGTCCTAAACCCTGGCCCCCAAATGACAACTCATGTCATTGCATAGTTCTAGTTGGGTTATCCTTGCTGGTCCTAGACCTCAGCCCCCAACTGACAACTCATGTGGCATATCATACCTTTTGTGAAGACAAGGTAAATGATCTTCCAAGAAATACCATCCAGATGCTCAAAAACTGTGGGGATTAGGCTAACACATATGAATCAAGTACCCTGATCCATCATAAGGGAAAGTAGTGAGTACATTTCCTCAGGTTTGGTTGAGCGAGGGAACACTCTGTGCCATCATAAGCATATGTTGTACACTCCGCCCAAGGAACTTTGTGGCTGCTACTACCCCTTCATAGATTGAGGGACTAGTGAACCAAAAGAAGAGAATATATGAATCTAACTTTTGGCTACTCTTTTATATATATATATTTTCAACCACGCAAGGGTTGGCCCTCAATCAGGTAACAAACATACAAACACACATAATGGTATGGTGGATTCCACACCTAAAATACACATTTCCCCATGGATGGGTACCCTATATCACCATCTGAAGGGTACACAAAGCAAGTACGGGGTATTCACAACACTCAACTGATGCACAGTTACTGGTTTCACACTTTTACATGGGAAGATTACTTTTATATACACAATTCCATTACTACCAATATGATTCCTATTTACAAAATCATAACATTACCTGTTATCCACTTCCCTATTCTAGTTTCCTTCCACTCTACTTTCCTGCATATCACTCGATGCTAAATCTCAATCTCATGATCATCTATCTAATACATCAATCTAGGTGTATAGATCAAGCATAGTATCCTACTCAGGAGTTTCCTACCACTTGCATAAAAAGTACTACTATAGCTAAACATGGGCAACAACATTAATCTAGAGGTTCCAGTGCTGAAACCTGGAGCTCTGATACCAAATGTAATGTCCCTTGCTAGCAAGCCAAAATTTTCACACCCTTGCAAAACAATTTCAACTTACCAAAAAAGAACATTAGTATTCCATTTTCATTTCATTTCATCATATTAACAATATAATCATTATTCATCCATATTCAAGTTGTATATTCATGTCCTTATATAATGTTTCCAACTTATCATTTATTCATACACTTAATTGTGTAAGGATTTTAGCAATCACATTCATTGAATTACAACATTCATTTCATTGTATTCAATTTAAGAATGTTCACATCTATATCCATATTCCATTCATACATGTATGGAGATTTACCTTATTTCTACACTCCTATTTATTCTCATATTATTATACCTATTCTATATGCATACTTATACAGAGAATGTATATACATCATTGATGGTAATATATTCCAATTATTATTCATTTATTTATATTTATATTATTCTTCTACAAAATTTATATCACCTAACCTATTAATAACGAAAGTGCACATACCTCTTTATGTTGCTTGTCTTGTTGAATCTGCTCACTGGATTCTATTCTCTTTCCCCTATTCTTAAATATTTATATATTATAGTATTCATTATAATATTAATAATATCTCTATATTATATATATATATATATATATATATATATATATATATATATATATATATATATATATATATATATATATATATATATCTCTATTTACTTGAATAATTCCTCCCTATATATATTTATGATATCTTTCCTACTTATGACTCAGAATATATATATATTTATGATATCTTTCCTACATATGACTCAGAAATATATATATAAATATAATGTAGATCTAATTATATTTATTTATGGGATATTCTTTTTATTTATTTATTTCCCATATCTTAGATTCACATCATTATCTTATAGTTTATATCATTCCTATTTACTTTCACTCATGAGACAATTAACTAATACTTAATTTTACTTCTAATCATAATTCATTTACTTCTATCATAATTATATTATTCCATCATTACATTTCTTATTTATGATCATGAAATTAGTTCCTCCTATTCATATATCTTTATTTGTTTAACTTTATTCATTTCTGAATCCACTATTTATTTTACACAATTTATACTAGAATATTACTGACATATATTATATTCTAAATTTAAACACTTAATGAAAAACATACCTAATATAATTGTAGACTTACCTTGGCTGCCCTCGTGTCTTCCTTGTGATATTTTCTTGCCATGTCTTTGATGAATTCAAATGATGTTTCTTCTTTATTGCCTTTATTGAATTCACAGCTGTTTATTTATTTCTTTTTTTTATTACTTCCTTCTTTTGATGATCCTTTCCTTCTATCTCACAACCTTTATTTATTTCCCTTTCAAGGGATATATTCGAAGAGGTATGTCTCTTATTATTTTTATTACTTTATATTAATTTACTTTTGTGGTAAAACTAGTTCTAACCATACGTAACTCCCTTATCATAAGAGGATAGGTTAAAAGATGTTTATTATTATTTATTTACAAGGCAAATTAGGAACCTTCTAGAGATGGGCGTCCATCTTAGCCTCATGGCCCAAAACCCATGCCTAAGGACACTTGTCCAACATTACAACATGGATTTTACACTTGTCACAACACCCCATCCCAATGTGGGCACCTAGTCCCAAGATAGGCTATGACAGATGCTCTTATGCACCTTATAGCTATCATAGAATCCATCATAACTGACAACACTTATAGCTGTAAGAGAATCTATCATAAACTTACTAAAAATAGCATATTCCTCTTACAACATGTCATAACCTCCCTTGGGTACCAAAATATGCCTTCCTCAAGGATGCTCTTCGACACATGTCTTCACCTATATAGAACCTTCTATTTTCAACTCTTACGCGTCATAGAATCTGCCATAGGAATCCGTCATAACACTTATGCATCATAACTCCTTACACACTGCTCAAGATGCCAACACATGGCAGAAAACCTCTACCACAATATTGGATGCCTATCCACATGGGATGAGTTGACCATCCTAGTCATATTCCAAACGGAGTGACAACACGCCATGCCACTTCACACTAGATGACAAAACAAGATGTGCAACATAAAATACAACATAGGCAAATAAATAAATAAACAATTAAATAACCAATGTTAGGAATTACCAAGGTTGAGACACCCTAATTCCCAACATATATATATATATATATATATATATATTCACGCTTGCATTTATGTGATTAGGACTATAGCTCATCCTCAAGCTGCCATGTAGGCCTATGCATTTTTCATTCTTATAGTGCTCTTAACAAAATATATAGGAGATCTTTAACCATTGGCTTCTAGAGTGAATCTAACAACATAACCATGCTCTAAAAACAACCATACAAGGGCTATCCTTAGGGAAACTTTTAGTGGTAATTTTTTTACTTTCAGGGGTTGAAAATGGCAAATATTACCAATTTTGGAAGCACATGGTTTCACCCAAATTTGATTGTATTTTTGGGCACGTAGCTTTAGATCGCCCATGAATTGATATTATAATATCTTAGAATAGCATTAGATCACCATACTGTTTATTCTAGTTTGGTCCTAATCGTTGAGATATTTTAGAGGCAACTTTTAATTTGGGTCCAATCGCTTGTCATATCACTTTTTAAATTTAGGTTGATCAATTGCTTTCCTTTTTACATTAATTGTTGAAATATGATGGTGTGATTGCCAATGAAATTATAGGCAATTAGGGGCAAATGGGCACGATCTCCAATGAAAGTATAGGAAATTAGGGGTAAAGGGGTGCGATCACCAATAAAATTATAATCAATTAATGACAAATGGTGGTGCAATCACCAATGAAACTATAGTGAATTTAGAGAAAATGTGTAATATCACCATGCAATTATAGGTACATATTTGAGAAAACATTTATTATAACCATTAAATTATAGGTAGTTTAGAGAAAACATGGCCCATCACCTCAGAATTATAGGTCATTTAAGGTTAATGTGTTGAATTGCCCATGCAAAATGTAATATGACTATGTAGTATGGATTCGTATTTAGAAAAAAATACTCCATTCACTCTTTAGGCATTCAATTTCATATTCACCCATTTCCTACATTGTCAATTTGCAATTTCTGGTCCTCTAGAGTGGCATTTGATCAATTCTCTATGAGCTACTGACTGTGAGATAAGAGGATACATTCTCAAAAGTTGGGGAATGTTGCAACTCTACTTTTGTCTTCCATTCCTCATGAGTAAGAGAGACATAATCATTAATTTGTATTGTATATTATATGATTAATCTCTATAACAATAGTTCTTATGCGGACCTGCATATTTTTCATGTGTCGATATTGATTTAAATATTTTTTATAGTAGTTCTATATTATATATTGTATTATTAATCTCTATAACAATAGTTTTATATTTCTTTTTTACGTAGACTATATCAATGGTTGTGGGCTATTGGTTGAGTAATGTCCCTGATGTATTTACTTCCGAATAAATTTATCATTTCAACAAAGTCAAATTTTAACCTACTACAACACACTCATTCGTCTTAAGACCCTTACCTCTATTGCATTTTTTCATACATTTGGTAGATTACAATAGGTTTAAATCTAGAACTTGCAAACTATTAGTGTATAGTTGAAACCTTAAATTTTGCAAGTAAAAAATTTCATAGCTAAATCATAAATCTAAAACAACATATGTATGAATGCATGATTATATATTAAAGTGGTTGATCTAGCTATACATTTGATAAAGTTGTTGACTAGATTGAAAGCAAACCAACACATGCCCCTTGAAGAGGAATAGTTCACAATGATCACAAAGTTATATTGCATTGCCAAGACTTGTTGACATAGACCTTGGGGATAATTTCTCTTTTTGATATTAATTTCCTTTTAGGAGAGGTGAGGTGTATACGACATTTCACCTAAGTTGTTGAGTGTGTTAAATCATCCATCAACAAGGGGGCCATCCTGTCTAAATTAAAATCAAGCAAATTTGGTTTAATAAAATAGGAAACCAATTGATTTACTATAAACCAAGGACTAAACAAAAAATCGACTTTGGAAGAAGCTTTGATAGGTCTATTTCAATGTAAGCATGAGGGTGTACTCTCAAGCTAACAAACTTGTACATGTTATTCTTACAATGGAAATAATTGTGCCTTGTTGAGTTGTAATATTGAGAAAGGAATGGATGGAAAACAAGGTTTAGGAAAGGGAATTCCACCCACATTCAGTATTTTGATTTAGGTGGTCCTCGAGGATGGAACTCAAAGTCCGATTTTTGCGTGTAGTGGACTTGACCAAAAATCATTTGTGAGCCATATTGAAGCACTACTTGAGTGTATGCAATGGTTCCAAAAGTGCAAGAAACATATCCATTGCCTAAGCTCCAAATTAATTCAAGATTCCACCCCTTGTTCTCCTCATTAGATTTTGCCCACTAATAGAATTCTAATTCATTTGGCATTCGTCATAAGAAAAAAATAGAATGACAACTCCAAAACAATATTCTACAATCACATCCATTTGACAATCTTACCTCTATGGCAGTCTCCTTGGTGAGATGGTTCAGTGATGTTATTGGTATAAATGAACTCATATCCCATTCTCACATACTTCAACCATCTCTACATTAACCGTGCAAACATATTGGTCCCCTGATTTACTATAATTGTTTAAAAAAATGAACTGAAATTATAAGTTGTTAGATCATCCCCGATTTACTATAATTGTTAAAAAAATTGAAATGAAATTATAAGTTGTTAGATCATGTTTAATGAATAATAAAGGAATGTTATCTTTAAAGAGGAAAGAGATGGAACTTCCCTTCGAAAAAGTGATGTGAAATTCTATCTAATTCTATAATTACTCGGAAAGCTCTGTAGAGAGGACTAATAGCTTGCTTAGTAGCTAAGCTCAAACACATTTTCTCCAACCGAAATGCTCCAAAAATTCAGTTTGAAGGATTTATATTATTATATTCATTTAGTTCTATGATGGGGTTTTCTCGATTTTACCCATCAATTGGTGCAGCTGTGGTTTGCTGATATTATACGTAGTACCTACACACTCTTCATGTGTTGAGAAGAAATGATTCTTGGTTGGTTGAACTTGGACGTGGACACATTCTGTATTTAGACATGAACTCATTCTATTATAGAGCTATGAGTCACTTTCACATGGATCGAGACATCACTCACATAAAGTATGATGATAACTATTTAAAAAGAAAATGTGTAAAATGAGTGTTGGTTAAGTATAATGTAAAAGTGTAAGTTGTAAAAGGACTATTACTGAATTAATCATGTCCCTAGATTTTATTAAACGACTAGATGTTGATGCTAATATGTGTTATTATTTAGAGTAAGGGTCCTTTTTTTCCTTAAATTTTGGTAGGTACATCTTGTGACTATTTATTATTTACTATGAACAGTAAGTTTTGAAAATCTCATTTGTTATATTTAGAGAAGTGCATTTAAGTTGTGTTAAAATAGACAAGATTGAAAAGACTACCATTGAATCAATTTTGTCATAGATTTTTATATAGTGATCTAGGATGTTGATTTTAAATGTCATTATTAGCGTAGGTATATTTGTCCTTAAATTTGGAGAACCACATTTCTTGACTATTTAATATTTACTATCAATAGCAAGTTTTGAAACTTAAAGTGGACCTGATTGAAAGGACTACCATTTAATAAATCTTGTCTATAAATTATATTAAGTGATCTAGGAGGTTGATTCTAAATGTGTCATTATCTAGTGTAGATATCTTTTCTTTTAATTTCTATAAATACATCTCTTGACTATTTAACATTTATAATTAATAGCAAGTTTTGAAAAATATTTAGAAATTCTTTTTTTTAATTGTCAAATTGTCTTTAATATCCAAGGCACCCTTTTGATATTTCCACTCCTATCCCTTTTGGTGGACACATCAATAGAAATAAATAGAGACAATATCATGGTAAGCATAGTCTTAATACCATTACTCATTACTCTAATATATGAAATAAGAAATATTAAACGTGTGATGGTTATACGAGGGAAGGTTGGCTAACTTGTAAAATAACTTAGTGAAAGGGAATAGGAAAATTTTCCTATAAACAATGAAAATTTTACTTAAGAATAACTAATCCTTTTTATTTGCTTTAGTTTAAAATTTAATATCTTGCTTAGCCTAAATTTTTTGAAACACATGAAATTTATTTTAACAAACTTTCTTAGTTGTCCATTCAAGAATTTGATATTGCATAAGTGAATAAAATTGCAAAAGTTTGATCATTAAAAAAGATATCTTATTTTTTAATTCATGAAATTAGTTCATAGTGTGCAAAGGAAAAGGTGATTGAGCAACCAAGAAAATTAAATCACCTTCATTTCGTAGTTTTATGGATTAATGGTATGGTCAGATATCCAAACAGAAATATTAGGAAGGTGACTGCAAATTTAGATCATGTGTCACAAGTTCAAGGATTGTCTAGTCTACACATCTCCAATGCATTCTCATTCCAATTGTTTCCACATATGCAAAACAATATGGATGCAATCCTATGAAAGTCAGAGGAGGAGCATCTCCAAAAATGTCAACACAAAATTCCTACAAATCCATTTGGTTTCCCTCATTATGTAATAGACAAAGACAATTTCTTGTATTAAGGGAAATCAAGTAACTGCTCATGTGTTATTTTTCCAATACTAATGATATCATAATCTTATGGATCTTGCATTTCTCTCTCTAAAGATACAACTCTAATTGTACAACTATAAACAAAAAAATTCCTCTTACAATTTCTAAAATTTCCTCTCAAACCTATCGATGTACCCATTGAATATTTAGGTGCAATTGCTAGTTTAATATGGGAACCAACAACTATGGTTATTCTTAAATATTAAATGGTTTAATAGTCAAAAGTAAATTTTTGATAATAAAAACATGAGAACTATTTATCACTTTTGCACATAGATGAGGTGTAAAATTACCATAGATGTTTGAGTGTTGAACCATTTGATAATTATGTAAAGTGACCAACTATCCTCCATCCTAATTATTGATATTCTTAAGATCAAAGCTTGGGAAGGATTCCCCTATAAGGCTGAGTGCACAAAGATGTAGGGCCAAAAAGTGGCCAAATTTGTGTTTTAAGTTGTAATCTAGCTACACTTCAAAAAGTGTGTATGGACCATAACATGTACTTGTATATGACTTAACATTTAGATTTTTTGTATTTTAAATAAAGTGTATACATTATATAATGCACTCACATTATAATGTGTGTGCATTATGTGTGCTATAATTTAAATTGTGAAAATTTCACTCATTATGTTTAGAATTCCAAGCCCAAGGGTTGGACCTTCATTTTGGCTCCCAAATCTATGTTTTGCACATAAAATAGCATGTTTAAACTCAATCCTTCTTAGCTTTATGCATTTTACAATAAAATTTCATAAAACCAACACCAAAATGACAAGCTACTTCTTAGTTTTTAGGCCATATTTTCTTTCTATAGTTTGAATAAATTTACTTATGTTTATTTTCCTTTAATGATGTCTTCATATGCCTCATATACATATGTATTTCTTTTTCATAGTTTTTGATTTTCTCATCTAAATTTGAATATATATATATATATATATATATATATATATATATATATATATATATATATATATATATATATATATATATATATATATATATATATATATATATATATATATATATATATATATATATATTGGTGTGGGTTACTCAGTTTTTTTAGCTTGGTCCACGCCTAGAGAAACCATTTATGGGGGATCTCTTCCCACGATTTTATTATCAAGACCACTACTAGGGGTCTTAGTCCCTAAGGAATTATCACCTTGTTCAAACTCGTGAGCTCATTGACCTGACAAAAGCACGCAACTTATGAGCATGCCAACCTAGCAAAGACACATATCCTACAAGCATGATAGCCTAGTGAAGGCCCATGACCTGTGAGCTCTTTGGCCCAGTAGGGGTTTGAACATTGATGGCAATCACAACAACCAAGTGAACTCGCCATTGCATTGCACCTTTATGGGAATATATATATATATATATATATATATATATATATATATATATATATATATATATATATATATATATATATATAATATTTTAATATAATAGAATAATTAATAATCATATAAATACAAATAATTTATATATAAATTAACTTATATTATAAAATTAATGTATTATATTATATTGATATCTCTTAGTATCCTGTAGATAAATTCATTTAAGTTATCTAGACTAGTTTCTATGATATATTTATAATTATTCCATGAGTTTAAGATGTACTAAAATGCCACATGTTTTTAAAATATATTGATATGAAAAATATTCAATTTAGCATAATTAATATTTTGCAATTGGAGCCATAATTAAATGTAGATGTATAATAATATTTACTTAATTTTATTTCATTCTAATTTATTAATAATAATATGTGAAATTTTACAAAATTAAAATTATAAGAGTTTTCAAATTTATGTAATTTGTAATTAATAAAAAAAAATAGATAACTTTCCTACATTAATTTCATGAGAGAAGCAATGCAAATAAGTTCAAATCCAAAGAATAATAGTAAAGAAACAATGCACAACACAAGATATACCCTAAGAAAATCCTTGAAGGAAAAACCTATCCTCCAAACCAGGTTCATTATATTATCTAAATAGATTATTACAATACAATCATAGAGTATATGTGCTATCAACAAAAGATATAGGATATCTTTAACCATTGGCTTCTAGATTCAATCTAACAACATAACCATGATTAAAACAAAACCATACAAGGGCTATCCCAAACATGCAATAAATAGAAAAATGATAATTCAAGAAACCACCAATAGTTTCCAATATCATGGGCTAAAATAAGGGCTCCAACTTGCACACCCAAATCCATAGTCACAATTCCAATAGAATCCACTCATGAGTGCACCTCCAATAATATAATGTAACTCCCAAGTCAAGGAGTCCACCCACCAAACTTGAGTGCTCCATATGCATGTCTTCAAACCTCTTATTGATAGGAAAATATGCCCATAATCCCCCTTAGCAATTAAAAACTAAACTACTAAGCATGCAAGTATCTCCAAAAACATCCTATGGTGAGAATATCATAGTAACTAAACTACAAATATCTCTACAACATTTTATCATGTAAAACAGCACTTAGTAAATAACAAGAATGAGTAAGAAAGAACAATAGAAGCAACTTAAAGAATGGCATAGATATACCCTAGGAAAACCCCTTTGGAAAAAAACCACCCTCCAAAGCACACCCAATGTATTATTTAGCAACAATTAATGGTTACAATAAATTATCAAAGTCTAGTTCTATATTAGGAGAAATAATAGATCAACTCTTTAATCATAGAGGAAAATTAACATCATAACCTTGTAGAAAACAATGCATAATCACCCCATATCAAGCACTCAATTTATAGACTCAAGGAGGTCCAAACAATTACCACAAGGCATTAACATGGGCCCAAGCAAGATCCCAAAAAACATGGTAAGAATTCTCATGGCCCACTACAAGAGAGTGGCCTCCAAAAGAGAATGCAACTCCCCACACAAACATCTTTAACTTCCACCACTAAAGTTGGCATATGTAACTCCCAAGCACTCCATCATGAAGCACTAACTACATCTTACATCCATTAATAATGAAAGATGGTCTTACAAGTCCACTATGTAACCCCCTATTTTGTACCTCACAAAGAATATTTCAAAGTCCCTAGAGAATAATAAAATAAATACATATGCCCCCACACTCACATGGGTATTTTCCCATTCCATGAACTTTTGACATACATACATAATTAATTGTCTATGAATAATTAGACCTTAGGATATACAAGTATATTAGAACACCTGATCATAACATTCTCCCACTTGGTATTCAAATTGCAAAAACATAAGGGGTTTCAAGAAAATGAACTAACCACTAGGAACATAATGTCCATAGCTTTGACCAACTCCTCTATGCTCATGGGATAAACAAAGCAACCTAAAACACTCACTAAGTGACCACCATCTCAAACCCAACACTCCAATCCTCGATTATACTCAAGCATGAAACATAAGAAATTAAAGCCAAGATGACACTTTAACTATCTTAGAGAAACCATTGTATCATTTTTCAACCTAAAAATAAACATCAAAGTCCATCTCCTTAATAACAAGACCAAGTATATGCTAAATATTCAACTCAATAGGTAGAAAAGAAACTGCAAGTAGTCACTAACACATCTGACTAACAACATCTCAAAATAGGGTAAAGATATCATAGGTATATATTTTTCTATCTACATTTCTAACCTAATCCACAATCACAAGTCCTTGTATATTCACTATCCTACACAAAGTAATCCTTCCAAATGGAAAACACATATATGTACAAAAAACCTGAAGACCCTCTATACATTAGTCTAATGAACAAATCCAACAATGAACACACATACATCTCAAAACTCCCACTACTTGGGAAATGTCTAGTTTGGAATTGACCATAGCATCCAAAAGTCCACCAATAACACTCACATAAAGTACATGGATCATATCCTCTATAACATCTAGTGTTGATGAATGTCCACTAATTTTCAAACTTACAAACACCACTACAAAAGATATCCTCCAAACAAAACCATGTCCTTCCCCAACACCAACTAGTTCTCTAGCTATAAAAAGTAACATCTCTACCTCCAAAATCCCAATAAAAAAATCTATCTCAACATCCAAACATTGAACCCCAAAGTCAAACACAACAACATCAAGAAACTAAAATGATGTAAGTCTCATCAACTAAAGGAGGATCAAACTAACAACCATTTCCACAATAAGATAATATTCCCATAGCCACAAAACATCTCCTCTACTCCTTAAAATACTCCTTATAACTAACAAACAAAGCTCAAGACCTAGACATAAGGAGATAACATAAAACCATAACCTACATGTACTCCTCAAACTGTAAGTCCTTGGAATTGACAAACATAGCTCAAGACTGTTACACATGAGAAGACAAGACAAAAAATAAATTAAATTTAAAAAGCTAGGTGAGAAATACCTATTAGATTATTCACAACCAAGTGGACCAAAACGATTAGGGCTATAAGATTGTTTTGGATCTTGAAGCATAATCACCTCAACAAGTCCATGCTAAACTCATGTCCAACTCCAAGTGTAGGCTCCTTGATCTTTTTTAAAAATAGGTCAAGAGACTCAACATTACAACACTCAACTTCTAAAATCCAAGAGTTCTTTAGCCTCAACCAAATGAACTCTAATGGACAAATTATAATAACCAAATCTCATAAGGGAAAATTATCACTACACTCATCTAGAAAATTTACTTCCATATCATGACCAATGCTCCTACTACAATAAAAAATAATTCAAAGTTTAAGAATTCCCTATGGCTCCATGATTTACATTATCAAAGAAGATCAATTCTCTCCAACTAAAAATATTCTTAAAAGCATCAATATGATACCACAACTATAATTGGTAATAAAGAGTCCATCATGTCACAATAACACCCATTCTCTGAAGAAAGGATGTATCTCAAATTTCCAAATCATAATGGACAACTGAACCATAAACTCTAAGATCCCTCAATGGAAACATGATGTCTAATTCTTCAAATAATATGAATAAAACCATCCTCTACTAGTATAACAAGGAACTATAAAAATATATTTAAAAATTAATTAAAAAAACCATTTCACAACTTGTATGTAGCAGGAACCAAGAGCTCCTCATGACACCAACATCCTTGTAGAAGATCATCCATCACAAAGTAATAGATCCACATCACTACCAAATCTCCCATTTGAAGTGATCTAAAGGTACCCATGGAATAATGATAACCATCCCTTAACTAAAGATCATGCATGGCCTTCACACAATCAAAGAACTCAACTACAATACCAAGAGCTTCCAAAAGGAAAAATAAAATCACAATCTCCAAACCAAGAAGATACCACTAAGTATGCACCCTAATAAATCTCCCACTAAACTATGATCTAAAGCCTCTCATGATAGCATAGTGAACTACTATAAGTTCTAAAATACAACTGTAAGTGACCCAAAGTATTATTACAAGAATGCCACAAGCATCTGAAATTAATACAACATGAATCACAAGTACTCCAAATACCCATCTCTCTACCTCATTGGAACAAACATACCAATGAATCAAGATGACTAAGAGGCCAACCAAACAAATCCATGGTATTTAACCAAAAAACCCTAATACATCAAGACACCAACATAGAGAAGATATGTAACCATGTTCTCCATGCAACATGCAAATAAAGACAACCCATAAAATTTACACACATGCAACTTCTCAAAGGTGAAAAAAAAGCATGGCTAGTACTCCAACTGAAACCAAAGAAACTGCAAAACTCATTGATCTCAAATAATTTAATAAGTAGATTCAACATCTCATTAGTAACATGCATAATAAAGATTGATAGAGACAACATGTATATTTTGCATGACTCTAAAATTTTAGATCAAAACCTAGATCCAACATGCCATAAATCCACAATAGAGAAACTATAGTTTAGAAACCCAACAAGAAACTCCACAAAAATACCACACATAAGAATACTTCCACACTAAAGAAAGTGGAAAAGGATTCCACCATTCATGAAGCATGCATAGAAATCTATAATTGACTACATCTAGAAAACCCTAAACAATAATCACTTCACAAATCTACAAAACACATATTTTGTTTAAGATGTAAAATCTATAAAATCATACATGTCAAAGACATCCACGCAATTTTGAATCCATTAAACATCCAAAAAACCCACAAATCTGAAATATATGAAATCTATAAACTAAAATAATGAAATGTCATAAATATACATAACCACATACCTTTAAATAAAAACTACAAAAACCATAGATCTAAATAACATGAATCTACAACATGCAAATACAAATATTTGAATGGATCTTGTCCAAGAAATATAAGACACCAAATGACCATTATAGAACCATAATCATGTATATGTAAATAGAGAAACTAGGTTGTGTAGGAGCTTCTAGGTCACTAAAAGAGTGACTCCACAACTTGCAAGCAACCAAGGGCTAATCATCTAGTTCTTCCACATAACTAGGGATTGAAACTATGAACTTAACATATAGCCACAACAAATGGTATTCAACACATCTAGTGCCTTTCCCATGTGATGAAGACAATAGAACCAAGCACCAAACATGAACACTTTTCCATTGCACATGACCATAGGATAAAGGAACATGAATACCATACCTGAGGATAGTCACATACTACCAAAAATAAGCTCCAAGTTACCACCATTCAACATACAAAAACATGACAAAATCCAAGATCTTACACCTTAAGTATCTAATGTCTAATATTAGTTGTATTGGACCTATCCACTATTCTACCAATACTTTCCATACTATTTCTTGAAAAATCAAACCAATTCCACAACAAAATACCACTCAATCAAGGATCAATAATCAACCTATTCCTCCCTACATATTCCCACAAGCTTGTTAGGCTAAAAAATCAAAATGGAGGTGTGTATAGGAAAAATTGAGAGGTTGAATGATAAGATCAAAAAGTAATGATAATAACAACTCAATTACCCATAACATCAAAAGATCTATCTAAGAAATAACCAAATCAATGAATAAATCAAATTACGAACAAAGAAGCTATCACCTAGATTGTTTGAATCTTTTGGTCGAATGTGGATTGCTCTTCAGATTGCGAAACCATCTTTGCAACAAGTGGATGTAGATTATGTTTGTTCTCAAAGTGCTCAAGGGTGGTCAATGATGCGATGAATTCTCCAAGCACTAGAATGCCTATGAATAAATGATCGAAGAGGACTTGTTACGGAGATGAGGGGGGTTTATATAGATTTCAATGAAGATCGATCAACAGTCCAGATAATTCAATAGAATCAATGGATGAGATAAATATAGAATTCATGATGCATGTGCACCTGACATGTGTCACACAAAAAGATATTTTTATTGAGTTAACTGATTGATTTGACGTAAAAAGACATGGAACAGACATATTTTTAGATTTCATAAACAGAGAAATGCTTTTTTTTCTAATTTATGAGTTGGTGATAAAAACAATAATGATTAAGTCAATTAACTCAACTTATGATTTACTTTTTGCATGATTTGAGATAAATTAAATAATAAATTTTTCAATTTTGTGTGCATGATGAATAAGATTTATTTTTAGAGGAATTAGAAGATAAAAAAGAAAAATAAATAAATAAATTTATTTAATTGTTTGTGCATGATAGAAGATATAGAATAGATTTTGAAGATTTAAATAAATTAAAACAAATAAATTGATTTAATTTATTTTGCATGATGGGGGATAAATAAAATATTTGATTGTATTTTATTTTTAGAAGAGAGATTCAATTTAAATAAATTTGAATGATTTATTTAAATTTGGAAGAATACATTGATTTAATTAAATAATTTAGAAATTATTTAATTATAGATAAGAGAATTTAAATGAAAAATTAATTAAATAATTAATTTATTCAATTAATGTGAATTTGAATTTTGAAAGACGATAACGATTTTAATTAAATAATGAAAATTATTTAACTTTGGACAAATATAGAGGAATTTAATGAAATTAATTAAATAAAGAGAATTTATTTAATTAATGTTGAAAATATGTGGTTTAGAGGAAATTGATGATTTTGATGAAATTAATTAAATAATTAGATTATTTAATTAATGTTGAAATGCAAGTGATGCAATGCAAAGGGTCATTTTTAGATGTCTACATTTTGCCCCTCTTTGATATGGTGTTTGCAAAGTAACATCATTTCAAAGAAATTTAAAACATAGTGCTAGATTTGATAGAAGAAAATGGATTTAGAAGAATATTGATTGGATTAGAAGTGGTGATGCCCCAGTCACTCAAAGCAAGGGTGACAAGGAAAGATAAGATGAATGGTGATGATGATGAATATGATTATTCAAACACAAACAAGGTATTGCCCCTGTCAAGTTGTAAACCAATGATTAATTGCTGATGTTTGATATGAATAGTGTTGTCATTGTGGGGAAGGATATATCCCTAGATCAACACAAGGATGATAATGTCTGGTTTTAGAAAATAAAACATGTCGTATAAGACACCTGGTCTGGTTTCGACAATGTGACAATTTGTATAAGACAATCGATATGATTGATTGATTGATGATAATGTCTAGTTTCAAAAAATGAAACATCTCATATAAGACGCCTAGTTTGGTTTTGACAATGCAACATCTTGTATAAGACAATTAATTGATGATGATTGATTGATTTGGTTTATGACATGATTAGGATCAAGACCAAAGGATGTGATTGGATAATTTGGCTAGATTTGATTAGCTAGATTGGATAAGATGAATGATTGATGATAGTGAGGATGCCCCCTCGAGAGGAAATTTGGGTTCGAAGAACATAATTGTGCTCTCGAAATGAAATGAGGATAAATGGAGAAAGAATAGAAGAATTGATATTGGATCAATTGATATTCATGAAAGCTATATATTTTATTAGGATGTATGGATGAGATGGATGGGATGAAGTGTTTCGAGGATGTTTAGGTGAAATGATGATATCTTATGTACCTAGGTACTGGATACTTCCTTCGTATTCTAGACTGCCTATATACCCATATCCACAAGATCAAGGCACCTTAAGATTGAGATGAGATGATATGTAGTTCTAGATAGTGTGATGAGATAGAGTGATGTTGCAACGATTACACGAATATTTATAAAGAGCAATCCTTATTTTGATATAGCATGTGGATATTATGTACCAGGGTATATAAGACCAAGGTTACTATGTATCCAATGCATAGGATGTTGACTCTACAAGCAAATGGTTTGAAATTATATCTACTAGACATAATATAACCTTGTTGGATATGTGAATGAGCCATAGTCTTGAACATAAAATAAACTTCAATACGTGAATGCAAGGAGAATATTAATATGTAAGATGCTAGGTTGCAACACACACACAAGATAAATATGATGCTAAGTAAGATAAAAAGATCATTCCTCAAACACGGCACACAAAAGCAATGACTATGCCCCCAATCCATACTGCATCGCAACATACCAAGATATAGATAAATCAAGGTAGTCTTGAATAGGTAATGGGAAAGAGACAAAAAAGATAAACCAAAAAGCAAATTGACTAACTTATAAAGTAAACATACAACCAACATATTCTCTTGCCAAAGAGGTTGCTCAGGATATAGATTGGATAGGATAGATAATGACCTTATTGTAGGAATGATATATCTATTAAAGGGTGTTGATCTGTATATAGGATAATGTCTAGTTTCAGGAAATGAAACATGTTGTATAAGACACGTGGTTTGGTTTCGATAATGGAACATCCTATATAAGACAATTGAGTAATGTAGCAGATGTTGGCAATCAATATGTAGGACAACATATGGCTCTACAAGCAGGTGTTTTTGCTTCACATTTGGTTAAGGATTTTTGATTTGAAAGGATGTGTTTGTTTGTTGTTTTTCTACTTGAGTTAGTCAAGTCAAGGTGGATGGATTTTGATAAATGAAAGATGGAATGTCAATGGATTGAGATGAAGAATGATGATTTATTGTTGTTTTTGGGAATGTTTTGATTTTTTTTGGTTTTTTCTACTTTTTTTATTTTGTTGGATTTTTTAAGTTTATGATGGTTGGAATTGGAAATGTTTTGGGATGACATTGGATTGTGTTTAGATAGCCTTAACTACTAGGTACCGATGACAAGGGAAAACTAGGTCTAGATGCCAAGAGAAAGGATTAGATAAGTAGACAAAAGGATGGGTGATAGTGGATGGGATGGATAGATAGTGTAAGACAGATGGAATAATTCAAGATGTGATTACCAAAGACTATGTTGCATAGGAATAACATGCCCTATTCTAGGTATAATGCTTTAAATTGTACATGACAAAGCTTATGATGATATGATTGATTTGGATTGGTTGGAAAGCATGAGGTATACCAAGATATTTTCAAAGCTTGTTTCAACATTTTGCCTCTATCTTTTTCAAGATCAAAAAGGAGGAAAAAGGATGGATTGGATCAAGGGGATAATGATATGGATATAATGGAATAGGAAGATATGATAGGAAGGATAGGTAGAAGGAATGATAGGATGGGTAGATGAGATGACATGCCCCCAAGTGTAAGGTACATAGACAATCAACCTACACATGATGCCTATTTGCCAGGTTTTCATCATGGTACTTATCCAAGGCACTTATTTGCCAAGTTTTCACCATTAGACGAAGGATTTCTCTTTACTTTTTTGATTTTTGATTTTTTTGTTTTTGTTTTTTTACTGTTGACTTTGACTTTGACTTTTTTGGATGGGATGGATGATAAGGACTCCAGTATCTGTTTCCAATAGCAAGATAGTATGTTAGCACTTTAATGCATGTTTGTACATGGATGATATCAGGTAGCATTATGCGCATAGATGCTGGTAGATGTGGGAAGATAGAAATGGAAAAGATGGTGGATTATGATATGGATGATGGAGCAAAAGCATGGACCATAGAGGTATGATGGGGGAAGTACAAAGGGTAATGGATGCAAGATGGGGGGATGGAGGTATGTGGATATGGCATGGAATTACGAGGAACCAAGACCAATGGTTGCACACATCATGATAGATTTTGAAGCCTTTGACTAGGATGAGGAGTGGGGAGTAATCGGAATTGGGATAGGAGATTTGTAAATTGTTGATTTAAGAGTGTAGGAAACCAAATGGACTTAGGATTTGCAAGACTTGTTAATGGGGAATGCGATTTTTAGAATTGGGGGATAGATTGAGATATAGATGCTTCTTTTGGGGTAATAGCTTGTTGCTTGGGGACCCACACCATTTTTTTTTTTTTTTGAGGTGTGTGGGTGTATGTAACTTTTGAGATGGATTTGAGGTAATTGCTTGTTTATTGGGGACCCACACCATTTTCATTTTTTCTTTGAGGGGTGTGGGTGTATGCATCTTTTGAGATGGATTTGAGGAAATTGCTTGTTGCTTGGGGACCCACACCATTTTCATTTTTTCTTTGAGGTGTGTGGGTGTATGCAGCTTTAGAGATGGATTTGAGTTTTGGAAGATGATAATGATTTTAATTAAATAATCAAAATTATTTAATTTTGGAAGAATATAGAGGAATTTAATGAAATTAATTAAATAAAGAGGATTTATTTAATTAATGTTGAAACTATGTGATTTAGAGGAAATTGATGATGGGGTGGGGGCCTTGGCTTGATTGGCTAAAAAATTCCATTGCAGTAAAGAAGGTCACAAGGTCTAGTCTCCCCCCATCCCCGTGGTACTGGAGGGCATGTCGTGTCAGCATCACCGGTCACGTGAAAAAAGTTTACCAAGCGCACTGTAGTTTGTAGGGGGCTACTCGATTTCTACAGTCTAAAAAAATGGAGGAAATTGATGATTTTGATGAAATTAATTAAATAATTAGATTATTTAATTAATGTTGAAATGCAAGTGATGCAATGCGAAGGGTCATTTTTATGTGTCTATAGGAGGAATACGTAGAACTCAAATCACCATAGATCTATCACAAGAAACAAAATGCAAGTACATGCAACCCACATGCAAAACATGCAAGTACATGCAAATTACATGCAACTCACATGCAAGCATATACAATTACATGAAAACACATGCAACCCATGGAATCGCCTCAATTTAATACCAAATATAAAGATGTATACCCCAAAACCTTAGCAATTATACTCAACTAATAAACATGTAGATATATCCACATTAATACTTTGAGTAGAAAATAATAGTAACCAATCTAAAAAAATTTAGCAACATTTTTGGCATGTAAAACAACACTTAGAAAATAAAAACAATGAAAGAGGGAGAAGAATATAAACAACAACAAGAGTGACACAAATATACCTTGAGAAACCCCTTTTGGAAAAAACTCAGCATTTAAAGCACACTTAGAGTATTATTTAGCAATAATCAATGGTTACAATATATTCTTAGAATTAGGAGAAACAAGAGATGAACACTCTTCAATCCTGAAGGAAAATTGGTAGCACAAACTTGTAGAAACTAATGCACTATACCTTCATCAAGCCCTCAATGAGGCACAAAAAATACCATAGGACATTACCATGGGACCAAACAAGGTCCCAAAATACCATGGTAAGAATTCTCATGACCCACTATAAGAGATTGACCTCTAAAATAGAATGTAACTCCCCACACAAGCATCTTTAACTTCCACCATCAAGTTGGTATATGTAAATCCCATGCAGTCACCCATGAAGCACTAATTACATATTACACCCACTAATAATGTAAGATACTCTTAAAAGTCCATTGTATAATCCATATTCAATGCCTCGTTACAAACAAAATTTCTAAATCTTTAGAGAATAACGAAATAATTACATTTGTCCCACCCTCACAGGGGTGTTTGCCAACTCCATGAACTTTGGAGTTGCATACATAATTAATCATCTATGAACAATTATACTTTAGGATATGCAAACTAAATAACACAAGCCTAATTCTAAGACTTACAAGTCACTCTTATGTATGTGATTGTTAGTTGATCAAAGATGATGCTCCACCTAGTCCACTATGTAATCCCCCTCTTACATGTCTTACATGATCTTACACATGTCACATATTCTCTTACACATATTACATCATAGATGCTATTACACATCTTACACACATAATAATACAATTTCCAAATGGTTTAGTGTGTAATCCCAATGAATCTCAAGATTCCTCCCAATTGGGGCACCCTTTTCCATATGGCCTAATATTTTTTAACACAATACAATATTAAATAAATATAATGTTACATAAATTTGTAAGGTGTACAACACTCATTCGTAACAATTAGAATGTTGATTTTAAAATGACCATTGATGGGTAGTTGTTAAACCTTGTACTTTATTTTAACAATCAGTTTGTCAACCAAGGTGGTGTCTGATGGCTATTTGCAAGAGGAAGTTAAATACTCATCTTAGTGATAATTTTTAGGCCTTTTTAGAATAAAACAAATGTTGATGCAGAAATAAAATCTTATCCAAGAAAGCAATTAAATTCTAATCTATAAAAGCATTGCAAACTAAACTAAAAAAGCATGTGAAATCTAACTACAAAAAGTATTTAACACTCAGAAAAAAATAAAAAATATATCAATAAAATAGAGTTAACTACGAAAATGAATAGTAATAGCTATACTACTAAATACGTAAAAGAATAGTCTTGTTAGCTATGGAAATAAATAGTTCTTTCACCTATGATTTCTCTAGCATGACTTAGAACAATGAACAAGATATGATTTAAACATAACAATGAAACACCAAAACTATGAAACCTACTTTAAAACATAACAACTATGGAACTTGTAGGTTATAGACTGTTTTACCACCACATGAAAAACATAGAAGATTGCATATTACTTTTCAATGAAACAATTCATGAAATTCATAGAACATTATGGAAATGAACACTTGTCTATAAACACAAATCTTTAGTTTGAATGAGCCGCAGAGGAATTTTTAAAAAATGCAACCCCACCCATGTCACAAAGATGCCTTATAGTGAAAAGGAAGCATGGCATACCACCCCACCTGCGTTATAGAGATGCCTTACAATGAAAGGGATGTATGAGCTCGAAAGTATACAACCCCACCCTCATCACAGAGATGCCTTATAGTGAAAAGGAGCTACACACCATAGATTTTAAGATAGATAGATTGATTGCAAACAAACTTAAGATGTAGAAAGTACTCATCGCACTAGTCTGCACCTGAGGACAAGCACATTTCTAACATCTATAACAAACATCTTACCTTATACATGCCCCCACCTTAAGGTGGTTGATATCATGCAACAATATCAAGCATGTTAAGGTAGGAAGAAAACACACAAGGGAACACAGACTTTCATAAAGCCCATACCCCTCGGAGATGACATGTACTTTACAATTGCCAAATGTTCCCACAAACACATCCCTGCAAGAAACATGTTAGTGTCTACAACATCAATGCATATGATTAACTACACAAAGAGCCAAGGTTATACAACAAATTAGGAGTTTGAGGATAACCGTAGGGCTATATCATGAAGCTCTCTGAATTGAGTACCACCAAGGCTACATTCAAAGACAAACAAAGGTGCATACAGGAGCAGTATTCTTAAGGTTTGTAAATGCGATAGAAACATCATTAAATTAACTATGCAGAAAGAACGAGTGCTTCCACTAGCCAAGTGTTGGATAAAATTTACAACCCTGTCATCATATTAGGAAGTAAGTCCATTTTTTGATTTCTCTCGAAAGGGACACTAGGTCCACACTAGTATAAATGTTTACCGTCATCCACCTACTAGATGGAAACACTAGAAGAAGGGAAATGACAAATAAGAGAGGAGAAATAAGTGTCTTAAGGACAGTCACATAGGAGGGTGCCCCCAAGTCACCAACCACAATGCTATGTCCATAAGACACAACACACAACAATGAAATCAGAGAGAGACAATTTAGAAGAATGATGATACAAATAGAAGGTCACAACAAAGGTAGTCTCTTAGTATCTCAGACCTTACAAGAGAATCTGAGGTTATCCTAGGAGGCCTAAACAACACATAATACATCACGGGGGAAGCACATCACAAGAGAGATAAAGGGTTAGAGATACTTACCTGTAGGGTCTTTCAGGCTAAGTCTTATCATCAAGTAAATCATCGTCATCTTCCCACTCTCGAACGCTAGAGGAAAGTCGGACATAAGGTACCATAGCCCAACTCTTGTCTTGCTCATCATGTTGTTTATTGTTGGGATCATATTTGTTTGGTTCAATGTTAGGATCAATGTTTTCTTTTTGAGATATAAGGTAAGCTCGTCACCTCCTCTTTCACCCTTTTGTAAGTTGACATTATTGTGCTTTACGACTTAGTTTTTGTAATGTAGTGCTTTGCTTTGTTATGGATTTTTGTGTTGTAGAGGGGGAAGCACTAGGATCAAAATTCATTTGTCTAGGTGGAATGTTTTCTTGTTGAATCTTATTAGCATACTTATTCTCTATCCTCTTAGTGATGTCTAAATGACTTGAATATTTAAACAAAGGAGTGACATTAAAGGTCTTCTCTTCCTTAGTGAAATCCAAGGAGTGCGAACAATCTACTAAAGGAAGAAGGTTGGTGGGAGGATCCAAAGAGGTAGGAATTTGATTATTATTAAATGAATGCTTATTTTCTACCCATGGAATGTTCTTTGTTAAAGGGAGCTCTTCATTCACTAATGCTTCATCTTGGCCAGGAAGAGCAGTGGAATTACTAAAGCTATCCCTAGTCTTCTCATTTAAGTATTCAGTTATAAGATAAGTAGGGTAACCTATAGGATCATCATCAGCTTTTTCTTTGCTACTCATGGAGAAGAACTCAGTTAAGCTTTCTAATATCGTAGGATGTTCACTCATGAGGGTTAAGAATTGGTCAAAATCAAGATCTTTGATAAATGCGTGCAAAGATACCATTTGAAAATGAAATGAAGGTGCCATTTCAATGTAAGATCATATTTTGAGAATCTTTTTTAACTTTATACAAAAGTCAAGTGCAAAACTATATGCAAAAAATGATCTTAAAATGCTTGATTTTTGGTACTTTTTCAATGCAAATAAATGAAAAAAGGGTGTTGTAAGGATTTTTATTAGGGAAATAAAATTATATGTCTGATATCAGTCCAAAAAAGAAATAATATCCTTCACAACACACTCTTGATTCAAATCCAAGATAATGCCAAGTCAAACTATATAGTGAAAATATGTCAAAATAGGTATTTTTTTCACCAAAACTCAATGCAAAAGAGCATAACAAAGGGTGTTGTGAGGAAAATGATGATGGAAAGAAAATAATATCAATAATAATAGCCAATTGGTGTCAAAATTCCCAACACAACATGCTTTTCGTGCCACTTAAGGTAAAACCCTAGTGAAAATATAGCAAAAATAGGCTATTTTTCACGATTTTCCAATTCCAAGACCTAGAAAAATAGGTGTTATAAATAATTTTAGGAGGTACAGAAAATAATATCAATTATATTAGTCACCTCAATCCATAAAATTGATCACAACATGCTTGGAGTGCAAACTAGGTCAAACCCTAGGGCAAAAATAGCCAAAATGTGTAATTTTTCACCAAATTTTCACTACAAGAGCCTAATAAAAGGGTGTTGTGAAGCTTTTTAGGAGGGGAAGAAAATTATTACCCTAATAACAGAAAATTAATGAAAATTATTATGCCTATGGTGCAAGTTTATAGAGTTGATGAGGCCAAATTTAGTGAAAATCATTGTTTTGAAGCCCTAGGTTTGAGATCTTGGGATAAAATGCTATGTGAATGTTTTGAAGTTTAATTTATGATGGAAATGAATTAATCTCAGATCTTAAAATTATTTTCAAGATTTAATATGCAAAATACCAATGCAAATCTAATGAAAATTGCTAGTTTTTGTTGAACTTTTCTATGCAAAAATGCAAATATTTTAAATCCAAATGCAAATTCACACTAAAATGCAAGAATACAGACAAATGAAAATTTTAATGAGCCTCTAAAATTAGTAGAAAAATATGAAAGAAGATTTTTCCTACTAACCCTAGATTTTGGAATTACTAGGTTATATGAAAATTGTCAAAATTTCTACAAAAGCCTAACAAATTAATGATGAAAAAGCAATGCAAATGATTAATTTTTTGTATTTTTCTGTAGTTTATATCAGATCTGATGCAAAAATTATGAATTAGAAAAATTTAGAAAGAGTTGATGCAATTTAGTAAGCCAAACAATGCAATTTTTTTTCAATTTTTCAAAATTTTCAATTTTTTTGAATTTTTCTCAATGCAATAAAATGAATGACTATATGAAAGAATGAAATCAATCCAAATCTGAAGATGCACACTCAGCAAGTTGTAATTTAAGTCCAAAAATATGTGTTCACCAAAATGTTTAATGGAAAATTGGATTTGTTAATATTTTAGTGTTTTAATGTTTAAATCCTCCTTTCCACTTTACATTCAAGGATCTAGGGTTGAGTGGAATTTCACTATCATACCCTAGATCACTGTGAGATGTAGGGAAATTTGGATTAGGGAATTTAATTATCAATTTATCTTCTCTTATTCTCAATTGACCACTAAAACCCTAATTATGCAAATATGGCAATAAACTGATGAATAACAGAAAAATCTCTTGCAGATAGGAGTAAAATAGCAAATCACAGAGTACCTATTTTTAAAGTTTTGAGGCAGAACAGTCAGAGAGTAGGGTGCGGGCACCCAAGTCCAAGGTGCCAATTTCTTTGTGTGATCCTGACCTCCTTCCAACACTGATCTGCACTTTAACCTATATTTCTAGAGATTCAGTTATGGAGGACATTTGTGTGAGCCCCCAAGTCCTAGAAATGCTCTAGTGCCTAGCTTCTCTTTGGATCTCAAATCCTTGATGTCTCCCAATCCTTCTTGCTACTTCACTTTTCCTAAATGTGACACCTGTAACCTGCAATCACAAGACTTTGGGAGGAGGTTGTGGTGTTTAGAGGCTTACCTCAGTCAAGCCCTAGAGGATACTTAAGTCTTAGAACACCATTGTTAGATAAAGAGTACATGCCCTTGTGAAGCAAAGGCAAAAACCAAAGGAATTGATAATGAGAACACAATATAATATCACCTTGTAGTGAACATATCATGGGAGGAAGATTCTCTTCATTCCATGATGAAATGGATGCTCAAATTTGCAAATACAAACACACAAACCACACATGTCTGCTCTTGCAACACAATGAAAGCCTTGAATCACCTTGAGAACACATGAACATCATAATTGCCATGTAGTTTACAAATGAATGCCTAAACATGCTTTTATATTCAACTACAAACACTCCTGCTAAGATTTTCGTAATTTAAACTTACCATGTTGGCAAAGGACCCAAATAATGGTCATAAACTAACACCTAGAAATTGGGGCTACCCCAAAATAGGGCAGAACTAGGGCACGGGTGCCCAAGTCCTCCCCCTTATTTTGGGTAGGGTACAACTCAAGGGGTCCTCCTAGGTCCCATTTGTCATGTTACCTAGGGCTCATTCCATCGGGATGCCAAATTATGAACTAAGATGTCCTAAATGCATGTAAAAGACCCAGGAGCTAAACCTTATGAGGAAAAAGCCCCCAAGGGGACATTTTCTGATGTTACATAGTGGTTTCCTTGTTTTTGTCTTCATATGTGTCATCAAGTTTTCTAAACAGTCAAAATGAAGGGAGTGGAAGAAGAGTTGACAGAGTTTGTTATGGTAGCTTTTAGTGCACACTTTCCATTTCAACTTGATTTGTGGCTACACATGTAACAACTTCTACTCCTATAAAATATTTACCCCATGATTAGTTATTCTTGTTCCTGGTTGGTGGAAAATTGTTAAATGAAAATGTCACATCTGTCTTAAGGCATGAAGCTTGTCTAATCCCTTATTTCTATAAAAGGGAATTTAGGGCATTAGATAATGATCTTAAAAATTTTTTGTATCACAGTATATATAATTGTAGACTAGGTTTTCCTATTTTAAGTGTTATTTGAGAATAGACTTTCATGTACTTGGAGCTATTTGTATGATAGTATCAATTCATAAGTTTGAATATATTGTCAAAGTTCAAACTATATTGTCTCGTACAGTTGTGTTCTTTTTTACATTTATGAACACAAATTGATTAAAGATCAGTTTTGTTCATCTTCATAGTCTTTCCTATGTAAGAATATCCTTCTTAATAGATTTTACTCAAAGATTAAATTTAATGCTTTAAAGATGATATTGGATGTAGTAAATGTATGCAAGGATTCTAAAGTAGAATTAGTTTTGAACTATTCAAGGTGTAATGGTCTAATGCACTATTGCAGTATTTACATGAATTGGGAATATACTATTATATTTAGTTTCATTTATATTTGTTTTGACTCTATGACCCATGATCTAGGCACTGATCTCTTAGAATTATTTTCTTGATACATCTCCCTGATCATTCATATTAAAAATCAAAGAACAACTTTATTTCTGTATTATGTTTGTAATGTTTTGCCAATGTTCTCCTGCAAGAGAGTTGTGTTAAAAGATTGAGAATCTAGCCCATTTTCTTCAGCATATCATTAATTCTTTTGGCATATTTTAGAGAGAGCATATCTGTATTAGAAAATAATATTTTGAATGAAATAGTGAAAGATCTAAAGTAAAATACTATGAAGGGTACACCCACCCAGGTCTTGTAGAGCCTGAACTGAAGAGGAAAGGGATTAAATCCACTTTTCCTGTTCATTATCCAATCCCTCAAGGAAAATCCATTATTAGAATAGGCTATTCTATAGATTGCCCTTTTGAGATCATGTTGGGAATTTAAAACAACCAACATGCATATCTTGCAATCATTGCATTCCATGAGACAACATTTCTTTGAAACATCATGTCAAACAGTTCACATGCCTTGGTTATGCTTCCACACTTTGCATACATGTCTACAAGGGTAGTTGCAAATACAAAATCTCACAAAATTCCTATATCCTTTATGCTTTGATAGTTTTCCATACACTGTTCCAATGATCTTAATTTGGCATAGGTAGGGATGATGCTTGCAAAGGTTATGGAATTTGGTTTTATACATGCCAATTGTTGGCAAGAGACACTTTGTGGCTTCACTAGTGTTGTCATTTATGGCAACAAAGTCTATCCCACACATCCGCAGTACATAGTATGCCTATACTAGAAGTTAGATTGAAGATTGTTTTGATCAGGTGAACAAGAATAGAGTATGTAACAAGGTCTGACAATCAGGTCTGGATCTCTCAGATGGTGTAACTCAATAAGTTGCAGACTTGGAAAAGTAAAGAGGGGTATCATGACTACTATACTTCAGAGATTTAGCCTCTAGTGATAAATCAAGGAAAAGATATGAGGATCTAAGTGTTGGGTTCTAGTCAGGTAGAGCAGACAGAGGAAGAACTAACCGACAGAGTATCAGACTTCAATCTGGATGAGTAAATGGTGTTGATCAAGCAATTTGTGGGATCATACATTGTTGGTCGACATGATTAATGACTTCTAATCTATGTTTTTGATACACATCACAAATCAAGCATGGATTCAGCCGACAGAGTAATTACTTGCAGTGTTCTTACTGCTGACTAGCAAGTTGATAAAAATCCTTGATGCGGATATATATATATATCAGATAGATTTCAGCATGTGATATAGATAAAAAAAGAAGTGACGAAGGAAGGTGCGAAGAAAAGTAGAGATAAGTGTGGGAACAACAATCCAAGTCTGATATGTGATAGATCAACAACATTAAGCAGAGGAAGGATCAAGTGCATCAGATTAGTATATTGTGCCTAAACTGGAACTGAACTCTTGCATTTGTATATGCTTCTCATCAGTTCAAACACTTGATTATCTTTTGTAAGTTTTTTAGACAGTGAGTCTCTAGTAGGCAGTGTGCCTCTTGTGAGTAGTGTGCTCAGGCAGTAAACCCTAATTGGCAAGTGCCATTTTGTACTCCTTTATTCTTTTAACAGAGAATACAATCTTGGGTTAGTCACCTCATGGTTTTTCCCTTAACAGGGTTTTCCATGTAAAAATTCTTGTGTTATGTGTGTTGGTTTTATTTCTATTTTTATGATCACATATGCTTATATGTTTTGATCCTGCACTGATTATTAAGATAACAAAAGAAAATAAAGTCAAGGAAATTTTGAGATAACTAATTCACCCCGCTCTCAGTTATCTGCCTTGTTTCCAACAATTGGTATAAGAGCTAAGTTCCTCTGAACAAAGCCTAACAACTTGAGGAAGATCTAGGAATCTCAATGGATATATATGGTATGAAGGAACAACTTTAGTCTGCCCTAGATGATCTTGAACAATCTCATTCTGAAGTCAATAATTTGAGAGAAAGACTCAAACAAGCTGATGATTTCATAAATGAGCTAAAAGAAAAATTTAGTATCTCTGTGAAAAAGAGAAAGGAACTACTTCAAAAATTAGCCAATCAGAGTGAAGACAATGATACTAATGAAGATTTGAATGAGAAAAATAAGCTATGTGAGAAGCTGTCAAAAGAGGTCATTATGGTAAGCCATGAAATGGAATCAGGGGTTATGAGATTCACCCAAGAAATTGAAGAAAAAAGGAAAATTGAAGATAATCTAAAACAATCCCTCAAGGAGACAATAGAGGACTACCACAAAATGGATAGAATAATCAGGCATCTTGAATCTAAACTTGAAGAAGCTAGAGATAATGAAGAACAACTTGAGAATCAGATAGACACTCTTAAACAAGATCTTCAAACAACAAATGAATACAATGAGAAATTCAAGATAAGCTTAGCCCAACTTGAAGTTCTTCTTTAAATCCAAAAGAGGGTAGATGATAAGTGTGGCTTAGGATATGAGAAAGGTGAAAGATCTGGATGTAGTCAGAAGAACTTTGGATTAGGAAATCAAAGAAACAGGCCTAGAAGACCTCCAGTAAGGCAATCAAATGCTCAAAGATATCCATCCTTCAATGGATACTGCTTCAATTGCAACAATTTTGGTGATAAAGAAACTCAATGCAGAAGGAGAATGAATCAGACTAATCCATCCTTCTCTGTTCAATGTTTCAACTACAAAATGTATGGTCACAAATCTCATAAATGCAAAAATATGCAAATAAACAATTCATTCAATGGTAGATGCCTTGTATGCAATAGAATGGAACATATGGCTAATCAATGTAGATCAAAAGGATATCAATCAAATAAGCAAAGAAATGTTGTCTGTTACAATTGTAATAGATTAGGTCATATTAACAAATTTTACAGAAGTAGAAATTAGGATAGAAAAGGTCCGGTGCAACATAATCAAAAACAAGATAAGGGCAAAGGTAAAGTGAATACGGATGAAGTTCAAAAGGAGATGAGCAAGATTTGGGTGAATAAGAGTACATAAAATATTAGGGATGGATGCGCACCAGAATTTGGTGTTGATATTCCTTTCAAAAACTAAAAGGGTGAGCTCTGGCTCAGGGGGAGTCATAGAGAAAAACAAATTCCCCTAGCCAGTCAACTAGTGCCTAAATTTGGCACATGGGATACTGTGGATTGAAGAGTTCATAGAAAAAATCTACATAACCTTCAGTAAAAATATGAAAGATCCACATGGAGTTTTGCAAGAGTTCAACCGCTCAAGTTAATCTGGTTCTGACAGTGCTCTGGTAAAGCAGGATTTTCACAGACAGATCTAGTATTATTCAAAATTGAAATACTTTGATCTGCAGACCCATGGTATGATTGAAGAAAAGAAGATACATTATCAATCCTCATTGACAATGATTCCAAGTTCAGCGCAGTGATTCAAGAAGATCTCTCTCAAAACAAGGCAATTAGATAAATTAAGTTGTGCATTAATTACAAGAGAAAAATAGGGTTTGTGCAAGGATAAAAGGGTTCTTTCACTCAATGTTTGCACATTTGCATTCACAAAGAAGAAAAGAAGAGCTCTGCAACAAAGTTTCTACAATTCACTCATGATCAACTAGAAAATTGAATTCAACCAACGATTTGTTCCAGCTCCTATTTTGAACCCTAAAGCATGAAAAGGTTCTTCCATTTTCAAAATCTCTCTTTGAATCTTTTGCAAAATGGCTACTCCAATGGTTGTCAAGATCACTGATAGGCCGCGTCCTAAATTCAAGAAACACCACTATAAATCTCTAGAAGTTGATCCTTTAGGCGCATTTTCTAGCATTTTGCATGGGGTATTGCATGTAGAAGATGTTAGGGTCTATATCCATGCCAACATTGAGGAATTTGGAGACTCAAAATTGATGGATATCTATCACAAATAGCTAATAGATGAGAGTTTTGAACTAAAATCTCAATACAAGGCCCTCCGGGATGAACACTTCAGACATTGCATACACTTTCCCTATTTTGTAGAAGATGATTGGGTCTGGTATGCCCTAAGAAGGATGCATGATAATTTCATGTGGTTAATGAGGCCCTTCAAGATAAATAAAGATGCCATCAAGACAGTGACTAGACTGCATTCTTCCGGTGGGTTACCTGCACTTAAATCTATCAAGAACCAGATAGTAACTGAAGCCACCAGATCTAAATTTGACAAAAGAGCCATGACCATAGATGACATCATAGATCTGGATGTCAAGTTTGCCTCAATGATAATTGGGTACAAGATCTATCATTCTAGTAGGGAGAATTTTGTGTCTGGGACAACAATCTATGTAGCATATCAGATGTTAAGGGAAGATGTAGACTATGACCTATGTGAACTTCTCTTAAATCAATTGTTAGAAAACCTACAGAAGATCAAAAAGGATAAGAAGAATTCCTTAAAATATGGTTGTCTAATACTGTGTCTATTCTTTTATTACATGAATGAGCTACCTGGATCAAGTGGTTGGGTTTGGTAAAATGACAAACCGGTTACAATTCATATTAGAGATTATATGTATGGACTTGGTGATGCTCAAGCCCAAAACATAGATCTCTGGGGTTACTTCAAGAACTTCCAAAGCATGATGCAAGCCAGAGAGAGAATACCTCAATCCATAGTTGAAAAATATAAGGACACAGTGTGCTTCATGGTTGACACTGACCAATTCCTAATGGAGGTAGTTGAGCCTAGAATTGTGTGGATAATGCCTATGGGATATGAGGTCGATGAAAAAATCTTGGAGCTACAAATCCAACACCTGTTGAGCCAGCCTAAGGACCCTGAAGCAGAAAGGTTTGGCACCTTTCAAGAACTAAGTGTAAAAATACATGTTGAGTTAAGACAACCAAAGATAAAGAGGAAAGTAAGAAGGGAAGTTGAAGAAATTGCCAAAAGATTTAGCTTGTCAAAAAAGGCAGTAGATGCAAATAGAGAGAAAATGGAGAAGGCTAAGAAAGAGAAACAAGAAGCAAAGAAAGGAGATGTTCTGATACAAGCCTCCTCCTAGACTAGATCTTCCAAGAGCTCTACACCTACCACTCCTAAAAGCTCAAGGGCCACCAAATTGGAAGTCAAGACATCTGGAAAAGGAGAAAATATGATGAAGACCAAAGCCACAAGGTCATATACAAGCCTCAAAGATGATGAAGAAATAAAATCTGATGAAGAAATCAAGAAAATGAAGAAGAAGAAAACATCTGGGGAATTCTCTGCTAGTAAAAATAAGGAAGAAAAGGCAAAAGAATTTGTTGAAAAGCCCACTCTATCCATTGATGACATCATCAAGGCAGTTACTGTGGATGGGAACCTATAGCCAGTAATAGAGTTCTACGATGAATACAGTGATACTGACAAGAGGATTTGGGAAGAAGTTACTGTTAGGTACCTGAACATTTACAAGAAAGCTTTCATTAAAATTATATCATTAATTCCTAAAAGTCTAGAAAAGCTACTTGAACTGAGAAAAGAGAATGCAAAGGAAAAAGACCTAGAGATTTGTGAACAAATAATGATTTAACTTTATCCTTCTATCACTCCAAAACAAATGGACATGATTTTTAAAGATTGTAAGGATGAGTTTTGGAATAAGGCAAGAATGAATAAACTTATGCTTGAAGAAATTGACCAAGTAGCAAGTGAGACAAAAGATATCCTCTAGAATGCTTTGAAAAGATTCAATCTTCCTATTATGGAGGAATTAGTTGAAGAACCTTCTACCATGGATGTTGAAGGATTAAATGTAACCAATGAAAAATATTCTGATGTAGAAGGATCAAAAGAGATAGATGAAGAGAAGTCTAAGGACTTGGATTCCTCTATTCTAGAAGAGGAAGTTCATGAAGCAGTAAACACAGGTAACATCTCTCCTCTGGATCCCACTCTAGACATTCCAGATTCTGAAGCTGAAGGTTAAGGAAGAAAAGAGGAGAAAGTGAGTCAAGAAGAGGAGGTTAAGGGAAAAGAAGAACAAGAAGAGAAGACTAATGATGACTGTTCTGATATCCCAAAAGAAAAGAAGACTCAATCACCAGCAAGAGACACTGCAGAGGCAGTGAAGAATTTCTTAAACAAAGAAATGATGGAGATAGATGAACTTAAGCTATTTCAAGGGCCATTGAATTTTGACTCTCTCTCTCTCTCCAGTTTGGACAATGAAAATAGCATTCTTTGCTCAAGCCAAAGCAAAAGAAAAACTGCTGAAATCTCACATGGAAGACTATGAACTGTTGGAGATTGCATCTGGGATGCTAGAGAAGATCATGCCATCATTTCAAAAGGATCCTTTGGCATCTCCATCTGGTAACTTGAAATCTTTGGTAAATTCTATTAGCACTCATTTTGAATCTTTAGAGAAATTAGCAGAAACAAAGGTCTAGAAGGAGTTTTTAAGAAAAAGATTCACTGAAGTGCAAGGACTGATTACTAATGATAGGAGGACCCTAGACATTGGAATAAAGATCCTTGAAAATGCTCTTAAAGATGGTGGGGACATATACTAATTTTGTTTATCTTGGCCCAAAGTAACAGAGGACATTGAGAAGAAAGTGAAAGAACAAGAAGGTAAACTATCAAGTTTATCTCAGAATTTTGATCCCCTCACTACCTCTCTAATGAATCAAGAATGCTAGGCCATTGTTATCATTAATGAAATAAAGAGGTTGGACAAAGAAAAGAACATAATAAATAGAAGAAAGTGAAAGAACAAGAAGGTAAACTATCAAGTTTATCTCAGAATTTTATCCCCTCACTACCTCTCTAATGAATCAAGAATGCTAGGCCATTGTTATCATTAATGAAATAAAGAGGTTGGACAAAGAAAAGAACATAATAAACAGAATGAGTGAACTTAGAGGGATAATTATCCCTAAGTTAGAGGCAATGCATGAGGCCTTGACAGATGCTCAAACCACAGCCCGGACCAATGATATCGCAGATTTAAGAAGGGCAGAAGCATATGCATTTTTGTTGAGTGGTCACATCTCCATTTTGGATAGGATGAAGAAGAGATGGGCCATAGAGTTTGTACAGTTGAAGGCCACTTTTGCATATATACTTAAGTATATGTAAGTATAACATATATATACTTATGTGGCCATATATCAGATAATTTTTGCAAAATTTTGGTATGCAGATTCTGCCCTTTGCCATTAATGTCAAAGGGGGAGTGAGCAGTAGTGAAAAATATGGAATATAGCTAAGGGGGAGCTCCGATAAAATAATGCAAAAGATAGAGCATTAGCCAAGGGGGAGTTTACTGCGACACTTAGCCATTTTTCACTAAGTATTGCCATCAATGCCAAAGGGGGAGATTGTTGGCAAGAGACACTGTGTGGCTTCACTAGTGTTGTCATTGATGGCAACAAAGTCTATCCCACACATCCACAGTACATAGTATGCCTATACTGGAAGTCAGATTGAAGATTGTTTTAATCTAGTGAACAAGAACATAGTATGTAACAAGGTCTAACAATCAGGGCTAGATCTCTCAGATGGTGTAACTCAGTAAGTTGTGGACTTTGGAAAGTCAAGAGGGGTATCATGACTACTATACTTCAAATATTTAGCCTCTGGTGATAAATAAAGGAAAATATATGAGGATCTAAGTGTTGGGTTCCAGTCAGGTAGAGCAGACAGAGGAAGAACTAACCAGCAAAGTATCAGACTTCAATCCAGATGAGTAAATGGTGTTGATCAAGCAATTTGTGGCATCATATATTGTTGGCCGACATGATTAATGACTTCTATGTCTATGTTTTTGATATGCATCACAAATCAAGCATGGATTCAGCTGACAGAGTAATTACTTGCAGTGTTCTTGATGCTGACTAGCAAGTTGATAAAAATCCTTAATGCAGATATATGTACCAGATAGATTTTAGCATGTGAGGTAGATAAAAAAATAAGTGACGAAGAAAGGTGCGAAGAAAAGAAGAGATAAGTGTGGGAACAACAATCCAAGTCCGGTATGTGATAGATCACCAACATTAAGCAGAGGAAGGATGAAGTGCATCAGATTAGTATATTGTGCCTAAACTAGAATTGAACTCTTGCATTTGTAGATGCTTCTCATCAGTTCAAACACTTTATTATTTTCTATAAGTTTTGTAGATAGTGAGTCTCTTGTAGGCAGTGTGCCTCTTGTGAGTAGTGTGCTCAGGCAGTAAGCCCTAATTGGCAAGTGTCATTTTGTACTCCTTTATTCTTTTAACAGAGAATACAATCTTGGGTTAGTCACCTCATGGTTTTTCCCTTAACAGGGTTTTCCATGTAAAAATCCTTGTGTTATGTGTGTTGATTTTATTTCTGTTCTTATGATCACATATGCTTATATGTTTTGATGCTGCATTGATTATTAAGATAACAAAAGAAAAGAAAGTCAAGGAAATTTTGAGATCACTGATTCACCCCCCCTCTTAGTTATCTACCTTGTTTCCAACATGAATTGCATTTTCTTGAAATCTTATACATCCTTTTCAAAGAATCCATTTTGTGCATATCTTGTAATCATTGCATTCCATGAGATTGTGCATTTCTTTGAGGCATCAATTCAAATAGTTCACCACCTTATCTATGCTTCCACACTTTGCATACATGTCTACAAGGGTAGTTGCAAGTACAACATGTAACAAAATTCCTATATCATTTATGCTTTGATGGATGTCCATACTCTATTTATGCTGGCTAAGGTTGTGGAATTTGGCTTTACACCTACCAATTACATTTTCTTGAAAGTTTCTAAAGCCTTATCAAAGAACCATTTTGTGCATATCTTGCAATCATTTCATTCCATGAGACAACATTTCTTTGAGGCATCATGTCAAATAGTTCACGTGCCTTGTCTATGCTTCCACACTTTGCATACATGTCTCATAGGGTAGTTGCAACTACAACATTTGGCAAATTTTCCATATCCTTTATTCTTTAATGGATGTCCATATCCTATTCTGAAGATCCCATTTGAGCATAGACAAGGAGGATGTTGGCTAAGGTTGTAGAATTTGGCATTACACCTACCAATTGCATTTCCTTGAAAGTTTCTAAAGCCTTATCAAAAAAACATTTTGTGCATATCTTGTAATCATTGCATTCCATGAGACAACATTTCTTTGAGGCATCATGCCAAAAAGTTCACATGCCTTGTCTATGCTTCCTCACTTTGCATACATGTCTCATACAGTAGTTGCAACTACAACATCTGACAAAATTCCCATATCCTTTATGCTTTGATGGATGTCCATACCCTGTTTCGAAGATCTCATTTGGCCATAGACAAGGAGGATTTTGGCTAAGGTTGTGGAATTTGGATTTACACTCGCCAATTGTATTTTACTGAAAGTTTCTAAAGCCTTATCAAAATAACATTTTGTGCATATCTTGCAATCATTGCATTCCATGAGACAACATTTATTTGAGGTATCATGTCAGATAGTTCACATGCCTTGGCTATGCTTCCTCACTTTGCATGCATGTCTCATAGGGAAATAGCAACCACAACATCTAATGAAATTCCCATATCCTTTATGCTTTGATGGATGTCCATAACTTGTTCCAAAGATCACATTTGGGGATGGACAAGGAGGATGTTGGCTAAGTTTGTGGAATTTGACTTTACACTTGCCAATTGCATTTTCTTGAAAGTTTCTAAAGCCCTATTAAAAAGACATTTTGTGCATATCTTGCAATCATTGCATTTCATGAGACAACATTCCTTTGAGGCATCATATCAAACAGTTCACATGCCTTGTCTATGCGTCCTCACTTTGCATACATGTCTCTAGGGAAGTTGTAACTACAACATCTGATGAAATTCCCATATCCTTTATGATTTGATGGATGTCCATACCTTGTTCCAAAGATCCCATTTGGGCATAAACA
Organism: Cunninghamia lanceolata; assembly: GCA_027924645.1. NCBI lineage: Eukaryota > Viridiplantae > Streptophyta > Pinopsida > Cupressales > Cupressaceae > Cunninghamia > Cunninghamia lanceolata. The sequence goes on from BSBN01000576.1 coordinate 4,091,648, forward strand.
AGGAGGATGTTGGCTAAGGTTGTGGAATTTAGCTTTACACCTGCCAATTGCATTTGCTTGAAAGTTTCTAAAGCCTTATCAAAAAAATAGTTTGTGCATATATTGAAATCATTGCATTCCATGAGACAACATTTGTTTGAGGCGTCATGTCAAATAGTTCACATGTATGCCTTGTCTATTCTTCCTCACTTTGTATACATGTCTCATAGGGTAGTTGCAACTACATCATATGACAAAATTCTCATATCCTTTATGCTTTGATGGATGTCCATACCCTATTCCATCAAAGAGAGATAGAGGAGGGGAGGGAGGTAGAGAGGTTGGGAGGTAGATCTAGGTGAGAGAAAGGGTAGGAGGTAAAGAGGAGAGGGAGAGGGAGGTAGAGAGGTGAGAGAGAGATAAAGAGAGAGAGGGGGGGAGGGAAGTAGAGTGAGAGAGAGAGAGAGAGGGTAGGAGGTAAAGAGGTGAGAGAGAGAGAGATACTAACCTATAAAGGGAAGAGAGAGAGAATAGAGGGAGGGAGAGACCTAGAGTGGGCATAGAGAGAGTGTCAGACTTAGGGCAGACAACTGAGAGGGGGGTGAATCAGTTGTCCAAAACTTTTCTTCCAATTAAACACTTAAATCCACTTTGTACTTCAGCAACATAATGATAAATCAATCATGAAAACATAATGCATTAAATCAAGAGTAGAAACACATTAACACATAGGACACCAAGATTATGATGTGGAAAACCTAGTTAAGGGAAAAACCATTAGGTGATTAACCCAACATTGTATTCTCTATTAGAAGAATAGAAAGAACAAAATGGTACATGCCAATTAGGGTTCACTGCCCAAGCACACTGCTCACAAGAGGCTCACTGCCTACAAGAGACACACTGTCTACAAATAATAAGTATCACATACATGAACTGGAGAATAGCATCTTCACCATGCTTGAATTAGTTCCATTTAAGTCCAACACTTCTTCTCTACCTTTCACTCTCCTTCTCGCTACCACACTCACATCTCCACAAGACACTATTTGAAATAACTTTATAATCCCTTATTTATACAAGACATTGACTTAAGAATAATCATCTAAGTTGGCAAACATCTACAAGAACATCTGCAAGATATGTAACTCATCTAGTCAGCCAGTCTTAGAAAGAACACCATCATCCGGAACTAATTCTTCAATTGCAAGCTCAAACTATAATGCAGACCACCATCACAAACTAGACATGATCCAAGGACCTTCACAAGATTTCTTGAATCACCAAAAACATCCACACTTCATCTACTTACTGAAATCCTACTCTCCTTCATCTAGAACCTCAAGAACATAGTATGTCATCACTGTCACAAAGGAATAGATGGTTTTGGACTTTCAAACCACAAACCAATCAAGTTGACACTTTACAAAGACTTCCTCAACACTCCCTCAAATCCAAAGAACAAGATAATGCATTTCCAGATCTCACTGGACCTGTCTGTGTCACCTTGTCACCTCTGAACACCTGCTAGAACTGGTTTTACTTGAGCCACCACAACTTCTTCAGATCTTCATGTGGACCTCTGAAATCTTTACTAGATCATCTTAAGACACAAATCTAAAAACCCTTTAAACTGAATCCTTTGATCCTCATCTTAACTTGGACTTTTACCTTACTATCTTCACTGTTCTTCTCTGTTCTTGATATAACCAATTTACTCAATATTCTTAGCAAACAGATCATCCAATCCTTATCATTAATGCAACAGGAGTATATTGACATCAATGAAAACACCGGTTAGGCCCATACTTGCAACAATCTCCCCCTTTTGTCATTGATGGCAACATATGATGTGAAAAAGTGTTATGACCATCAAGACAAGAACTTTTCCTTACTGTCACAACTCCCCATATCAGCAACAACCATTCATATGTCTTCTCTTCCTTTCCTGCTCCCCCTTTGATCAGAAAACAATTATTTTGTACATGTCTTCTCTCCCCCTTTGACATCAATGGCAAAGGTCTCATACTTGCAACTCCAACATTTTAGAATCATACCAGCTACTCCCCTTGAGTGGCAGCTCCCCATCATCAATCTAGATCACAAGATATGACTGTGATATCCACCAGACTGATGCACATTAGTGCATCTTATTTCATCATCAAAGGGGCAATAACCCCTAACTTCTCCCTGAGATACTCAAAAGAGTCCTTAGGTAGAGGTTTAGTCAAGATATCTACAATCTGATCCTTGGATGGCACAAACTCCAATCTGACTTCATTCTTGTTCACTTGTTCTCTCAAAAAGTGAAACTTGATGGATATATGTTTAGTCTTTGAATGGAACACTAGATTCTTAGATATATTTATTGCACTTGAATTATCACAGAAGATTGTGATAGGCTCCTCATACTCTACTCTTATGTCTCTTAGCATTTGCTTCATCCACAAAACTTGAGTGCAACTACCTGCTGCTACAATGTATTCTGCTTCTGCAGTGGATAGAGATATTGCCTCTTATTTCTTGGTCAGCCAAGAAATTAATCTCTTCCTCAAAAAGAATGGTCCACCACTGGTACTCTTTCAGTCATCCACATCTCCTACCCAATCCGCATCTATATATGCATGAAGAGAGAAATCATGATCTCTGGGATACCACAACCCATACTCAACTGTTCCTTTTAGATATCTAAAAATCCTCTTGATTGCCATGACATGAGATTCTCTAGGATCAGCTTGAAATCTAGCAACAAGACCAATAGCATTCATAATGTCAGGTCTAGTATGAGTGAGATACAACAGTCCTCCAATCATTGACCTATACTTTTTCTGATCAGCCTTGGGAGAGTCATCATCTTTGCCCAATTTACATCTAGTTGCCATGGGAGTATTCATTGGTTTTGAGTCTTCCATCCTGAATTTCTTCAACAGTTCTTTCACATATTTGGTCTAAGAAATGAAGATTCCTTTCTTTGTTTGAGTGATTTGTAGACCCAAGAAGAAATTCATTTCCCCAAGCATGGACATCTCAAATTCACTTTTCATTTGATTTGCAAATATTTAACACATAGTATCTCTTTCTCCAAAAATGATATCATCAACAAACACTTCAACAATCAAGATGTTTTCATGATCAATTTTGAAATATAAATTACTGTCAGCAGTACCTTTGTTGAAACCAATCTTTAAAAGATGTTTATCCAATCTTTCATACCAAGCTCTTGGGGCTTGCTTCAGTCCATATAATGCTTTCTTCAACTTGCAAACCATATCACCATGATCAAACAATTGAAATCCATCTGGTTAATCAATGTATACTTCTTCTTCCAAGTCACCATTCAGGAAGGTAGACTTGACATCCATCTGATATACTTTGAAATATTTGAAAGCAACAAAAGAAAGAAATAGTCTGACTGCTTCAATTCCTGGCACCAGAGCAAAAGTTTCTTCAAAATCAACTCCTTCTATTTGAGAGTAACCCTTGTAGACCAATCTGGCTTTATTTCTGATTACTTCACCAAATTCATTTAGTTTGTTCCAGAAGACCCATTTGGTTCCAATCACATTCTTGTTTCTAGGTCTAGGGACAAGATTCCAAGTGTGATTTTTCTCAATTTACATCAGCTCTTCCTCCATTACTTTAGTCTAGTTTTCATCATTGCAAGCTTCATTCACTGTCTTAGGTTCAATTTTTGAAATCAGACAATACTCTTCTGAATCTTAAGCAATCATTCTTCTTGTTTGTACACCTTTTCTTTTATCACCTATGATCTGATCTTTAGAGTGGTTCAGTCTTACATACCTAGGAACTTTGGGAGTTTCTTGTACATCTGATTCTTGATTAGGCTCATTAAAACTCATCTATTCTTCCTGATTTACCACATCAGTTTGAATCTGAATTACAGAAGGGGCTTGGATGCATTGAATCAGAACACCATTCTGATCATCTTCATCATATTCATAAAACCTTGAGGGTTTTTCAATTCCTTCATCAACCTTCACATTTGTACTTTCTATAATCTTTCTCAATCTCTTGTTATAACACTGATATGCTTTGCTTTGAGTAGAGTAACCTAAGAATATTCCTTCATCACTTCTAGCATCAAACTTGCCTAGATCTTCATCTCTTTCGATGTAACATTTTCTACCAAAGACTCTGAAATACCTTACAGTAGGAGTGATGCCAAACCAAAGTTCATAAGGAGTCTTACCAGTATTGCTTCTGGTTTGTAATCGATTGAGAGTATAGACTACAGTGCTAACATCTTCTCTCCAATAGATCTAAGGAACATTTGCTTCCATCATCGTTGTCCTAGATGCTTCCTAGATGGTCCAGTTCTTTCTCTCCACTACTTCATTCTGCTGTGGAGTCCTAGGAGCAGACAATTGTCTCTTTATTCCATGTTTCTCACAAAATTTTATGAACTCACCAGATGTGAATTCTCCACCTCTATTAGACCTCAGGCATTTCAATTTTAATCTGGTTTCATTCTCTACCATAGCCTTGAATATTTTGAATTTCTCAAGAGCTTTTGATTTCTCTTTCAGAAAAGTTACCCATATCATCCGGGAATAGTCATCAATTAGTAACATGAAGTATCTATCACCTTGCACACTCCTGATTCTTGCCAGACCACAAAGATCAGTATAAACTAAGTCCAATAACTCGGTAGAAGATTGTTCCTTGCTTTTGAATGAGATTCTGCTTAGTTTACCCAACTGACATTCCTTGCACAAACTATTTGTAGGTTTCGCCAATTTTGGAAGATCTCTTACAACCTGAGTATTGCTTATCTTGATGATATTATCAAAGTTCACATGACACATCCTCCTATTCCATAACCAACTTTAATCAATTTGCACAAATAGACAACTTTTACCAGTACCAACTAAATGGAAGATATTACCTTTTGTTTGAGTACCGGATGCAATATTTGTTCTAGAACTTTCAAAGATCTTGCATTTTCCATTCTTGAATTGGAGATCATATCCTTTGTCCACTAACTATCCAACACTAAGTAGATTGTGCTTCAATCCTTCAACATACAGTACATTACCAGTTTTGTTCCTTCCATCAAAAGAAATAGTTCCTCTACCACTGATTCTACCATCAGAATTATCACCAAATTTTACCACTCCTCCTTCATACCTTTCCAAATCTATGAACTTATTTTTGTCACCTATCATATGGTGAGAGCATCCACTGTTAATGACCCAGTCATCCTTTTCTTCAACTTGAGCAGCTAGAGCTTTTACTACAACTTTATAATTGATAGATTCAGAGTGCATTGGTTCTTCTTTCTTGATGGCAATAAACACCCATTCATTTCTGGATTTGTTTCCTAACTCTGATTCATCATCTGTTACTCCTACATTATCATCATCTTCATGAACATAGTAAGAGTTCTTTTGGAACCTTGCTCTGTTAGGATTTGGCCTTGAAAATCTTTCCGAACATCTGGAGGCAAAATGACCAATCTTATTGTAGTTAAAACACTTAAAAGGCAATTTTCCTTCATACTTACCGGATCCTCTTGGCAGTCTTTTTGCAATAAGGCCTTCAAGTTGAGCAGTTTCTACTTCTTTTTCTTCCAAGTCTTTTCTTGCTTTTTCATACCATGATAGTTTCCTTGAAGATTTCTCTCCTGGATCAAACCTTTGTTTACCTTTTACAGAGGCACTGGCTTTGAAGGCAGATTCAATCTTGGGAGGGTCATCTCCAAACTCAGTCATTTCAAATGCAGCCAATTTACCAGCCAATTGATCTCTTGTGACAGTTGTATGGGCTCTGAATTCTTCAATGGCAACAACCTTGATTTTATAAGAAGCGGGAAGGGATCTGAGAATTTTGCCAACAATCTCATCTTCATCCAAGACTCCACAAACAAGCTCATTTACTCTTGGCATGAAAGTAGTGATATTTTCATCTTCTCTCATCTTAAGATTTTCAAATTTCCCTTTCAGACTCTGTAGCCTTGCACATTTAACATACTTGTCTCCTTCATGCAAATGTTCTAGTTTTTCCCAAATCTTAAAAGCAGTTGGTAGGTCAACAACATTTGAAAGCTCTAAATCAGATAATGCACTTAGAAGAGCTTCTATAGTCCACAGATTGTTTTCATCATCTATGATTTCATTTGGGGCTTTTAGACCACCCTGTGGAGGAGTATACTTTGTTGAAGCCATGGTCCAGTACTGCATTCCCATACATTGCAAATGACCTTTCATGCGACTTTTCCAAAGATCAAAATTGGTTCCATCAAACTTCAGACTATCCTTCTTGTAGGATGACATCCTGGATCTCCTCAAGTGGTTAAGCTCCTTTTAGAGGAACTTGGCTCTGATACCAATTGTTAGACTTAGGGAAGACAACTGAGAGGGGGGTGAATTAGTTGTCCAAAACTTTTCTTCTAATTAAACACTTAAATCCACTTTGTAATTCAGCAGCATAATGATAAATCAATTATGAAAACATAATGCATTCAATCAAGAGCAAAAACATATTAACACATAGGACACCAAGATTTTGATGTGGAAAACCCGGTTAAGGGAAAAACCACAGGGTGATTAACCTAAGATTGTATTCTCTGTTAGAAGAATAGAAAGAACAAAATGGCACATGCCAATTAGGGCTCACTGCCTGAGCACACTACTCACAAGAGGCTCAAAGCTTACAAGAGGCACACTGTCTACAAATAATAAGTATCACATACATGAACTAGAGAATAACATCTTCACCATGCTTGAATCAGTTCCATTTAAGTCCAACACTTTTGCTCTACCTTTCACTCTCCTTCTCACTACCACACTCACATCTCCACAAGACACTATTTGAAATGACTTTATAATCCCTTATTTATACAAGACATTGACTTAGGATTAATCATCTAAGTCAGCCAGTCTTAGAAAGAACACCATCATCCAGAACTAATTGTTCAATTGCGAGCTCAAACTCCAATGTGGATCACCATCACAAACTAGACACAATCTAAGGACCTTCACAAGATTTTCTGAACCACCAAAAACATCCACACTTCATCTGCTTACTAAAATCCTTCTCTCCTTCATCCAGAACCTCAAGAACACAGTATGTCATCACTGTCACAAAGGAATGGATACTTTTAGACATTCAAACCATGAACCAATCAAGTTGACACTTCACAAAGACTTCCTCAACACTCCCTCAAATCCACAGAACAAGATAATGCATTTTCAGATCTCACCAGACCTGTTTGTGTCACCCTATCACCTTTGAACACCTGTCAGAACCAGTTTGCTTAAGTGAGCACAACTTCTTCAGATCTTCATGCAGACCTCTAAAATCTTTACTAGATCATCTTAAGATACATATCTACAAACCCTTTAAACCATATCCTCTTATCCTCATCTTAACTTGGACTTTTACCTTACTATCTTCACTATTCTTCTCTGTTTGTGATATGACCAATTTACTCAATATTCTCAGCAAACAGATCATCCAATCCTTATCATTAATGCAATAAGAGTATGTCAACATCAATGACAACACTAGTTAGGCCCATACTTGCAACAGAGAGGTGAGTGAGAGAAGAGAGGGAAGGACTGAGAGAGAGAGAAGGTAAGGGTGAGATGATTTTATTTCACAATAGCGCGCAAGCACATTATAATGTGCTCATGTTATTGTTTACTTTGGTAATTTCCAAGCCTTTGGCTTTGATTTGCCTTGGGCTTCCAACCCAAAGGCTTGGACTGAGTTTTGAATGTCCAAAGACGTGTTTTTGTAGATTGTAAAAAAAATTACATAATCTCGAGTGTGCTCCCCATCAAGTTTGTAGTTGTTTCAATGACAATTAAAAAAAATACCATGATAATGTTAATCTCTCTCTTAGCTTTCTAACCATATAATTTTTTTCACTTTTTGAGTATGTTAAGGTTTTCATCTTTAATTTATTTTGTTAATGTATCTATTTTTTATCAAAAACTAGTGTGTGGTATTTTTGGCTTTATTTTTAACCATTCATCAAAATTTCAAATAAATTACATTTTTAGAAACTAGACAACATTCTACATGTATTAAAAAAATTTGGATTTTGGATTAGTTATCAAAAAATTTAGGGGGGAGTACGCTTAATTTTCTATTTTTTCAAGATGTGTCCACTTTGAGAATTAGTAAAAAATCAATTATTCATGAAACAATTATCAAAAAAATTGAGGATAAACTACATGGTGTTAGCTAATTCTGAAGTGATATTTGAAATAGTAAAAAAAGTTAACATTTTAGGGTGGCCACACCAAACACTATTTTATGTTTTTTGAAAAAAATAGGACCAATTTGTGTGTCCCTCCTTTTTGAACCCCTTAATCTCAATCATTTAAAAAAAAATTAGTAGTTTAGAAACTAGATTCGGATCATTACGACTCTTGTTTTTGTTGTATCTTCAAATTTTGAGTGTAAATATGTTTAATTTCTCATCCAACATCAGTCTTTCCTGATTTCAAAAAAAAGTGGCCACTTAAGAACCCCTTTTGGTCCCCCATCTTTGTGCACTTACTTTAACTAATAAAAAAAGTACGAAAAATGTAGAAAATTGGAAAATTGATGTTAAACAAAAGCGCCTCAATTTCACCCAAATGTGACCCAATTCGGTCAAATGTGCCTCTCTATGACCCATCTTTGGAAAAATATCAAACTCTATATAAAATTGTTATACTCAAGGATGTGGGTCCCACCGGATGTGTCAAAATGAAGATAAGAAAAATCAAAAGAGAAGTAAAATGCAAAAAGATAACAACAAATCAATTACCTTTACCTCAATCGATTTCTCTTCTCCTTTGATATGCAAGATCGAGCTATGATGAAATGATAGTGAATGTGGATTGTATGTGGATTGCTCAAGAATTTAACATGGCTTTGGTATGATAACGGATTTATGAAGATAAATTAATAGGATAAGTTTATGTGTAAAATATTCTTATTCATGGCTTGGATGTGGATCAATTTATAGACTTTCAAAACATGATGATCAATGGTGGAGGATGGATAGAGAGATCAATGATTGAAATCAGTTGAGGAGAATTGGTAAGGGAGTTAACAAAAATTCATTGATTAGTTAACTCATTTGTGTCATTTGATTGATTAGTTGCATCATTTGATTAATTAGTTGTGTCATTTGATTAATTAGTTGCATCATTTGATTGATTAGTTGCATCATTTGATTGCATAGTTAACTCTTTTCATGGAGAGTGATTAGTGGAGAAGATTGTGGAGTTATTTTTATGAAATAGATAAAATGGAAATTAGAGGAATACTAGAAGAAAATGGAAGTTAATTTGATTAATAAATGAATTGCATTAATTTATTTAATAGATAGGAGAAATGTTAGTTTATTGATTAAATAATTAAAATTATTTAATTAATGGATAGAGGAATAATTAATAGATTAGGGAAATGATGTCAATGGAGAATAATTGATGATATAGAAGAATAGTTAATGATGTGAAAATGCGTTAGTCAGTTTTAGGTGTCTACAACACTTACTCACCTATTGAGCCAAGATAAACATAAAAATAAAATATAGTTGACCTTGTATAACACCATGGAAATAAGACCATTACGTCATTAATGGGGCATGGAAGAACTACTAAAGAAATGTTAATATGGTCATTAATAGGTTGTCAATTACTTTACCATTGTGACAAAATAATAGCAATTTTGAAACCAACAATCAATGGTCAATGCTAAAACATAAAAAATGACAAAATAAAGGAATGCATGGGTTAAATAGGGGATTATGACCCAAGAAATAGTCTTGCAAATATAGACTCTTAAGACATGATGACTACAATGAAACAATATTGGTGATGAAAGAGCATCGCTGGGTGTCAAGGCCATATTACATCACCCAAAAATATTTTTCTTTCAATTTTTTTAATTCATTTGTTTGTTTGCTAGTTTTGGTTGTTAGACAGTTTCATAAGAAGTCACCACAAAATAGTATTTTGTGTCATGGTTTTGAGAGTATGTTTTATAGTGATAGATGGATGCTTTATCCACATTTGGGAAGAATCAAATCAACAAAAGGGTGTAATTTGGTTTGTGAATGTCTACTAGACTGATAGTTTTTCATAGTTGTAACTTTTCCCACTTGCATTGAATTATTTGAAGTTTGTACCAGCAAAGGAGTATACGAAAAGGTTTTTTGGATCCCTGAGGATTATGTTGTGCACCACATGGAAATTATCCACCATTTCCATCATATGGATTTAAAAGTTTGTTAACACTGGCTAACTACATTATTCATAAGGCCTAGAGCTTTGCGCCACCTTGTAGCCAATGTGGATCATCTTTGAGGTTTGGGATTTCTATATAAATAAGGCTTGTAGTGGATTGAAGGATCATCAAAGAGAAAAAGTAGAGAATATGGTGAGTTGAGAATAATTATGTTAAGGAAAGAATTAAATAAGAGTGGGGCAGTGGAGTTAGGATAAAAAGTTAGCATGAGGTTAAGAGTTTGGGATGGAGTTTGAGATTGATAATTAAGATGTTAATAATGTAGCATGCAGGAATGTAAAAGGTTTACTCCATTTATTTTAATTTTATGTTAGTAATGGTTGTGGCTTGGCATGTAGGAAGTACATTTTGGAAAATTTTGAGTAGTTTATTTTTAAGGAGGCCATTGCAGTAAATTATAATCATTCAAGTTTGAGAATTCAATATAGTTGTGTTATTGTTCTATTTTCTATTGTGTTATTATATTGAGTATTTTTTATGAGGAAGGAGTCCACCCAAAACACATACAACAACAATTTATAGATTTCAAATATACAAGAACAAAATCTCAAGAAAAATTAGTTAAGCAAATTGCAAACTATTTCATAATTTCTTCATTAAACTTGCCTAGAAAAGGATACAAATATGAAATACAATCACCAAGGTCATATACCATCTTATTATAGAAATATGGGTTGTATTACAATAGAAATATATGACTTACAAGGACTTTTGGATCTATCTTTTGTTATCTACATGGCCTCCTTATTCATATGAATAGGAATTGCCAATAACTCCCACTATCCCACTGCCTTGGAACTATTAAAAATAGGCTATAAATACATGTAGTGCCCCTCACCTTGCCTTCTGTCAGACTGATAGTTATCCTAGTAGGACTAGACATTATGACATTTTGTTTGATGATCGATTCTCTATTATTATGCTACTTGTTTATGGACATGTTATGATGACATCTGTGGAAGTTTTAACTATTGATATTTTATGTTTTCACAGTTGTATGGACATACTAGATGTGGTGGATTAATTTAATTCAGAGCTTTATGTTTTATCTGATCTTTGTAATGATGTTACTATTGATGACTGCTTGTATAAGATCGTATGTAACTAATTGTCCCATCTTGATTGTTCAAAAGATAGTTGTTATGCATAACGTAGTGACTTGTCAATGTGTTTATGTGAATGGAACAGTGTCGCATTACTCGTGCTTGAGTACCCTGCCACACTATAACTTCCATTCACTGTATGATGATATATATATTTTCATGTTTGACTATGAGGTTTGCTGCAGGATGCAGGTATCGGGCATCGACTCCACCTGAACTACTAGGTCTGAGCGTGCCCCAGCCAATGAAATCATTGATCGGAGTTAGCATAAGGTTCCCTACTCAGTCAACATCCTCGAAGAGGATGAGTATTTTGTATCTTGTCTAGTCATCACTATCAGTTAGACTATTTGTTTCTTTTGTTATCGTCTTGTCTTGTGGCCTTGCTAGGTGGTTAGGTATCATTCTGTAGGTTGGATTATTCAATTAGAAATGTTTGATTATAGCTTGGGTTAGTGTTTCATTAAAACAAAGATAATCTCAAGCTAGAGTAAATAAAAACTTTCAAAGGGAAATAATGTGTCGTTTACTAATTATAAATAATGTAATTGTTTATAATTAGTAAAATTACTACGAAAATAACAAATAAATAAATATAAACAATTTTAAATTGTGTTAAAATAAATATTTAGTTAATATTAAAAAAATAAAATAATATTATTATTAAGAATTTTGGAAGAGAAGTTAGGGTTATCGCTTTGGATCATGTGTCCGGTTCCTAAAAAGGTGGAGGAAGAAGGTTCTAGAGAATTTAGGGATCTCTTTTTAAAGAGGAAGGGGGAGAATGGAGGGGAGTCAGTTTTGGGAGGAGGTAGTTTTGGAAGAGCTGAGGGAGTGATTCTAGCACCAAATCTTTAGGGTAGCCAAGCATTCGATCCAGGTGCCATTGTTTCCTAAATTTCTATCTCTGTTTTCTTTGATATGAATGATTGGAATTTGATTGGTTTTTTTGCTTGATTGTATTTGTCTGAGAGTTTTTGACTCATACCCAATTTGTGCATCATGGCACCCTTCCAGTAATAACTCTATGAATGTTTCTGTGAATCACTCCATTCTGTACCCCGATATTCTCTCTATAATAATATTGCAATTTCTTGAAAGTTTTTATAGTTCTTCTTTTTAACAAATCCATTTTGTTCATATCCTGCAATCATTGTATTTCATGAAATGACATCTCTTTGAGACATTGGTCAAGAAGTTCATATTCCATGTCTAGGCCTCTGGGTTTAGCATACATGTCCGCCAGAACATTTCCAACCGTTATATCTGTCAATACATTTCCAACCATTATTTCTTCTAAACTTCATGCTTAAATGGTTGTCTTAACCCTCTTCAGATCTCCCCCCAGCAAATCTTACTCCTGCCAAATGAAGTTGCCTAAAATTTTTAGGGTCTTCTAATAAATCATTCATTTAACCAACCTGCTGTTATAGTTGTCAGAGTTGTTCGCACCCATAGCTTTTTATCTGATATTTGTTTCTATCTGCTATCACATTTGAGGCCTTGATGTTTATAGTTGTAGTGGAAATGCATATAATTGAAGTATTAAAAGTTGTTCTAGCAATTTTATTTGAGAACTTATCAAATTTCTTTCCATATAATTTGCTATTTGATGGACAATGACATCCAGTGAAGGAGCATTAGCAGAATAGATATTTGCCTTCATATTAAGGAAACTCAGAAATAAGTGTTTGTGTATGTAATTGAATTTGGATTGCAATTTTTGTTTAATTTATTTTTCTTTTAAAGTATCTTGCATTTGATAGTTTGAGAAGAGTTTTAGTACTCCACAATATTGGCGTAGGCTTTCAGTGCTGTAGTTTAATCTGCTTGTATTACATTTTAGCATAGGTATTAGGTTTAAATTCTCCAAAATATTTTCCTCATTTTGGAAGGAGTTTTAGTAACTCATGAACATTGTATTGGGCTATTTCTCACTTTCAAATTAATTGCTTCATATAATCTATTCAAAAATTAGATTTGCTAGTTAATAAAATTATTAAAATCTTGCTATAGGAAGTTATTATTTTTTATACAAAATGCATGTAGTATCAGTAAATTATTAGTGGATGAAAAATAATTATTATTCATTGATTTGTGGTGTAATATATTATTATTATTATTATTATTATTATTAATATGATTATTATTTACCATAGTAGTTGAGTAAATAGATGCATTAATCATTTAGAAATTTAAAATAATGTTACCCGTAAAATTGTTGGGTAAGTTAAATTATTACGGTATGGAATTATAAAATATGTATCTTGAATTGAATTAACAATTAAAACTAGTTATGAAATTAGTTGGTAATTATGTAGATCATTTGAATTATCTATATTTTGAAAAAGAATTACTGGTAAATAAAGAAATACGTATAAGTAATGTTTCTAGGATTAAGATTTAAATTTAATTTTCTATTGTTTTAATTAAGAATTTTATAACTCATAGTAAGGATGCCTTTGTGTTGATTAGTTTGTGTTAAAAGAATGGTAATATTATTATAACTTGAGGGTAAATGTAGTGTGGGGAATAATGAATTACAAGCATTAGGTTAAGATGGAAATTAGGTTTTTTTTTACAGTAAATATTAGTACTTTTGTTGTGAATAAGATGTAAATTGTTATTGGTTGTTTGACCATAGAAGAAATGATGGTTATGTAGAGTAATTTAAAGTTGTTTCTTTTTACTTTTAAGTTAAATATGTTATTAGGAGATTTAGGGTTTTTAAATGTTTATAAAATAAATAGGAACCCTCAAGTTTATCCTCAAGAGTTGAATTTAAATTACATTGTAATTACTTAATTAACTTGTTTTATAAAAAAAAAGACTAATAGTGGTTTACATTTATATTTATATCTTTAGAATTTAATTAAATAGTTGTTTTAATAAATATTTACATGTAGTTATTTTAATGTTAATACACTAGTTTTCTTTACAGATTGAATATAGAATGATATTAATTTTACGGTTGGGATTTAAAATTACAAAGTAAATATTTACCCAATTTATATTATTTTCTAGTGTTTGTTTCCTCATATTTTATTTAAATCTAAAATAATATTAAGGAGGCCTCAAACCGATAACCAAAGTCTATGCGTTGGAAATTAATTATTCTTTTATAATAAAAAGAAGTATATTTATTTTGGGTTATAACTTTTAGAATCTAATTAAATGTAGATTTAGTAAATAATCTTATTTAGATATTTAAAAGTAATTTGTTGATTTATTCTAAATTAAAAAATGAATTGTAAGTTATGTTTAAATCTGATATAGTCAATTAGTGTGTAAAATAAACATAAATATAATAAGGTTACGAGACTTGATTTGCAAAAGTGAATTAAATATGTCATCATGGTCCCTATGTTATTGCATTTGCCTAAGTGGTTAGTTCCAGAGGCACAGGATGGTTATGTATTTACATCATGCATTGGGTTGATAAGTGTTTCAAGATAATGAAGTTATAAAAGTATGTTGCCTCTTGTTATGTATGAGAGTTTAGTAAGTGATAATGTGAATTGATGAATATTCAGAGTTGTGAGTGCATTATGAGGAGGTAATAATTCCCTTTGTGGATGTAGTGATTGTTCATTTGATTGTATTTATCCTTGTATTGAGTTTTGTGAAATGGGGAGACATTGAATACTGTAACGGAGTGATGTTTATGGACAATATTTTGTGAGTTGTCCATGTTATTAAGTTGATATGCAAGAGGGTTAATGCATCACATCATTATATATACATGTGGATATGAGGATAATTGTTATGCAAGATGGTTAATGCCTTGCATGGTTCATGTATCCTCGTTGTCATGATGATGTTTGCTATGCTTATTGAGTGGGCTTTTCTAGTTGTAGGTAGGGGAGTGGCTCTCAATGGGGGCCGGAGCCCAACGTGGTGTCCAGGACAACCCATGTGGGAGTTGGATAACTCAGTGATAACCTAAATAATGAATTAGGAGGGGTTGGGTAGTTAATCACACTAAATAAAGATAAGTGGATGCCTCACTCATGGCTCAAGTGCTCGTTTAGGCTTGAGATGAGATGAGAAGGCCTGGAATGGCAAGATCAACTACCTTGTCCTCATGAAAGGTATGTTGATTCCGCATGAGTGTTGTATGGGGGCCAGGAGTCAGGAGAGGCTACCAGGACAACCCAAGATGGGGGCTGGGGCCTAGGAAGGCTTACCAAGACAACCCATGATAAGCCATGTGATGACACTCCTTCCTACTGCAGCCTAGCATTCCCTAGTTATATTCTTCCCATTCATTATGTGTTTGCCTCTGGAAGTGTTGTTAAGTTTTTTGTGATATTGACTTGTGTTGTTGGAGTCATGTGTTGTCTTTGTTCTTATAGTCTTCTATCTACCTGACTGTATGTTGTAGTGGGAACCTTATGTTAACTCCTAGCTCGGGGGGTGGACCTCAGGGTTCCACATGGTCAAGTGGAAGAGCTTTTATATCCATTGGTTTTTCCCTTGCTATTGTTCATGTGTGAGGAGGATGTATCTTGTGTATCAGACATTAGATCTTGTACCAGTTTATGTATTAGTTGATTCATAACGTATGTATTCAAATGAATTCAGAAGGTGATAATGTAACAATGTAATATTGTACTCATATGTGAGGAGAAATTGTAACAATGTACTAGATCCTGATGATTATTTATCTGATGTTATGGAGATGTAAATGTTTATTGATTTAATGCAATAGGTTAAGAATGATCTACTGATGTTAATTCATGATGTGTGTTAGATTATGTTAATTGTTTTGTCAAGTAATGCAACCATGATATCTTAGAGGACAAGTCGTTAGTTCAAATGATGTGTTTAGATATGTTAACATTACTTTGTTACTTTATTCATTTAAAAAAAAAATATCCTGTTTGTATAGCATGGATGTGTTGTTCTCTAAGGTGTTCATGGCAGGGCGTTACAATACACATCAACACCACTTAGTGTAATTTGTCCCAATTTAGGCTTGCTTTGAAATGTGTAACTCCCATTTGTGCACCAAAATGAACCCAATTGTCCTTTTTCTAGCCCATAAAGAATTTTAAAATTTTAAAATTGAGAAACTGGGTAGCACAACTTTCAGGAGCCATAACTTTTGAATCATGTGTCTAATTGATGAGTTGTTTGATGCATTGGAAATATCATGAAGAGATATATCAAGATATAACCCACTTCACCAGTTACAAAATTTTTTGGGCCATTTAAGAATGTCTAAGTGCTTCAAATTTGATTCTAAAACTTTTTTGGGAACTTAAAAAATAGAAACTTTAATATCTTGAAAACCAGACATGATCTTGGGACAAACTTTACCAAGAATGTTTATTTGACTATTTCTAATCTTTGGGGAATTTTAGACCCAATCACTTCTCTGATATAAGGTTACTAAAAATAGTAAGTCCTCATATTCTTAGACTTTTTGGAAACTTTGAAGGTTCTAAATCATTATTCAAGCAAATGAGTATCTGCAAAAACCAAAATTAAATGAAATAGAAAATAAAATCATTTTTTTAGTGATGTAAGATTTCTCTACACCTCTAGATCCTCTAGCATCAGATACCCAAGGTAATTTGAGAAGTGGCCTTGTCACATCTCCAATGTGTGAGGCAAACCAATGTGGTCAACCACTGCTTTGTATTACCATGATGAATCTTCAAGAAACCTTCCTCTCCATTTGACCAAGTATTCTTCATACTATCTATTTCTTGTGCTCCTTCACATATGATTATCTAAGATTTCTTCAATTTCTTCCTTCTTTGAAATAGGTGTTGGGATATGCCACTATCCTTCTTCTTGTCTGTCTTTTATACTATATTCATGATATTATATCAAATCTACAATATTGAACATAGCTGAAATATTGATCTGAGTTGGAAACTCAACTTCATAGGTGTTCCTTGATTCATGTTTCTTCAAAATATTACAAGGTCCAAATTTCTTCATCTTTAGTTTTGTTTAGTGGAAAAATTGTAGCTTTGTCTCAACTAGGTTAAGTGCTACAATTTCACCATGCTAAACATTGGGAGGACAAGGATTGGGCTCTAGATCAAGCTACTAATCACTATGTCTATCCCTTATACTTGTGTGATCTAATTTCAAGAGCCTAACTAAGGTTTTGTTAAGTGTTTTGTTCATAAACCAAGTAAAACCCTAATTGTGCCTTAAATCAAAGATATTCAGAATCTAATAATGAAATAGGCAATATTGATCATAGAAATGTAGAGAAAGGGTTTCAAAGACTGTGCACCTTGATTTTGAGGGCCAACTCAACTAGGGTGCCCTCTCTTTAGTCTTGAAAGTTCCCAACACTGAAAATCCTCTGCACAGGCTATCTGACACTCCCAAATGGCTTCCAGATCCTAGAAATTTCCCCCAGTTAGACTAGGGTGCCCACTCTTTAGTCCCACAAGTGTCAGAATCTAGAAATTTAAAAGTTTGTAATGACTCTACCTACAATATCCTCCTTTCTGTAGATTATTTCCATCAAAACTTGCAAAACATGATCTGCACCTACAAAAGAAGGAAAAAGATGTTGCGGCTATATAGGAGCTTGCCTCAGTCAAGCCTCGTCTTTGGTATTTCTACTTTAATAATAGCCAGAGATAAAGATTTGTAGAAGTGTGTGCAAACCTAACAATGTGTATGCAAAAATATCAAACCCTAGATGTCTCAATCAAGGGAAGATCAACAACTTTCTTTGAATCAATAAACACATACAACTTCACCTCAAGTAGATGAAAACAAATGAAGACTTGCATGAACAAGAAGGTGAATCAACAAGGTCTATAGAGGATCTCCAAGCTTGATGTTGGAGGCTTCAACCCTTCTCCCAGTCATGCAAAGGGTGTACAAACCCTAGGAAGAGCAAGACAGACTCAAGATCTTGATTCCTATTCTCCATGATAGAAAATACAAAATACTTTCAAGAGCTTGAACAAGTCATTAATCTTCAACAATAATTTTGGCAAAGTTTTGGCATCAAGCTTGCATAAGAATTGTGTTTATTAAAATGATTTTCAAATGTTTTTCTATATCTAGATTTAGGGAAATTCAAATTTTGAAATAACATCTTGATATTGTGTGAAAAATGAGAATCTGAATACAGAATCCTGAGGCATATGGCGGTAGCTGACACCTTGAGAAAATTCAAAATCCTGAGAAATAGGGGAGGACTAGGGTGTGGCTGCCCAAGTCCAAGCCCCCCATTTTCTACTCAGATCCACTTTTTGGGGGTCCTAGGGACCTATAATTCAAATTCCCTTTCCAGGTTCTATCAAAAGGTTACCTCAAAAAGTGAACATTTTTCCACTAGACTTAGTCAATCAAGGTTTTGGGAAGGTCAGAAAGAGAAAGGTTGAGAGGTCACCCAAAGTGAGGAGCCAAACTAAGGGAAGTTGTACCATACCATACAGGATGACAATTTCTAACATTACAATTAGCCGCCACTTTAGTGGCCATATGACACTACGTGCATATGCAACTAAAGGAAAGTAAATGCATCAATCATGAAAAGGATAACCCAAAGGATACTGTAGAGGAAGATGAAGTGTTGTCACTAAGAAGGAAGGATCCCCCAAGTCTATAACCCTGTAAGTTTGAATGAATGTTGTATGACTTATGCATTATATGATCACTGTATACCTTTTTGATAAGCCTTGAGGTGTTCAAGAGTGTTAATTCATCTTTCATCAAGTATCTCAAGTTCTTGTAATCTTTTCTCACATTCCATGTCATCATCTATGATGTCTCTTAGGGAAATTCTTAGGGAAGGAATTTCTAACTCCAAGGGCATTATCACATCTGTGCCATAAACGAGGTTATACAGTGTATTACCAGTAGGCATTCAAATGCTTGTTCTATAAGCCCATAATGCATAGGATAATTGAGTATGCTAATCTTTTTGATGTTTATTAACAATTTTCTATAAAATCTATCCAATAACTTTGTTTCAAGCTTCTACTTGGCTATTTGATTGAGGATAGTAAGGCGTAGAGAAGCAGTGTTGTATATGGTATTTTTCGAGGAACGTTTTCACATCCTAGTTCTTAAATGGTGTACCAATGTCCAAAATGAGGGAGGACGGTATTCTAAATCAAGAAATAATGTTGTCTTGCATAAATTGACAAATTACATCAATAATCGTGGATCACAAGGGGCCTGCTTCGACCCACTTTGTAAAATAATTAGTGGCAGTAATGATAAACATATGTCCTTGAGAGGAGGGTGGGGAAATTTTACCAATTAGATCCAAGCCCCAAATAGAGAATGGCTATGGTGACACCTGGGTATGAAGCTCTTGAGCGAGAGCATGGATTAGGTGTTTGTGTTGTTGACATTGCGGGCATCTCTTGACGTAAGCAAAGGAATCTTGTTCCATATGCTGCCAATAGTAGCCCATTCGTAACAATATTTACACCAATGACTTTCCTCCAAAATGCCCTCCATAGGCAATAGAGTGAGCTTCTTCTAAAGCTATTAGAATATGTGAATTACTTAAACACTATAGTAAAATACTGTTGTAACTTTGATAATATAAGACAATTGATAGTATAATGTATCACGTTGCTAGTTTTTGCAAACAGATTCAGGTATTCTTAGATGTTGAATGAGGAATAGTTCCATCATGTAAATAATTTGATAGTATAATGTATCGCGTTGCTAGTTTGCGTAAACAGATTTAGGCATTCTTAGATGTTGAATGAGGAATAGTTCCATCACGTAAATAATTGAATATATAGGAGAACCATTCATTAGTGTATGTATTACCACAGAGTTCTGTATTCACAACTATAGGATCTTCAATTGTCAGTGTTTTAAGATTATGAACAATGAAAGTAAATTTCTCAAGAGAATCATCAGGGAATATAAGGGAAGCTGCACTTGCCATTGCATCTATATGTCGATTGTCTTTCTTGGGAATAGTGTTGATTGAATATGTGAATTATTTTAAGAGAGATAATGCAAACTCACGATATTGAGATAGCTTATCATGGTTTGTTTGATATGATCTAGTTATTTGTTTGACAATTAGCTGAGAATCACTATATATTGTAATGCATTTTATATTAAGAGCCAAACCAACAAGAAGTCTAGCAATAAGAGCTTCGTATTTAGATATATTGTTTTTGCATGAGAAATCTAAGCAGTAAGATAAAGAAATCAACTTACCTATGGGAGGTATCAATATAACACTAGCCCCGGAGCCAATTCAACATTTTGATCCATTAAAGTATAATTCCCATTTTTCATCTTTAAAGATTGTTAAAATTTGATCGTCAAGAAATGCATGCTAATTTTGTATAGAAAAAGGTGAAGGAGCTTTAGCTAACTAATTAGCTAACGCTTTCCATTTAATGCCTTTTTGGGAAATGAACTTAAGATCAAATTTTGTTAGTAACATAACCCATTTAGCGAGATGACCTGATAAATCTATTTTTGCAAAGAGATGTTTCAGAGGGTTAAATTTTACCATCACGTGTACTTCAACATTTAGAAGATAATGTCTAAGCTTTTGAGTTGCAAACACTAAAGCTAAGCAATGCTTCTCTATAACAATGTATCGCATTTCATAATCGAGCAAAGTTCAACTCATGTAATAGACAGTGCATTCCTTACCCTCAGCATTATATTGTGCTAACAAAGATGCTAGGGCATTGCTAGATTCTAAGATGTATAACAAGAATGGTTTATCAGGGACAACAGGTTGTAGAACAAGCGGATTAGCTAGGCAATCCTTTAAGTCGACGAATGATTTTTAACATTTAGAATTCTATTAAAATTTAGAATCCTTCTTCAATAGTTGTGTAAAAGGGTGAGTCCTATCCGCGAGTTGTGAAACAAATTGGCAGATGGCCTGTATCTTTCCTTGCAAACTACGAAGTTGAGATATGTTCTTAGGTATTGGCATATTAACAATTGCATCTATCTTTTTTGTATCTACGTCAATACCATGATTTGAGACAATAAATCCTAATAGCTTTCCACTGTCCACACCAAAAACAGACTTACGGGGATTCAATCGCATATTATATTTCCTTATGCGTTTAAATATTTGTCAAAGATTTGTAGCATGATCCTTATGATGGATAGACTTCAGCAAGATGTCATCGACATAGTCTTCTAAAATATTGTACATATAATCATGAAATATAAGAGTCGTTGCATGTTGATAAGTAGCTCTGGCATTCTTAAGTCCAAACGGCATGACTACCCAACAAAATTTACCACAAGGTGTTATAAAAGTTGTTTTATATTGGTCTTGAGGATTTATTAAAATTTGATTATATCTTGAAAAACCATCCATGAAAGAGAGCAATTCATGGCCAACTATGGAATCGACAATCATATCAATATTAGGGAGTGGAAAATCATCTTTCAGAGATGCCAAATTTAAATCTCAGACACCTGTGCACATTCTTATATGAAAATCAGGTTTAGTGATGGCAACAATATTTGAAATCCAAGGTGAATAATCAATATGTTGGATGAAACCAGCTTGTAGAAGTTTTTCTATCTCAATTTTAACAAGCAGTGCAATCTTAGGATTCATCTTACAAATCTTCTGTTTAAATGGCTTAACATTTAGTTTCAACACAATATTATGTGTTACAATATGAGGATCAATGCCAAGCATGTCAGAATACTTCCAAGCAAACAGTTCTAAGAATTGGTGCAATAACTTAGTCATCTCTTCTTTTTCTTCCACATTTAAATAATCACCAATAGGGAGAACTTTCTTAGTGTTATCCTTATCCATAACAACATCAATAGTCTTTCCATTGAGGAGAGTACTTGGTCTAATGGATTATATGATTGTAATTTTTCTTCAAATTCTCCATTGGGATTTATAGTAGCATTTATTGTGCTAGTAGTTTTTCCAAAATATGCTTTGTTGTTTAAGTAATAAGGTAGGCCGCATTTATGATGATAATGAGGAATATTGTCATAAGCACCCAAGAATTATATTATCTCTTCATCTATTGAGAATACATCCAATGGAAGTGGTCTTGGAGGACAATTAGTGTCGATCATCTCAAGAAATATCAAACTAAGTGTTGATGTTGTATTCACTTTGAGAGTAGGACGTTTACGAGCTTTGGATTCCTTGAAAGGATTGTATCCAATGCCACTAGACCAATGTCACAAAGAAGATTCTATAGGGACTTTGATTCCTTGTTGATTTATACCATAGCCTTTACCTATATAATCACAATCTTTATAAAGGATTCACAATCCTCTACCATAAAGAGAAACCATTTCTTTGGAGGAAGGTGGAGCTTCATAAGTTTCATAATTAGTAGTGTAAGTGAAGGTATTGTCCACATTTGTCACCAAAGAACCTTTATGTTTATCATTCGAAGCATGCGATCTGATCGATGCAATATTTGATGTTTCAGGGATGGGGTTTTTAGGTTTGTATTCTCCTCTAGAAGAAATTGTATAATCTAACAAACCCCAGTCATCACCGACAAATGTATTTGATTGTTTAAGTTCTTATGTAGCAAGTTTGGAAGCAAGAGGAATTGATAAATCCATTTTCAGATTGTTTAGAGTCTTAGGACAAACAACATGCTTATGAACTTCCATTTGCAAGCAATTATCAAGTTCAAGATCAGCATGAATTGTTTGTAACTTATCTTTGAATATAAACTTGATTGAATGATATAGAATAGAAGGAACTGTTCCTAATGCATGTATCCAAGGTCTACCAAGAATCATGTTGTAAGATAGAGAGCAAGGCATGACATGAATCAGGGTAGGCACCATCACAGGTCCAACTTGTATAGGTAAAGTTATAGTGCCCATAGATTGTCATCCAACATTGTCAAAACCATGGATACTTAATGATTCTAGTTTGACTGCAGATGTATCAACCTTAACCTTATGTAATAAGTCAATGCCACAAACATTAAGGGCTGATCCATTATTGATCATAACTCTCTTAACCAATGTTTTGTTTATTGTAATGAAAATAATCAAAGGATCATACTGATTTTGAACTTCAAGAGATGGTAATTCATGTTGTTGAAACAAAATATCTATTTTTGTTGCATGCAGACAATGTAATAGAGCGGCAACATCATCTGGTTTAATAGTAGGTGGAACAATCACCTTTTGTAAAGCTTCTTGGAGCATTCCATGGTAAGTAGGTGAAGTTTGTATAAGTTCCCAAAGAGATATCTTTGCACGAGTAATGTGAAGCTGCTCTACAAGATCATAGTCTTTACCACCTTTATATGTTAAATGAGGCACTTGAGGAAGCATAGGTTGAGAAGCTAGTAAAGAAACTAAAATACTTGATTGTTGTGTGGTTTGTTTATTATTTTGAGTGTTTTATGCATGAGCAACTAAATTATGATTAGTTTGTTGTAAGTTTTGTTGTACTATTTGTTTAGCATGATCATAAATGTGATCAGGAGGTCGAGAAGAAGATGGACAACCTTTAACAGTAAGCACATGTTTAGAAGATGGTTGCACCACATTTGAACATAAAGTGACCACAATTTTTAGTTCTTGAATCTCTTCTCTAAGTTTAGGAACATAAATCACATTTACAAATCTTTGAAATAATGACGGCTTAGAGGCTGTAGTGGAATGTTCAATCAAGATAAAGTCCTCAAGGGCTTCGTCTACATATCGAAGTCACCATGACTAAACCCCTCATCATAAGCATGAAAATCTTGCAAAAAATAATCTGACATTTTAACATGCTCTTTTTAATCTAAGATTCAAATGCACAATGATGGCCTATGAAAATGAAATGCTATGCAAAACAATGAATGATAATTTTTTCCAACTCCTTTAGTGAAAAGATAAAGAATATGATTCACAATTTAATGCATGCAATTTCACCAAAGATATTTTTCAATCTAATAATGCTCTAGGACAACAAATCAGTTCAGATCTAAAGTGTAAAAGGATACAAATTCCTTAAATCTTGGGTTCAACAAAATGTTTAATGGAAAAATTGTACCTTTGTCTCAACTAGGTTAAGTACTACAACTTCACCATGCTAAGCATTGGGAGGACAAGGATTGGGCTCTAGATCAAGCTCCTAATCACTATGTATGTCCCTTATGCTCATGTGATATGATTTCAAGAGCCTAACTAAGGTTTTGTTAAGTGTTTTATTCATAAACCAAGTAAAACCCTAATTATGCCTTAAATCAGAGATATTCAAAATCTGATAATGAAACAGGAAAAACTTATCACATAAATGCATAGAAAGGGTTTCAAAGACTATGCACCTAGATTTTGAGGGCCAACTAGACTAGGGCTCCCGCTCCTTAGTCCTGAAAGTTACCAACACTGAAAATCTTCTATACAAGCTGTCTGGCACTCCAAAATGGATTCCAAATCCTAAAATTTCCCCCAGTTAGACTAGGGCACCTACTCTTTAGTCCCACAAGTGTTAGAATCTAGAAATTCAAAAGACTATGATGATTGTACTCGTAGTATCCTCCTTTCTGTAGCTTCTTTCTGTCAGAATCAATAAAACACGATATGCACCTACAAAAGGAGAAAGATGTTGCAGCTATATAGGAGCTTACCTCAGTCAAGCCCCGTCTTTGTTATTTCTACCTCAACAATAGCCAAAGATAAAGATTTACAGAAGTGTGTGCAAACCTAACAATGTGTATGAAAAAATATCAAACCCTAGATGTCTCAATCAAGGGAAGATCAACAACTTGCTTTGAATCAATAAACACATACAACTTCACCTCAAGGAGATGAAAACAAATGAAGACTTGCATGAACAAGAAGGTGAATTAGGAATGTCTACAGAGGATCTCCAAGCTCGATGTTGGAGCCTTCAACACTTCTCTTGATCATGCAAAGGGTGTACAAACCCTAGGAAGAGCAAGATAGACTCAAGATCTTGATTCCTAATCTCCATCCATTGTCTCCATGATAGCAAATACAAAATACTTTCAAGAGCTTCAACAAGTCACTGATCTTCAATGATAATTTTTGCAGAGTTTTGGCATCAAGTTTGCATAAGAATTGTGTTTGTTAAAATAATTTTCAAATGTCTTTTTATATCTAGCTTTAAGGAAATTCAAATTTTGAAATAACGTCTCGATATGAAAATTGAGAATTTGAAAACGGAATCCCGAGGCATATGGCAAGAGATGACACCCTGCCAAAATTCAAAATCCTAGGAAACAGGGGAGGACTAGGGCACGAGTGCTGTAGTGCCCCTCTATTTTCACTTTGGTTGTTTCAGGTATGTTTGACATTTGGTTATTTGGTTTGGATTGTTCATTTGATGCTATTGGTTAATCATGGCATTAAAATAATATTAGTAGTCATTAAAACATTTTTGATAATTAAATAAATAGAAATGCCTTTATGCAAATTTAGTGCGGAAAATTTAAAAGGGTAAACCCAAATTTATAAATTATTATTTTAGGCCCCTATATTATTTATAGCACTATAGTTTATTAGCTATATTAATTTGTTACATTTTCTAGAGGTTATTTTATATTATTGGTGAGTGAAACCTTATTTTATATAAGGAAACCTAATAAAATATAATGTTATTAAATATTACATTAGGATACCTAACTATAATTGCTTGAGGACAAGCAATCTTGAGTGGGGAGTGTTGTCATGTCCCTATAATGATTTATAATTGAATTGTTTATTTAAATAATAAGTTAGCCTTATATAAACTAAATATATAATATATTTATTTAAAATATATTATTAATACGTATTAGTTAATAAATAATATTATTAATTTAATATAATTTAAATATTATAAAATATATGAAATATATATATATATTTATATTTTAATTAACTAGATATATTATAAATATAAATATTTTAATATAATATTTATGTGAGTAATTAATAAGATATATTATTACATATAAAAATAAATATTATGAAGAGTCTTACCTATTAAAGTTAGAAAGTAAAGTAATTTAGAAAGTAAAGTAATTTGGAATAAGACAAAGTAATACGGTTAAATAAAAGGTTAAATTCAAAATAAATTCATATAAAAATAAAAGTCTAATAAGACAAACATTATCCCACCATATTATATGCTTGGAAATAAAATAAAATAAAAGAGCTCCCGTACTTAATAACAAAAGTATTTATTTATACTATATATATTATATAAATAATGTACTTTAAAAAGATTAAGGGGAGGTCGAAGGAAGATATTTATAAGTGCAGCACATTAATAAATAATATATTATAAATATATCTAATAATATAAATACAAATATTGTTATTATTATTATCTTATATTGTAATATAGATATAAATAATATATCATTTATTATAATGATATAATATAAATACAAATAAGGTAAATAAATAATAATAAGCATCTTATAACCTATCCTCTTATGATAAGGGAGTTACGTATGGTTAGAACTAGTTTTACCACAAAAGGGAATTAATATAAAGTAATAAAAATAATAAGAGACATACCTCTTCGAACATATCCCTTGAAAGGGAAATAAATAAAGGTTGTGAGATAGAAGGAAATCATCATCGAAGGAATGAAGTAATAAAAAGAAATAAATAAACAGCTATGAATTCAATAAAGGCAATAAAGAAGAAACATCATTTGAATTCATCAAAGGCACAGCAAGAAAATATCACAAGGAAGACATGAGGGCAGCCAAGGAAAAGGATCATGGGGAGAAAATATAAAAAGAGTATGGGATAAATACATATATTTAGATCTACATTTTATAACAGCAATACAATAAAGACTATATTACTGCAACATAGGTAAGGAATCTCAGGTAAAGTAGGTAAGTATTTATATTTACTTATTCAATTTATGATTTGTAAGAATTTATAATTACTTGTTTAATTTATAACTTGAAAGATATAAATAATAAGGTTATTAAGTAGAAACTGATATATGTGATATATACATTTATATCTGAAATTTATATTTTAAATATGTATCTTGTATGATTTGAATTCATAAGTTGTTAATAAATGACGTATGAGAGATAACAAGTATGTATATGTATAGATGAAGATTAATTAAGGCCTTAGGGTAAAACCTAGGGAGAAGGCTCTAGGATAAAATCTAAAGATTAATGAAGGATTTAGGGTAAAACCCTAAGATTAATAAAGGCATGAATTCCTAAGGGTAGATACGAGACTTCCTAATTAACCACCTAACACAAAAAAAGGTGGGGTAGATAGTTATGGTAGGTATTGATCATTCCATGGGAATGGGCCTTGATTGACGAATCAAGGATATTACTATGGACCTTCGATTTAAGTATCGAAGGAATGGGCCTTAGTTGACAAACTAAGGAATTATAGGCCTTAGTTGACGAACTAAGGAATTATGGGCATTGGTTGACAAACTAAGGAATAATATTAATAGACGCATAGGATTGAGATGACATCACCTACCTAATGAATCTTCTCTCACAAGCTGGAAGGTGAGGTTAATAAGAGGCCTAAGGATTATCTCACCCAAGGAGAATAATGATGTATGGAATAAATGGATTTATGAAATGGCAAATAGTATATGGTTATGTTTATGATTATCATCAAGAGTAAAAGGCAATGAAAAATGGAATACTAATGTTCTCTTTTGGTAAGTTGAAATTATTTACAAGGGTGCAAAAATTTTGGCTTGCTAGAAGGGGACATTACATTTGGTATCAGAGTGAAGTTTCAGCACTGGGACCTCTGGATTAATGTTGTCGCCCATGTTTAGCTATAGTAGTACTTTTTATGCAAGTGGTAGGAAACTCCTGAGTAGGATACTATGATTGATCTATACACCTAGATTGATGTATTGGATAGATGATCATGAGATTGAGATTTAGCATCGTGTGATACGTAGAAAAGTAGAGTGGAAGGAAACATGAATAGGGAAGTGGATAACAGGTAATGCTTTGATTTTGTAAATAGGAATCATATTGGTAGTAATGGAATTGTGTATATAGAAGTAATCTTCCCATGTAAAAGTGTGAAACCAGTAACTGTGCATTGGTTGAGTGTTGTGAATACCCCGTACTTGCTTTGTGTGCCCTTGAGATGGTGATACTAGGTACCCATCCATGGGGAAATGTGTATTTTAGGTGTGGAATCAACCATACCATTATGTGTGTTTGTATGTTTGTTACTCGATTGAGGGCCAACCCTTGCATGGTTGAATATATATATATATATATAAAAGAGTAGCCAAAAGTTAGATTCATAGATTCTCTTCTTTTAGTTCACTAGTCCTTCAATCTGTGAAGGGGTAGTAGCAGCCACAAAGTTCCTTGGGCGGAGTGTACAACGTACACTTATGACGGCGCAGAGTGGTCCCTCGCTTAACCGAACCTGAGGAAACGTACTCACTACTTTCCCTTATGATGGATCAGGGTACTTGATTCATATGTGTTAGCCTAATCCCCACAGTTTCTGAGCATCTGGATGGTATTTCTTAGAGGATCATTTACCTTGTCTTCATGAAAGGTATGATATGCCACATGAGTTGTCAGTTGGGGGCCGGGGTCTAGGACTTGCAAGGATAACCCAACTGGAACTATGCGATGACATGAGTCATCATTTGGGGGCCAGGATCTAGGACCTGCATGGATAACCCAAGTGAGACCATGTACCCCATGTATATTTGAGGTCCAGCATGTGGAGGGAGATTTGTTACCCATGTTGAGACAGATTCCGTATCTGTACATGTTCCGACATGATGCAATAGGTATGATGCCACACCCCACTGATGTTCCGACACAGTGTTGGTGATGATGCCGTGTTGTTGATGGTAGCGATCTGGGCTTGAGGACATGATGCCACATGTATAGCCATGTGAAGGTGCACTATGAGATTATGTTATAGCCTACTTGTGTGATGAGCGTAATGGGGCCTTGCACACTTGTAGAGGGATACCCATGTTTGCTTTCGATAGTGTTGGGTCGGTTAGCATATGGGTAGGTCCTAGCCATGTATACCTTTGGCTACGGTGAGTACCTGTGTGTGCCTTCTTCACGAGGTATCACTATGCGGGGTGTGTTCAGCGCGTGCCTACTTCCACGGAGCCACAGATACACTGCCATGTGGCATACGGCCAGTACGTGCCTTCTCCGGCTGGCATATGACCATGCCGTGCTAAGATGCAATGCAGGATGTGGCCGAGGTACACATTCCATGCGGGCAGCCAAGGAGTGTGCAGACCACTTGGTTAGTCCATGCCGCGTGACGACGTGATGTAGAGTGTAGCCGAGGAGTATACCTTGAGCCATGTGGATGGCATACTCACTCTGCACCACATGAGGGCTACTGCTATAGCCTAACATTGTTCCCTCCTTCCTCATTTGGAGGCTAGTATCTAGTCATGCAGTGTTGTATAGTGCAATTTTGAAGATTGTGGACTTTCTTTATGGTTGTTGATGATTTTCTATTGATTGTGAAGGCTGACACTTTGTTTATATTTAATTGTGATGGTTTAGCCACACCTTGTGATCTTATTTGCATGTAGCCATCGTGGTTACATTTGATTTAGTGTTGAAATTACGTGCATTTCTTTCTTTATTGTTGAAATTGAATTTTTATTTGATCTTTCTTTATGACATTGGTGGCTAAACTAGTTTTTCCTTATTGTTTTCGATGTTGACCATGTGTTGTATTGTGATTCCTCTCCAAGGACGTATGAGGCGTACTTGATGATTGTATACGAGGAAGCAGACACAAGGAACCTTGAGAATGGGGGTATGTGAGGCTGTTACACAGCTAGGACCCACTACCCACCTATGTGTGATGACTATCTCTTAGAGGCTAACTACCTTATACAACAAGAGATAGGTAATTGTGGTCTTGTTTGGATGGTCTCACCATGTGTGTGTGGCCTAACACCATCAAGCCACTACGTGTGAGGTATAGATTATGTGAGATGGATTTTGGTTCTTGGCTCATGGATTACGTATCATGGATTAGTATGTTTTTTTTTCGGTATCCAGATGAACCCTTGTGTAGCCTTGTGATGTGAATCTCGGTAATGTTAATTTGTGTGTATGTGAAGAATATATGGTAAATCATGAAAGTGGATTTATGAAATGATAAATTGTGTTTCCATGCTTCAAAAGGTGAAAGAAATTTATGATCTTGTTGAAGATGCTATGAGATTTAGTGAAAAAGGTGTGTTTTAGGTGTATGAATATGTTGATATTTTGTGAAAATGTAGCATTCTATGGTTTTCTTAATAGCAGATTGGTAGAGAAATTACAATGGTGGTGTATTTGAAATAGAATGCTTCATATGTTTATGATATGATAATTTTTACAAGTTAGGAATAAAAAGGTGCAATGTTTTCCTTGTTCTGAAGAAATTGGTTGGGTGTCAATGCTAACTTGTAAGGATTGGGAGTGGTTTATGCATTATGAAACCACTTTTGAAATTGCAAGCTTTGATTGTGTAGATTATTTTTGAAATGGAGTATATAAGTTTATATTTTAGTGTGTATTATTGTATGAAATGAATCAGCTTTAATGTTGTTACTAACTTGTAATGTTTCCACCTTAGCTACGACTTCCAGGAGTAAGTCAAGTTTTAGGGGGGGAGGATGTAGTGCCCCTCCATTTTCACTTTGGTTGTGTCAGGTATGTTTGACATTTGGTTATTTGGTTTGGATTGTTCATTTGAAGCTATTGGTTAATCATGGCATTAAAATAATATTAGTAGTCATTAAAACATTTTTGATAATTAAATAAATAGAAATGCCTTTATGCAAATTTAGTGCTAAAAATTTAAAAGGGTAAACCCAAATTTATAAATTATTATTTTAGGCCCCTATATTATTTATAGCACTATAGTTTATTAGCTATATTAATATGTTGCATTTTCTAGAGGTTATTTTATATTATTGGTGAGTGAAACCTTATTTTATATAAGGAATCCTAATAAAATATAATGTTATTAAATATTACTTTAGGATACCTAATTATAATTGCTTGAGGACAAGCAATCTTGAGTGGGGAGGGTTGTCATGTCCCTATAATGATTTATAATTGAATTGTTTATTTAAAT
This sequence comes from Cunninghamia lanceolata, assembly GCA_027924645.1. NCBI lineage: Eukaryota > Viridiplantae > Streptophyta > Pinopsida > Cupressales > Cupressaceae > Cunninghamia > Cunninghamia lanceolata. Next base: position 4,123,030 of record BSBN01000576.1, read on the forward strand.
AATAAGTTAGCCTTATATAAACTAAATATATAATATATTTATTTAAAATATATTATTAATATGTATTATTAATAAATAATATTATTAATTTAATATAATTTAAATATTATAAAATATATGAAATATATATATATATATATTTTAATTAACTAGATATATTATAAATATAAATATTTTAATATAATATTTATTTGAGTAATTAATAAGATATATTATTATATATAAAAATAAATATTATGAGGAGTCTTACCTATTAAAGTTAGAAAGTAATGTAATTTAGAAAGTAAAGTAATTTGGAATAAGACAAAGTAATACGGTTAAACAAAAGGTTAAATTCAAAATAAAATCATATAAAAATAAAAGTCTAATAAGACAAACATTATCCCACCATATTATATGCTTGGAAATAAAATAAAATAAAAGAGCTCCCGTACTTAATAACAAAAGTATTTATTTATACTATATATTTTATATAAATAATATACTTTAAAAAGATTAAGGGGAGGTCGAAGGAAGATATTTATAAGTGCAACACATTAATAAATAATATATTATAAATATATCTAATAATATAAATACAAATAAGGTAAATAAATAATAATAAACATCTTTTAACCTATCCTCTTATGATAAGGGAGTTACGTATGGTTAGAACTAGTTTTACCACAAAAGGGAATTAATATAAAGTAATAAAAATAATAAGAGACATACCTCTTCGAACATATCCCAAGTTGAAAGGGAAATAAATAAAGGTTGTGAGATAGAAGGAAATCATCATCGAAAGAATGAAGTAATAAAAAGAAATAAATAAATAGCTGTGAATTCAATAAAGGCAATAAAGAAGAAACATCATTTGAATTCATCAAAGACACAGCAAGAAAATATCACAAGGAAGACACGAGGGTAGCCAAGGAAAAGGATCATGGGGAGAAAATATAAAAAGAGTATGGGATAAATACATATATTTAGATCTGCATTTTTTAACAACAATACAATAAAGACTATATTACCGCAGCATAGGTAAGGAATCTCAAGTAAAGTAGGTAAGTAAGTATTTATATTTACTTATTCAATTTATGATTTGTAAGAATTTATAATTACTTGTTCAATTTATAACTTGAAAGATATAAATAATAAGGTTATTAAGTAGAAACTGATATATGTGATATATACATTTATGTCTGAAATTTATATTTTAAATATGTATCTTGTATGATTTGAATTCATAAGTTGTTAATAAATGACGTATGAGAGATAACAAGTATGTATATGTATAGATGAAGATTAATTAAGGCCTTAGGGTAAAACCTAGGGAGAAGGCTCTAGGATAAAACCTAAAGATTAATGAAGACTTTAGGGTAAAACCCTAAGATTAATAAAGCCATGAATTCCTAAGGGTAGATACGAGACTTCCTAATTAACCACCTAGCACAAAAAAGGTGGGGTAGATAGTTATGGTAGGTATTGATCATTCCATGGGAATGGGCCTTGATTGATGAATCAAGGATATTATGGGCCTTGATTGACGAATCAAGGATATTACTATGGACCTTCGATTTAAGTATCGAAGGAATGGGCCTTAGTTGACAAACTAAGGAATTATAGGCCTTAGTTGACGAACTAAGGAATTATGGGCATTGGTTGACAAACTAAGGAATAATATTAATGGACCCATAGGATTGAGATGACATCACCTACCTAACAAATCTTCTCTCACAAGCTGGAAGGTGAGGTTAATAAGAGGCCTAAGGATTATCTCACCCAACGAGAATCATGATGTATGGAATAAATGGATTTATGAAATGGCAAATAGTATATGGTTATGTTTATGATTATCATCAAGATTAAAAGGAAATGAAAAATGGAATACTAATGTTCTCTTTTGGTAAGTTGAAATTGTTTGCAAGGGTGTGAAAATTTTGGCTTGCTAGTAGGGGACATTACAAGTGCCCAAGTCCAAGCCCCCCATTTTCCACTTAGATCTACTTTTTGGGGGTTCTAGGGACCTATAATTCAAATTCCCTTTCTAGGTTCTTTCAAAAGGTTACCTCAAAAAGTGAACATTTTGCAACTAGATTTAGTTAATCAAGGTTTCAGGAAGGTTAGAAAGACAAAGGTTGAGAGGTCACCCAAAGTGAGGAGCTAAACTGAGGGAAATTGTACCATACCATACAGGAGGTCAATTTTTGACGTTACAAGTTTATTATATGTTCCTATGGGAAATCTCTCTTTTCTAAGATGAACCATACCCTCCTTTCCAACATTGAATTCTTTAAATCTTTTTTTTTAATCTTCCTTCTCCTTATACTGATTATTCATTTTATGGATATGCTTCCTTACCTCCGCATGTATATTCTTCATGTGTTTTGCAAAAGCTTCTGCATTTGTAATCCTCTTCTCCTCCTTATACATCTTCCTTAACTCTGAAATATTTCTAGGATTACTTCCATATACAATCTAGAATGATGATTTGCTTGTACTCCTCTTAACTAAGTTGTATGAAAATTTAGATTGTTGCAAAATCAAGTCCCATCCCTTTGGTTTTTCTCCTACCAGGTATCTTAAAAGGTTGCCTAAACTTTTGTTTACCACTTTTGTCTAACCATCAGTTTCTGAATGATGTGCAGAATTGAACTTCAAATCTATCGTCAACTTCTTCCACAATGTCCTGCAAAAATATCTAACAAATTTTGTATCTCGGTTTGAAACTATGCTCTTTGGTAGACCATGAATTTTAACCACTTCCTTGAAGGATACCTCTGAAATATGCACTATACCATTTGTCTTCTGGAAAGGAATAAAATGTGTCATCTTGGAAAATCTATCAACCACCACAAAAATAGAATCATGACCTCTCTAAGTCCTTGGAAAACCAAGTAGAAAATCCATGCTAACGTCTTCCCATGACCTTTCAAGTATAGGTAAAGACTGATACAAACTAGTAATATTTTGACTCACTCCCTTGACCATCTGACATACCCTATAACTTGGTAAAAAACTTTTCATATCTTGATACAACTATGGAAAATAATAGTTCTCACTTACTAATGCAATTATCCTGTCTCTCCCAAAATGTCATGCTAATCCTCCACTATGCTTTTTTTTTATCAAATTCTCCCTCATGGAACTTCTTTGAATGCATAACTGACTTTCTTTGAATAACATGCCATCTTGGATTATGTAATCCAACCACTGTGTTATGTCCATGGTGAGAGGCCCTAGGTAATCTTTCCATGCCTTTGAAAAATTTGGATCTTTTGGATACAAATGTTTGTAATGCAGAAGCATCCCTGGTTGCATAGCAATCTTGCATCAACCAAAAATATTTGCATTCTTTTGTTTCTTTCATTTCTAGTTCATTTTAGTTTAGTTCAGTCAGTAGCAATTCCAACATTTTGTACCACATTTTTCCATGTTTACATTTCAAATCTTTCAGAGCAGGACTTAGTATCTAGACCTCATCATGCACATCATATCCAAAATTTAGATCATTTGGATCAGTGTCTGGAAAGGTATCACTATTAGAAGATCAATTATTTTCTCAAAACAGAACATTCACATAGTCAACTAAAGGAGAAGGCATGTGGAGCACTTCCATGATTTGCAGAGCTAAATGGAATATCATTCAAGGTACTTTGGAACATGGCCAACCTTCCCTGAGATCTGCACCTTGTTTCATTCACTTGCGGAGGAGTACAAGTTTCTTAAGGTTGACCTATCCATTTTCACATGTTACACCTTCATTGGAGACTCTAACTTCTTCCTTGGCTGACACAGAAGATTATTTTTCTCTGAAGATGATATATAATCATGTAATAGATGCATAGGAAAGTAGTTAATTAGATATTTAGTATAGTTCATGATTAGAAGTTAGATTGTTTGAATTCTTTTGGAACAGGCACTTCAATGCCATATCTTTCTATTCTATAATCAGGCGTGTGATCCCTAATTTTTAAGCCCACATGTTGCCGGCATATTAGCATTTTGAATCTATGATATATTGAGAATTTGGATCATTCATTGCATTCTATAATTGAGTTTCTTCCATTGTGTTTACTCCTGCTGCACGACCTGGATAGTTCACTCTGTAGACCCTCCGACCATGACTACACTAGGTGGTATCACAGCAAAGTTGTGAAGGCATTCCAAAAGATCTTGTTGTGAATAGATCACCGAACCTGAGGTAGTCTACTTGTGCTATCAACCAATCACTGATTGTGAGGTAGTTGTCACCTTGTAGCTCAATTGCCAAACTTGAGGCAGTTACACTTGATCCTAGGAAGAGATGCCACCAAGGAGAATACCTATTATTGGTACTATAACTAGAAGAATGGATAAGATGATGGAGATGATGAAAACAATTAGTGTTCAAGTGGATACTATTGAAGAAGATAGGCGAAGAGGACTTAACCCTAGACCTAATGTTGAAAGTGATGATGATGAAGAATTTCAATCTACTGATCAAAATGAAGAAACCTTAGAAGAAGGAGAATTAGATCAAGTGAAGATGTTGAGAGCTATTTCAAAAATTAGAAAAAGACCTAGACTGGAAGTACCAAATTACAGTGGAAATTTGAATCCAGAGGAATTGATTGATTGGCTAAATGACCCAAAAGAATATTTTGAATATGAGGAAATTGAAGATCTAGAGAAGGTGAGATTTGCATAGACCAAGGTGAAGGGACATGCTACTATTTGGTGGAAAGAAGTTCAGTTGGATAGAAACAGAAGAGGAAAATAAAATATCATAAAAAGGGATAGAATGGTGACAAAGTTGAAGAGTCAATTTATACTTGTTGATTATGAATTGGAATTGTTGAAGAGATTGCAAGACCTGAGACAAAAGGAAAAATCTATGAAAGAATACACTGAAGAGTTTCATAGGATGATTATAAGGACAAGACATAGTGAAGCAAGAAAGGAGAAAGTGGCAAGATACATCAATGGACTAAGATTGAACATTCAAGAAGAACTGAGTTTAGTAAGGATGACAACAATAGAAGAAGCATATCAGTCTGCCATGAAAGTTGAAGAAAAGTTGAATAAGAAGCATGAGCAGAGACAAGGAGGTAAAATTTAGAAAGGTAGAACATTTTCCATAGGAGAAAGATCATATGCAGAGCAAAGCAGACAAGACATCACATTCAAGAAGGAAGATAGAGATAGCAGTTCATACCAGAGAGATGACAAAACTTTCTACCGCAGAGGGAATTATTATTCTTACCAGAGTGAAGGATATAGGAGAGATGAAAGAGGGTTTGATAACAGAACATTCAGAGGAACTTATTTTAAGTGTGGAGGTGAAGGACATAGAGCATATGAATGTCATCAGGGAAGTGATGTGGCCAAGAACATACACTCAATAGAATTGTACCATTAATCATGTGAGAGCCAAAGATTTGAAACTGGAACATAAAAAAACTTCTATTCATCAACTCTGCTGCTACAATGAGTGAAAACTCTCTTATATCCAAGAAAACAAAAACAAAAACAAAAAAATTACCTTTTTGGCAGCTATCAACAATTGTCAGATTTTGCCATTTTAGGTAATTTTACAATCATATCTTGAGAATCCAGTTTTTTCCCAAAAGCTTCCTAAAACTAAGGTAGGATGAAAAGCCAACTAATATTCTAAATTCAAAACATGAGTTTTGAGTTATTACAAAAGCAACTTTTTAAAAATCTAGAAAAAACCACTAAATTGCCATTTTAAGGGCCAAGATGAAAGTTTCAAGGCCTGAAAAAGTACCAAGATGAGGTCCAACTAACTAGCGTGCATTGGGAAACTACTGGCCACCTCACAACACATCCACCTATAAAATTTCATAGAAAACTCACATCTGAGTCAAAAGTTATGACCTCTAGAAGTCCCTGCATCAAGAAGTACAAGTAAGAAGACAGAAAAGTGCAAGAACAACTTATGTAGAAGAAGAACCTATTGGATCACCTAATTCAATTGGTAAATCAAAGAAGGGAGAATCAATTGTCATGAGAAGAGCACTATTTCAAGTAGAGAGAAATGAGGAACCACTGCAGAGGAAAAGTTTGTTCCGAACCAGATACAAAGCAGGAGGTAAATGTTGTAAGGTTGTAATTGATAGTGGTAGTTCTGATAATTTGGCTTCAGAGGAGATGGTAACTAAGATGAACCTAGAGAGATTGAAACACCCTAAGCCCTATCAGATAGCATGGATTCAAGATGATCACAAAGTACTGGTGAGTGAACAATGTTTGGTGAAATTTCATATTCGATCTTATCATGATGAAGTATTGTGTGATATTATTCCGATGGATGTATGTCATATATTGTTGGGTAGACTATGGCAATATGATAGAAAAGCTATACATGATGGAAGAAAGAAAAATTATACTATAACATCTAATGGAAAGAGAATCACCTTGATTCCTTTGGAAGATGAACCTAAAAGTGAAGTATGTGGGAATACAAGAATCTATTTGGTTGGTGGAAGGAGATTTATGGATGGTTTGAGACATGAGAATATGTGTTATGCTTTGATTCCTAAGAAGCCTAGAACCCTAAAGGCAAAGACTGAAGAATCATAGCCAGAGGAGACAACTAAATTGTTGACAGAATATGAAGACATCATATTAGATAATGTACTTGAAGGATTGTCACCGATCAGGAGTATCAGTCATCACATGGATCTTATACTTGGAGCTAGTTTGCCTAATAAAGTAGCACAGAGAATGACACCAACAGAGAATACAAAGTTGAATAGATAGATACATGACCTTTTGAGGAAAGGTTTGATCAGAGAAAGCTTCAGCCCTTGTGTAGTACCTACAGTGTTAGCACTGAAGAAGGATGGAGAATGGAGGATGTGTACAGACTCTAGAGAAATTAACAAGATCACAGTTAAGTATAGATTTCCATTTCCTAGGATGGATGACATTATGGACTATTTGAGTGGAACAAAATATATTACAAAGATAGACTTGAAGAGTGGATACCATCAGATCAAATTCAAAGAAGGAGATGAATAGAAGGCTACTTTTAAGACAAATGAAGGATTGTATCAATGGTTAGTAATGCCTTTTGGACTAACTAATGCACTGAGTACTTTCATTAGGTTGATGAATGAAGTTTTGAATAAATTCTTGGGTAAGTTTGTTATTGTATGTTTGGATGATATTTTAATTTTTAGTAAGATAAAAGAAGAACATTTGTGGCACTTGAGACAAGTAAGTATTGTAGAGACTGAGAGAAGATAAATTGCTAATAAACATAAAGATGTGTAGTTTCGTGAAGGAAGAATTGGTATACTTGGGATTTGTGACTTCTATGGAGGGATTGAAGATGGACCCTAAGTAATTTAGAGCAATTGTTGAGTGGTTGACACCTGAGAGTATTGGAGAAGTTAGATCATTTCATGGATTAGCTAGTTTCTATTGGAAGTTCCTCATAAATTTCAGTTCAGTATGCACACCTATGACAGAAACAATGAGAGGTGATAGAAAGGACTTTAAGTGGACATCAGGAGAAAATAAAAGTTTTGAATTGTTGAAGTAAAAAGTGATAGAGGAACTAGTATTAGCATTACCAGATTTCAATAAAGTATTTCAAGTAGATTGTGATGCAAGTGGAAATGCAATAGAAGCAGTGTTAAGTCAAGAAAGTAGACCAGTAGCATATTCTAGTGAGAAGTTGAATGATGCAAGAAGAAGATATTCAATTTATGATAAGGAATTTTATGCCATAATTCAATCCTTGAAGAAGTGGAGACATTATTTGTTGCATAAGGAATTTGTGTTGTATACAAATCATCAAGATTTGTAGTATCTGAATAGTCAAGCAAAGTTGAATCAGAGACATATGCAATGGGTAGAGTTCATGCAGAGTTACACATTTGTATGGAAGCATAGGAGTGGGAAGTCAAACAAAGTTGTACATGCATTGAGTAGGAGGAGAAATTCGCTGACAGAAATGAGAGTTGAAGTATTAGGTTTTGAGGAACTGAAGCACATGTATGAAGAAGACCTTGATTTTGCAGAACCTTGGAAAGAATGTAAGGATCCTGTTGTGATAGATAAAAGTAAGTGGTTAGATTATTTTATTCAGGAGGATATGTTGTTTGAAGGAAACCAATTGTGTATACCTAGGAGTTCAATGAGAGATAATCTGATAAAGGAAAAGCATAGTGGTGGATTAGCAAGACATTTTGGAATTGACATGACAGTGGCTTTGGTAAGTGAACATTATTTTTAGCCTCAGATACATAAGGATGTCAAGAAGTTTGTGCAGAGTTGTAGAGTATATCCAGTTGTAAAAGGAAGTAGTTAAAATACTAGATTGTACAAATCTTTGATAGTACTAGAGAGACCTTGGGAAGACATAAGCATGGATTTCATATTAGGATTGCCAAAGACACAGAGAGGATGTGATTCTACATTTGTAGTGATGGATAGATTTTAAAAAATGGCACATTTCATACCTTGCAAGAAGACAAGTGATGCAGTTCATGTGGCTGGCCTATTTTGCAAGGAGATTGTGAGATTGTATGGATTACCTAAGAGTATAGTTTTAGACAGAGACACAAGATTCATTTAATACTTTTGGAAGACACTTTGGAAGAAGATGAAGATAGATTTAAAGTTCAGTTCAACATTTCATCCACAAACTAATGGGTAGATAGAAGTGGTAAATAGGAGTTTGGGAAATTTGTTGAGATGTTTGGTAGGAGATAAGGCAAGAAATTGGGATCTAATTTTATCACAATTAGAGTTTGCATACAATAATTTAGTGAATAGGAGCACAAGAAAAACACCATTTGAGATTGTGACAGGAACTAACCCTAGAGGAGTAGCACAATTGAGATATATTAGTATGGAGAATAAGAGGAGTGCAGAGGTAGAAGAATTTACACGACACATGGAGACAATGCATAATCAAGTTAAGAAGCATTTGGAGGAGATGAACAACAAGTATAAGGAGCAAGATGAGAAGAGAAGACACAAAGAATTTTCAGTAGGAGATGAGGTAATGGTATATCTTAGAAAAGAGAGATTTCTAGTAGGGACATATAACAAGTTGAAGATGAAGAAGTTTGGACCATGTAGGAAACTCAGAAAGTTTGATTCAGGGAATGCATATGAAGTAAAGGTACCAGAGACATTGGACATATCACCTATTTTCAACATTGAAGACCTACATCAATATCATGAAGGAGAAACCAATGGCATCATTGAAGATAATTTGAAGATGTGGTTACCATAGCAAGCACCAGAGCATATTGAAGACATCTTGGATAGTAGAATTGGACGCAGTACCAAAGGAAGGCAATATAGGAAATATTTGGTAAAGTGGAAAGATAGACCGAAAGAATATTTATCTTGGATTTCTTAGGCTTGGTGGTGCCCACCTAAGATTTGGGTTTCAAGTATTCATTTGTAGGCCTTTTTAGAAAAACCCAAAAAATTCTAAGTCTATCGGCCTTAACATTTTTATGCATGTATCTTTATATATGCATCGCTATTTGTATGCACATTTGAATGTGCAAGTGTGAATGTACATTGGTGGGCCTAGAAAAGAGTTAAATCAGCTTTAGAAAAATGAGAAAATAGTTGTATGCATCTTTGTGTGCATATCGGGCTGTATATGGCATATTCCGGGTTTGATTTTGTAGTTGTATTGAAGGGAATTGCATGTATATTGCATTGTATATTTGATATACAATAGGTAGATACAATGGCGATATGCAAAGGAAACATACATCGCCAACATACAAAGGCAAAATGTACATCATAAAGATGCAAGGGTCTTATACATTCACCACATGCAAGGGAAGATCAATCAGTGGTATACAAGGGAAATATGCAAGGTCAATGTGCAAAGGTCAGATACTAAGCTGGGGTCCACCAATTGCATGTATATGCAATTGTATCTTTGCACATACAATCACATATACAAGGGAATATACATTCCTAAGATACAAGGCCCGAACCTGAAATGAATATGCATTCTAGTTGATACAGGCAGAGATGATTGTATTTTTCCTTGTATGTATGTTTGCATTGTATGTCAGCACATACAAGGGTCATATACAAAGCGATATACAAGGTGGACCTAACTGGGAAATCAAATTTGGCAAATTCACCGTTGAGTCCGTAGCTTATATGATGAAGTGCTTGTATATGCCAGTATACAAAAGAAGAAGAGATACAAGCTGGATTTGTTGCAAAGATACAATATGGTTAATGATCATTTTGAGGTCCGTATTGTATGTATATTGTATTTGTATGTGCAATATAAAAAGGTGATATACAAGAGGAGTTAGATACAAGTCCCAGACCCGATAGTGATTTCAATTTGTTCCATAAAATTTTGGGGTCTGCCCTTGTATGTTTGGTGATTATATGCACATATACAACTTCAAATGCAATAAAAGATACAAAGGCACAATGATGGAGATCTAATTAGGGGCTAACACATGTCCAATTCAGTTGTATATATATACAACTGCATATACAAAGATTTGAAGGAGAAAAAGGTAAAATGAAAGAGGGAAAAGTCAGTGATGGAAAAAGGGTGCCTATGTGGTGCGATCTTACTGGTGGAGGGCTTTTCAAGGTTGCTGATGTGGATTTTCAACCTATATGGGTGGATTTGGATTGTCAATCTTGCATATTTGGAGCCCGGTTCTATGGCTGAGTTTGAAGGATGAAGCGATTGTCTATTGGCGCCATTTTTGCGTGCTCATTCCATAGTAAACCATCCTTGCTGCACAGTGATGGAAAAAACATCACATCTATTTATTTTCTCGAGGTCTAGGCTGCTTATGCCGGTGGTTTTTAGTATGGATCTGATGGCTTCAACGACCAAAAATTTAATGAAGATCTGATTGTTGCATCAAAAATCTAAAGAAGTGATCTTTGCATTTATGAAGTCTGTCAGCGTGTAGGTGACCGAAAGCTTGTGTGCTCCTCGAAAAAAGGAATCCATGGCCATTCTACTAGGGGTGGAAGACTTGGGTAAAATTTTTGGAGGAACAATGAAAAATAGAGCATTTCTAGGCTATTCTGTCTCTTTTGTGAGTTTACGAGTTGAATTTGAATGTACGTTGCATATCATGTTCAGTTTCATGTTGTGCTTATATAAAAAATGTTTCTTTGCATGTGTTTAGCTGTTTGTCTCCATTTATTGTATGCATCCCTTCTTTTGAATCTAGTTGCTAATGGTTACTTAGATTCTAGGATATAGATTTCTATATTGCATGCTTGATCTTTGACTTCCATTCAAGGAGTGGATTAAAGTATGAAGAAGATTATATGGCAGCATGGATGTTTGTAAGTAAAAATAGCTAAATACTCATTCTTGGATGGTGTTTGTAAGGCAAGCACCAATCTAACCCCTTGAAACTTGAATCTATGTTGAGTTTGTGCAAATCATTCACATGTATACGTCTAGTTGACTCCTTGCCCTGAGATAGGCACTGGTCAGCCCTTGTGTAGTAGTTATGATCCAGAAACCCTTGTCTTGCATCCAAAACATAAATACAAATCATTTCAAAACTTCCAACCTATTAGCTGTAGGAGTAGAAGTAGGACCCCTACATATCCTCATCCTCAACCAGTTAGATATGTCCAAGAATATTGCCAAACTTGTGATTTATCATGCAAATCTTGGTCCAAGCATGAGAGTATTCTGCCTGTTGTTATAAAGCTAAATCTTTTATCATTGGGTGAGTCAAGGTTAAATTTTTAGCTATAGGGATACCCCCAGGCAGCTCACACAACCTCATGTATTTGTTGGCCAAATCTGCCTGTGCACTGGAACTGGCAAACCCTCTACTGATTCGAAGAGAAAAGACCCAACAAGGCTGAGGTGGACCGTCTTGGTTTTCCTCTAGCCCAAGCAAAGTGAGTTGACTCACTTTTTCAACAACCTTGGGTGTCTGATGTAGGAGCATCCCTAGTTGTAGAGCAATCTTACATGAACCTAAAATATTTGCACTCTTTTGCTTCTTTCATTTCTAGTTTAGTTCAATCAGTAGCAGTTACAACATTTTGTACTACATTTTGCCACATTTGCATTTTAGAGCTTGCAGGGAAGAACTAAGCATATAGACATCATAATGCACATCATATCCAAAATTTAGATTATTTGGATCAGTTTCTAGAAAGATATCACTATCAGAAGATCAACTATTTTCTCAGAACAAAACATTCAGATAGTCAGGTGAAGGAGAAGGCTTGCGGAGCACTTCCATGACTTGCAGAGCTAAATGGAACATCATTCAAGGTACTTTAGAACACGGTTGACCTTCCCTAAGATCCGCATCTTGTTTCATTCACTTGCAAAGGAGTACAAGTTGCTTAAGGCTTACCTATCCATTTTCACATGTTACACCTTCATTGGAGATTGTAACTTCTTCCTTGGCTAACGGGGAGGATTATTTTGCTCCAGAGATTATATATAATCATGTAGTAGATGCATAGGAAAGTAGTTAATCAGATAGTGTAGACACCTAAAATTAACTTGCTCCACAAACCAATTTCTCGTATCCCTACACCAATTATCCCTCCTATTAATTAAATAAATTCATTTTATTTAATTAATTTATCCCTAATTATCTACCCTTAACTATTTATCCATCCTTTGTGATCAATTAATTTATTTAATTTATCACTATACCTTACAAAACTATCCTCATTGATTAAATAAATATTCTCAATATTTATTTAGTTAATTTGTCCATCCCCCTAATCCTTATTAATTGGACAAATCATGCTTATTTGATTAATCTACCCTATTAATCAACCTAAACCTATCCTAGTTGATTAAATAGCAATTATTTAATTAGCTACCCTAGCCTACCTATTCCCTAGGCCTAAATTAATTAAGCTTAACACTTAATTAAACCTTGCTTAACCCATTCTCCCACACACTTTGAATAAAATTAATTTTTTTATTCAAAGGTTCACATCTTCCTCTTACACATGTAACTATACATGTGTCCTTGACCTCTTACACCCTTTACACATGTCATAACTCATTAATTGGAGCTCTTCCCAAAATAAATTTTTAATTCATTTCTAATTCTCCTCTCTTCCCCATGTGAATTAAAAAATTCACATCTAACTTGTCATATCCAACTCTTCCCCTAAAATGAATTTTTAATTCATTTTTATTCTTATCACCCTTCCCTGTGTGAATTTAAAATTCACAAATAATGGGAGCCATCCAATCTCATTGATCCAATCTTAATCCTTGATCTCTCTTACCTAACCCTCTTGTGACACTTGTCACAAGACTACAACTCCAATCCAACCCCTAATCCTCAAGCATTCCTAGCCATTGATCTAAACTTTCAATCCTCACCCTCCATCTTTTTACCAAAAATCTATAAATAGAACCCTTGTCCAAGCCATTTTCATAACTTCTTCTTGCATCAAATCCATGCCAAAATTTCTGTCATCTTCTCTCATCATATCCTTACCATGCAAAAATTATTCTAGCCTATCTATCCATATCCAATCTCCATCAAATACTTCATCAAATCCTCATCATCATATTGTGTTGAAGAATAAGGAACAATCCACATCTACACATATTCAATTGGATAAAGCTAGGAGAGCTCTTGGGTGCACTCTCCTCCACTTTATCAAGGAGTAAGAAGATCTTAAGATATAAACATTGTGTTTTTACATTTTGTTTGTGTTTTCTAACCTTTAGATTTCTCTTTCTTTCAGATAGTTAGCATAGTTCATGATTAGAAGTTGTTAAATAGTTTGAATTCTTTCGGAAGAGGTGCTTCAATGCCATATCTTTCTATTATGTAATCAGGCTTGTGATCCCTAATTTGTAAGCCCACATGTTGTTGGCATATCAGCATTTTGAATCTTGATATATTCAGCATTTGGATCATTCATTAAGGTATAAACATTGTGTTTTTGCATTTTGTTTGTATTTTCTAACCTTTATATTTATCTTTCTTTCATTTAGCATGCTCGGTGGGACCCCATGATCCCTATCTAATCTTCTTTGATTGAGTTTTTGCAAGAAAAACATGTTTTGCAGGTTCTAGCATTGAAACCCCTCAGTTTGGTGCTATTTTCTCGTGGATTGGTGCTATATAATCCCAATTTAGCACTATCCTACACAACATACCAGATAAAATAGATAAAAACATAGTTTAGTGACATTTTGACCTCCTGTAGCACCATTTCAGCCTCCTGTAGTGTCATCCTCTAGTTTAATGCCATCCTCTAGAGTGGACCATCCTTTGCTTTGGCACCATTTGTTGTTTTGGCATCATTTCTACCTCCTATAGCACTATTTCTGCCTCCTGTCACACCTCCTATAGTGCCATCCTCTGGTTTGGCGCAATCCTTTGCTTTGGTGTCATTTGTTGTTTTGGCTCCATTTCTACCTCTTGTAGCACTATTTCCACCTCCTGTTGCATCTCCTATCGCACCTCCTATCACCATTTATGCCTCCTATAGCGCCATTTGGGAAACTTGTAGTGCCATAACTCTCTATTTTGGCACCCTTTTTTGAGCTAACCTTGGAATCTGTGTAGGGTATTGACTGTGTCCTGTAGGTCAAACCGTTTGTCTAAGAGATTAAAATCAAACTACTAACATTGTTTGCAGGATTTTATTAGCCTAGAAACACTTCATTTTGGTGCACTAAAAAGAAAATTGCTTGCTTAGCCTGGAAAACATTTGGATTTGGTGCATAAAACGAATCTTATTTGCAAACAATCTTAGGCACACCTCATTTTGGGCTCTAAAAAGAACATTAGCAATTGTTTGTCTTGTCTTGTGCACTTGCATGTTTGTGTTACCCAAGGAATAGAATCAAATAATCCTCTCCCCTCACCTTCAAAAGGATCTTGGGTGAAGAGAAACGGTTCTACTCTCTTTATCTTTTTAGGAAGTGGGCCTGCTCTTGAGACACATCCACAAGGAGAACTCATTTGTGAACCTAGGTGGTACTTTCATTTAGTCCACTATATAAACTAGGATAAGGAAAAAGCTAATTCTAAATTAGTATTAGCACTTACCATTCAGTGCTAGCTCAAAAGGTAATAGTACCTCGTGTATATGATACTCCTAGTAGAGCTAGTCAAAACCTTAAGTACTTTACCGGATGCTCGTAACGTGTCGATCCCCCAAATGTTCCCCCACTAAACACCATTTGTTTTAGAGGCCAAAAACCTTCTACTTGTTGGTGCAAGGGGTTGGAAGATAGACCTCTGAAGCCATCCCACACGCTAATAGTTCAAAGTAGAGATAACATTTTTTTTTAGATCTTTGGGTCTTTAGAAATTTGAAGCTTCATGTACCCGAGAAGTGAGTGCCATTTAAGGGGGAGCCAATGCCACCAATCTTCTAAGTTATCTGGTTTGAGTAAGTGCGGCTGGAGAAATCCAAGTGGGAATCCAACAAGTATTGTCCTTTTCTCACCTTAGGTTGTACAAGTGCTTAAGGAATATTCAAATTATCACATTTTCACAACAAAACCTTTGGCCATTACATTCTCTTGTTTGAATTGTTTGTATGCTTGCCAAGAAAACATCATTCACATTATCTAAAACATTGAACTATTGAAACATTTGACATTTCCCAAAATCCCATCATTTGAGCTTAATTAATCCCAACCTTGGAGGTTAATCCCATATTATCCTCCTAATCACTCATTCCATCGTACCTCTTTCATCTCAACCATCCTAATCATCCTCATCATCCTTAATCCAATCCATTATCATTATCTTAATCTCACTTCCTTATCCATTTGATAAATTTCATCCAAATCAAATCCAACATCAATCATCCATCATTCTTTATCCACTCCAATCAATCATTCCAATCCCTAATCCTTAATCAATAATCATCCTTTGCAAAATCAAACTTTGGTTAAGGACTTAGTCTCATCCATCCTCCATCAATCTTTCATCCAAAATCCCAATCATTATCAAAATCCCCCAACATCATTATCAAAATCCAAATCCAAATTAACCTAATCAAAAAAATCAAGACCTTAGTTGATCACATCAACCATTATCCAAACTTTCTTGAGATCAATAGTCTATCTTCAGTAAGTCATCAAAATCAATAATCAACCCAATCAACTCTGTTACTTAAGTGTCATTAGTCTACCTTAAGTATAAAGAATCATCCATCCTTTTGAAGAAAAACAAATCACCCTAAGGTCTTGAAATTTGATCCCCAAACATCACAATCATCCATTATCCCCCATTTCATCTCATATCTCTCCAACAACATGGATCCTTATGTAGCAATGCAACATTTACAAGGACTTAAATATGCCTATCAGGATTTTGATCCTATCGCTAAGGAAAAATTCAAAAATGACATTAAAGATATCCCCTTAGCACACCTCATCATTGGAGAATCCCAAGCCCCTACCCAACCTCCATCATATCAACAAACACCCTACATGTCATCCCCATCCACATCATATCAACCTTCATCATACCAATATACATCTTACATATCCACACCATCAACCTCATACCAACCTCTATAATATCAACAAACACCCTATCTTTCATCCCCATCCCCATCATATCAACCTTCTGTTGCAAGTATGGGTTAAACCGGTGTTGTCATTGATGTCAACATACTCATGTTGCATTAATGAGAAGGATTGGATGAGCTGTGTGCTGAGGATATTGAGAAAATTAGTCTCAATTAGGAACAGTGAAGAACAGTGATGATAACAAGGGAAAAGTCCAAGATAGGTTGAGGATCAGAGGATATGGTTTAAAGGGTTTGTAGATATAAGTCTTGAGATGCTCCAGTCAAGTTTTCATGGATCCGCATGAGGATCTGAAGAAGTTATGGTCGCTCAAATAGAAACAATTTAGACAAGTGCTCAGTGGTGACAGAGTGAGACATATAGGTCTAGTAAGGTCTGGTAATGCATTATCCCACTCTGCGGATTTGAGGAAGTGTTTAGAACGTCCTTGTGAAGTGTCAAGCAGATTAGTTTGTGGTTTGAAGGTCCAGAAGAACCTATTCCTTTATGACAGTGATAACATACTATGTTCTTGAGGTTCCGGATGTAGGAGAGAAGGATTTCAGTAAGTAGAGGAAGTGTGGATGTTCCTGGTGATTCAATAAAGCTTGTAAAGGTCCTTGGATTATGTTTAGTTCATGTTGATGGTCCGCATTAGAATTGGATCCTGGAATTGAAGAAATACTTCTGGATGAAGGTGTTCTTTCTATGACTGGATGACCGGATGAATTATACACCTTGTGAATGTTCTTGTGGTTGCTTGCTGACTTAGATGTTTGTTCCTAAGTTGATGTCATGTATAAATAAAGGTTTGCGAAGTCATTTCAAGAGTATACTTTGTGGAGATGAGTGTGTGGTAGCGAGGAGAAGAGTGAAAGGAAGAACAGAAGGATTTGGGCTTTAATGGAACTAATTCAAGCATGGTGACGATGCTATTTACCAATTCAAGTATGTAATACTCATTTATTGTAGACAGTGTGTCTCTTGTAGGTAGTGAGCCTATTGTGAGCAGTGTGCTTGGGTAGTGAGCCCTAATTGGCATGTGCCATCTTATTCTTTCTATTCTTCTAACAGAGAATAATATCTTGGGTTAGTCACCCCGTGGTTTTTCCCTTAACCGGGTTTTCCATGTCAAAATCTTGGTGTCTCATGTGTAGATGTGTTTCTGCTCTTGATTAATTACATTAAGTTTTCATGATTGATTTATTGTTAATGCTAAGTGAATACAAGTCTTGAAAGAAGAAAGTTTTGAACAACTGATTCACCCCCCCTCTTAGTTGTTTGCCCTAAATCGAACAATTGGTATCAGAGCCAAGTTCCTCTTAAAGGAGCTTAACCACTTGAGGAGATCCAAGATGTCGTCCTACAAGAAGGATAGTCCAAAGTTTGATGGAACTAACTTTGCTCTTTGGAAAGGTCGCATGGAATGTCACTTGCAGTGCATGGGATTTGCATACTAGTCCATGGTGACAAAGGCTTATGTACCTCCACTGGGTGGTCCGACAACCCTAAATGAAATCACAGATGTTGAAAATAATCTGTGGACCAGAGAGGCTCTTTTAAGCGCATTATCTAACTCAAAACTCTCTAATGTTATTCATCTACCAACTGCCTTTGAGATTTGGAAGAAATTGGAACTTTTGCATGAAGGAGACTAGTTTGTTAAATGTGCAAGATTACAGAGTCTAAAAGGGAAATTTGAAAGACTAAAAATGAGAAATGATGAAAATATTACCTCTTTTATGCCAAGAGTGACTGAGCTAGTTTGTGGAATTAGAAATGTAGGTGGAACCTTGAGTGAAGATGAGATAGTTGGCAAAGTTCTCAGATCCCTTCCTGAGTCTTATAAAATCAAAGCTTTTGCAATCGAAGAATTCAGAGCTCACACAACAGTCACAAGGGATCAATTGGTTGGTAAGCTAGCTACTTTTGAAATGGCTAATTTTGGAGATGATCCTCCAAAGACTGAATCTGTATTCAAAGCAAGTGCCTTGGTAAAAGGAAAACAAAGGTTTGATCTGGGAGAAAACTCTTCAAGGAAATCATCATGGTATGAAAATGCAAGAAAAGACTTAGAAGAAGAAAAAGCTGAAACTACTCATCTTGAAGCTCTTATTGCAAAAAGACTACCAAGAGGATCCAGTAAGTATGAGGGAAAATTGCCCTTTAAGTGTTTTAACTGCAACAAGATTGGTCATTTTGCATCAAGGTGTCTGGAAAGATTTTCTAGGCCAAATAGTAATAGACCAAGATTCCAGAAGAATTGTTACTATGCTCATGAAGTAGATGTTGAAGGAGTAACAGATGATGAATAAGAGAAAGAAGATAAATCTGGAAGTGACTGGGTGTTCATTGCCATCAAGGAAGAAGATCCAATACCCTCTGAATCCGTAAATCATAAAGCCTTGGCTGCCCAAGTTGAAGAAAAGGATAATTGGGTCATTGATTGTGGCTGCTCTCACCACATGACAGGTGACAAAAACAAGTTCATAGATTGGAAACGTATGAAGGAGAAGTGGTAAAGTTTGGTGATAACTCTACAGGTAGAATCAGAGGTAGAGGAACTATTTCTTTTGATGGAAAGAACAAAACCGGTAATGTATTATATGTTGAAGTATTGAAACACAATCTTCTTAGTGTGGGACAGTTGGTGGACAAAGGCTATAATCTCAGATTCAAGAATGAAAAGTGCAAAATCCTTGAAAGTTCTAGAACAGAGATTGCATCAGGTACCCAAACAAAAGGTAACATCTTTCACTTAGTTGGTGCTGGTAAAAGTTGCTTATTTGTTCAAATTGATCAAAGTTGGTTATTGCATAGAAGAATGTGTCATGTGAAATTTGATAATATCATCAAGATAAGTAATACTCAGGCTGTAAGAGATCTTCCAAGATTGGTAAAACCTACAAATAGTTTGTGCAAAGAATGTCAGTTGGGAAAACAAAGCAAAATCTCATTCAAAAGCAAGGAACAATCTTCTACCGGATTATTAGACTTGGTTCACACTGACTTATGTGGTCCGGCAAGAATCAGGAGTGTGCAAGGTGATAGATACTTCATGTTGCTAATTGATGACTATTCTCGAATGATGTGGGTAACCTTTCTGAAAGAGAAATCAAAAGCTCTTGAGAAATTCAAAATATTCAAGGCTATGGTGGAAAATGAGACTAGATTAAAATTGAAGCGTCTGAGGTGTGATAGAGGTGGAGAATTCACATTCGGTGAGTTCATAAACTTTTGTGAGATACATGGAATAAAGAGACAATTGTCTACCCCTAGAACTCCACAGTAGAATGGAGTTGTTGAGAGAAAGAACCAGACCATCTAGGAAGCATCCAGGACCATGATGATGGAAGCAAATGTTCCTCAAATCTATTGGAGAGAAGCTGTCAGCACTGCAGTCTACACTCTCAACCGAGTTCAAATTAGAAACTATACCGGTAAGACTCCTTATGAACTCTGGTTTGGCATTACTCCCACTGTGAGATACTTCAAAGTTTTTGCTAGCAGATGTTACATTAAAAGGGATGAAGATCTAGGAAATTTTGATGCTAGAAGTGATGAAGGAATATTCTTGGGTTATTCTACTCAAAGCAAAGCATACCGGTGTTACAACAAGACACTGAGAAAGATTGTAGAAAGTATAAATGTAAAGGTTGATGAAGAAATTGAAAGACCCTCAAGAATTCTTGAACATGATGAAGATGATCAGAATGGTGTTTAGATTCAAGGTATCCAAGTCTCTTCTGAGAAACAAAGTCAAGTTGATCCGATAAGATAGGAAGAAGAGATAAGTCTCAATGAGACTGATAAAGAGTTAGAAGTGCAAGAGACTCCCAAAATTCTAAGGTATGTAACTCTAAACCATTCTGAAGATCAGATCATAGGTGACAAAAGCAAAGGGGTTCAAACAAGGAGAAAAATTGCTCAAAATTTAGATATGTATTGTCCAATTTCAAAGATTGAACCTGAGACAGTAAATGAAGCCTGCAATGATGAAAACTGGACTAAGGCAATGAAGGAAGAACTGATGCAAATTGAGAAGAATCACACTTGGGATCTTGTTCCCAGACCAAGAAACAAAAATGTGATTGGAACCAAATGGGTCTCCTGGAACAAATTGAATGAAGCTGGTGAAGTAATCAGAAACAAGGCCAGATTAGTTTGCAAAGGTTACTCTCAAATAGAAGGAGTTGATTTTGAAGAAACTTTTGCAAGAATTGAAGTAGTCAGATTATTTCAAGCATTTGCTGCCTTCAAGGATTTTAAGGTGTATCAGATGGATGTCAAGTCTGCCTTCCTAAATGGAAATTTGGAAGAAGAAGTGTATATTGAGCATCCAGATGGATTTCAATTGTCTGATCATAGTGACATGGTCTATAAATTAAAAAAGGCACTGTATGGACTGAAGCAAGCCCCAAGAGCCTGGTATGAAAGATTGGACAAGCATCTCTTGAAGATTGGTTTTAATAAAGGTACTGCTAATAGTAATTTGTATTTCAAAATTGATCATGAAAATATCTTAATTGTTGAAGTATTTGATGATATCATTTTTGGAGGAAGAGACAGTATGTGTAAAAATTTTGCAAGTCAAATGAAAAGTGAGTTTGAGATGTCAATGCTTGGAGAAATGAATTTCTTTTTTGGTCTACAAATTACTCAGACAAAGAAAGGAATATTTATCTCTCATTCAAAATATGTGAAAGAATTGTTGAGGAAATTTGGGATGGAAGACTCAAAGCCAATGAACACTCCAATGGCAACCGGATGCAAGTTGAGCAAAGATGATGACTCTCCCAAGTTTCATCAGACAAAATATAGGTCAATGATTGGAGGACTATTGTATCTCACTCAAACTAGACCAGATATTATGCAGGCTGTTGGTCTTGTTGCTAAATTCCAAGCTAATCCTAGAGAATCTCATGTTATGGCAATCAAGAGGATTTTTAGATATCTAAAGGGGATAGTTGAGTATGGTCTATGGTACCCTAGAGATCATGATTTCTCTCTTCATGCATATACAGATGCAGATTGGGTAGGAGATGTGGATGACCGGAAGAGTACCAGTGGTGAAACATTCTTTTTGGGAAAAAGATTAGTTTCTTGGCTAAGCAAGAAACAAGAGGCAATATCTCTGTCTACAACTGAAGCAGAATACATTGCAGCAGCAAGTAGTTGCACTCAAATCTTATGGATGAAGCAGATGCTAAGAGACATTAAAGTAGAATATGAGGAGCCTATCACAATTTTCTGTGATAATTCAAGTACAATAAATATTTCTAAGAATCCAGTGTTGCATTCTATGACCAAGCACATATCTATCAAGTTTCACTTTCTAAGAGAGCAAGTGAACAAGGATGAAGTTAGATTGGAGTATGTGCCCTCCAAGGATCAGATTGCAGATATCTTTACTAAACTTCTTCCCAAGGACTCTTTTGAGTATCTCAGGGAGAAGTTAGGGGTTATTGCCCCTCCGATGATGAACTAGGATGCACTAATGTGCATCAGTCCGGTGGATATCATAGTCATATCTTGTGGTCTGGATTGGTGTTGGAGAGTTGCTACTCAGGGGGAGCAACATGTGTGATTATAAAGTTGCAAGTTTGGGCCCTTTGCCATTGATGTCAAAGGGGGAGAGAAGACATGTGAAAAACAAGTGGTTGATGATCAAAGGGGGAGCAGTATAGGAAGAGAAGACATGTGAATAGTTGTTATTGATAGGGGGAGCTATGACAGTAAGGAGAAGTTCTTGTCTTGATGGTTTTTCACATAATACGTTGCCATCAATGACAAAGGGGGAGATTGTTGCAAGTATGGGTTAAACTAGTGCTGTCATTGATGTCAACATACTCATGTTGCATTAATGAGAAGGATTGGATGAGCTGTGTGCTAAGGATATTGAGAAAATTAGTCTCAATCAAGAACAGTGAAGAACAGTGATGATAATAAGGTAAAAGTCCAAGATAGGTTGAGGATCAGAGGATGTGGTTTAAAGGGTTTGTAGATATAAGTCTTGAGATGCTCTAGTCAAGTTTTCAGGGATCCGCATGAAGATTTGAAGAAGTTATGGTTGCTCAAATAGAACTAGTTCAAACAAGTGCTCAGTGGTGACAGAGTGAGACAGATAGGTCCGGTAAGGTCTGGTAATGCATTATCCCACTCTGCAGATTTGAGGAAGTGTTTAGAATGTCCTTGTGAAGTGTCAAGCAGATCAGTTTATGGTTTGAAGGTCCAGAAGAACCTATTCCTTTGTGACAGTGATAACAGACTATGTTCTTGAGGTTCCGGATGTAGGAGAGAAGGATTTCAATAAGTAGAGGAAGTGCAGATGTTCCTGGTGATTTAGGAAAGCTTGTAAAGGTCCTTGGATTATGTTCAATTTGTGTTGATGGTCCGCATTAGAATTGAAGAAATACTTCCGGATGAAGGTGTTCTTTCTGTGACTGGCTGACCAGATGAATTATACACCTTGCGAATGCTCTTGTGGTTGCTTGCCAACTTAGATGTTTGATCCTAAGTTGATGTCGTGTATAAATAAAGGTTTACAAAGTCATTTCAAGAGTATACTTTATGGAGATGAGTGTGTGGTAGCGAGGAGAAGAGCGAAAGGAAGAGCAGAAGGATTTGGGCTTTAATGGAACTGATTCAAGCATGGTGATGATGCTATTTACCAGTTCAAGTATGTAATACTCATTTATTGTAGACAGTGTGTCTCTTGTAGGCAGTGAGCCTCTTGTGAGCAGTGTGCTCAGGCAGTGAGCCCTAATTGGCATGTGCCATCTTATTCTTTCTATTCTTCTAACAGAGAATAATATCTTGGGTTAGTCACCCCGTGGTTTTTCCCTTAACCGGGTTTTCCATGTCAAAATCTTGGTGTCTCATGTGTAGATGTGTTTCTGCTCTTGATTAATTACATTAAGTTTTCATGATTCATTTATTGTTAATGCTAAGTGAATACAAGTGTTGAAAGAAGAAAGTTTTGAATAACTGATTCACCCCCCGTCTCAGTTCTTTGCCCTAAATCTAACACCTTCATCATACCAACCTTCATCCTACATATCCACCCCATCAACCACATATCAACCTTCAACCTTATATCAACCTTCAAACTCGTATCAGTCTTCATTCCCTTATACATCCATCCCATCATACCTACTCAATCAATCTGCTGGGTCTCAAAAATGCAGGTTACAAACCCTAAGAGGATGCCAGGCTCTACGATCAGACTTGCAACATTTTTGAACCAACTAATGGAGTTAACCTAAATGGTTGATGACTCCCTGCACTTCAGGATTTGCTAAACCTAGGCAGGTGAACCTTGAAAGCTAAAGTAGATAAAAGGAATGTATGACTCAAATGAATCTAGGTATCTACTCACAATGGCATAAAGTGTGGAATAGATAAAAGATTGCAAACTACTTCTACTCCTAATACTAAGATTTGAGATGTAATTGTTTGGATAAGATTTTATGGAATCCTAGAGTGGAATTGGTATGACCAGTGCCTATTTCTATTGGGCTAATCGAGTCAAGGTGTATATGATATATGATTTACTTACTAGTTACAATTCTAATTGTTTGGCACTTGTGTTTGTTTATACCTTGTATAAATGTGCAAGAATGTGACTGACAGACTCTACTTATTGATCCACTCGATCGTACCAGGTTACTGTTACTTATTGAAAGGAGTTTTAATCCTTGCTTGAAGGAACCAATCAACAAAATCACACAATGACAGCAAATGTGTATTGACAAATGGAGTAGATGCTCCATTTGAATAACAAGACAATATCGAGTTGGAGACAGTATGGCAATCTTGTCAATTATAGGGCTCTTCTTACTAATCCAAATGTTACCTCCAAGTTACTGTAATCAATCAAAAGGATTTTATATCTTTAATAGAAACCAATTAATTTGATTACACAAAAACAACAAATTTGTCTCGATGAAACTGAAATATCAACTTAGAAAATCAGGTTCAAATAATAGAGAAATAATAATGTGGAGACAACCAAATAATTGCTCAGCTCAACAAACAATAGAAACCAATATTAAATCATTAATTTATGCATTTTTCTCCATTATACAATTTCAAAAGATTTTACAATGTACAACATAAAGTTTTATTTTGGCAATTGGTCAATCCATCTAGTTATCTAGCTCCTACTTTTGATCATGATGTCTTTCTAATCTACTGATCTACTCATGACCCCCGAACCACCTCCTAGTTCTTCTCAACCCTGGTTCCCCTTATATATATTTTGCAGTTGTAGGGTTATGACTCTTCATACATCCGGTGCAACCTCTTGTTATTTTAATCTCCTTCAATAACAAAATTTTAATCTTGACCTTCTTACCATTAAAATGCTTTGGTCGTTGCAGGTGGGATACCCTTTGCCTTTGTATTGTAGTGTATATGTATATCTTATGTATTTGCAACATATACCTAAGGAATCACCAGATTTGTGACTCTATATATACAAATCTTTTGTATATCGCATACATTTTCTTCCATATAAAAGAGCAGGCCCAACTAGATTTATGAAATGAATTTGAAATATCTTTCAAATATGCATTTGTATCACCTTTTTGTATATCAAATGCATGTGCTTATATAGAATAGCGGACCCTAGCTAAAATTCACAATATTTAATATGTCATTCAAATCTGGGCTTGTATAAACTTGTATATCCATTGGCGATGGGGACCATGTGGTGTTTCATGCACTTGTATATAGATTTCCTTTAATCTCAAATGCATTTGTCTTTGTATCTTGTATATGTTCAAGCATTTAAACATACAAAGACTTTTCTATATTAAACTTCTTTTGACATCTGGCTTGCATCTTTAACTTGTATCTTCACTTGTACATTAGCTTGTATCTTGAAGACATAAATTGTTATTATGCAAATCTGATATGCAAGCGGTGGGACATGTTGGTGTTTATTTTTGAATTAGCAGAGGGTTTGCCAATTCCAATGCACAGGTAGATTCAGCCAACGAATACAGGAGGTAGTGTGAACCACCTCCCCTTCGCTTCTAGTTCTACCGCACCAAGGGGGGTATCCCTATAGCTAAAGATATAACCTTGACTCACCCAATGATAAAAAGATTTAGCTTTACAATAGTAGGTAGAATACTCTCATGGACTAAGATTCATGTGACAAATCACAAGGTTGGCAACATTCTTGCACATATTTGTTTGGTTATGGATGAGAGTTTGTAGGGGGTTCCTAATCCTACTCCTACAACTAACAGGTTAGAATAATGGAATGGTTTGAATTGATGTTTGGATGCAATACAGGGGGGTTTTGGATCATAACTACTAATCTAGAAGTAGACCAGTGCCTATCTCAGGGCAAGGAGTCAACTAGATGTATACAAGAGAATGGCTTGCAACTAGCATTCGAGTTTCAAGGGGTTAGGACTGGTATTTGCCTTACAAACACCACCCAAGGATAAGTATTTAACTATCTCTACTTATGAATATCCCAGCTAACATACAATCTTCTCCACACTTTAACCTAAAATAATTTAATCCACTCCTTGAATGCAAGTTACAGATCAAGCATGTGGTACAACAAGACTATACCCTAGAATCTGAGAAACCCTTAGCAACCAGATTCAAAAGAAGAAAATGCATACAACAAATGGAGACAGACAGATAAACACATGCAATAATGCATTTTTCATATACAATGACAAGAAACTAAATATATGTGCAAGATACACTTCAGATGCAACTCATAAACTCCACTAAGATACCATAGACAAGAAATGCTCTGTATTTCGTTATTCACACAAAAAAATGCCCAAGTCTTCAACAACCTCCAAAGAGTAACACAGCTTGCTTTTTTATACCAAGACTATAAAACTCAGAAAAATTAATTACAAGGCAAATCAAAAATCTGCCAGATACAATGCATGAGAAATGGCACTCAAAAACAGTAAATGTAGCAGAGAGACAAAGAGGAATGAGCAGGTGAACTCAGGATTTACACCACTACCTAGGAATTTTCTTCATCAATCAGGTGGTTGACCTGTCAACTCCATCGATCATCCTCTGCAAGTTTGCCATTATTGCCTCACCTACCCATGGGCCCATTTGAAATGTAGCAGCAGATGCATCTGTTGTTTTGCCGCTCAAAAATGATTGCAAATACACAGGAAAAACCCTTGCTACGGGTTCAAAACATGGTTGTCGATCAACTCCCATCACCGAGATCAACGGCTCCAAAAAATGTAGAAAAGTCACCAACCAATGATTACGTGCCACGTAGGCACTCCATGTTCCTATCGCTGACATTTTGCTTTCTCCATTTTGGCATTTCACCCTTGTAAATGCATGTTTAAATGCATATACAATCATCTTATATACACGCCAGACCTTAAATACTTACCTGTCACATTTGATTTCCCCATCGGGTCAGAAATGCATATGTTTCATTGCACTTGTCGCAATGTATATCTGCATATACATTCACCTTATACATACAAGGCACAGATTTCAAATTTACATAAAGCATGCTGAAGTTGCTTTGAAATCTGGCTTGTATCCTCTATTTGTATCATTGCAATGTATATAGGTACATACAAATGCCCAGTATACATGCTGCGGACCCCAAACTTGTATGAAGCATCTTGGAATCCTATTCAGGTCTGGAATGCATCTTTTCACTTGTATGTTTTGAATATATGTCGGCATACATACAACTACGATTGTATACAACTAGTGAGCCTGACCCATTTTCTCTCTCCTTTGCACATTTCGTTGCACATCGCATATACAAATGCAATGTATAAGCCACGGACGCCACTACTGGCCATAGCCTAATTTCAATCCCTTTGGAATCCACGTTGTATGTTACTCATTGCATATTAAACATACAACACAATGTATAAACCCTTTGATACAACTACGGAATCTATGATGGAATATTCCAAGAATGCATCGAAACGCCATATACAAACCTAAGATACGTGCAATAGTGGGCCCTTCCAAATGTATATCTTCTTCTTTGTATGTTACCGAACATACAATGCCCCATGTATGTTTTTCCTTGCACATCCAACAAATGTATCTGTGCCCTTGCCATTGTAGCAAATGCATCTGCACCCTTGTATATACAAAGACATCTGCACCTTAACTGATTTTTGCATTTTTTACAACTATAGAGACTGAAAGTGTTAGAATTTTTTGGATTTTTGGGAAGGGGCCTGCATATACATATTCATGTACCAACATGCTCTATCTGGGGATGCATGCCTCTTGCAGGCATGGCGAGAACCTCAGAATCCCTAGTTTCACAGATTGGGCCTTATCCATTGGGCAACAGAGTCAAACATTGCACCAACCTGCATCACAAATTATATTTTTAGACATTATCTTGGCAGCCCTGGGTAGCCAAAAAGGAAGAACCATAACTTTATCTTGTCAAATGCCTGATTCCAAACTAAATAATCCCAACCACAGACGAAAACATTAAAACAATCTGCCCATAAGCTGATCTGATCAATTACACGCTTCACCATTTCTGAAAACTTGCCACTGTCAGTACTGCTTCTATCACTCTGGTTGTTACACATAACCAGGCACTCATCCAGCTGATCTAAAAATTGAAAACACTTAGAAAATATGAGACCCTCAATATCATTTATATCATTCACTGACATTGAAAATAAAACTTGATCCACACAGCCAACATTGCTACACATGTTTGGGACAACTAATACCGAACATTCGCTATCCATAGTTTGCACATCAGTATCATCATTTTCAAATAGAGGGTTAACTCTGCACCACTGAAAGTCATGACTCACAATGTCTAATGCATCCACAAGCTCATCATAAAGGGGATTCATACTCATTGCAAAGGTCTCTATTTCTTCTTCATGACAATCCATTTCTTTTTCATTATCAAGTCTAATGTCATAAGAAGAACAAACCTGATCCATGAATTCATCATGGATATCATCTTTATCATCTTTAACATTTGATTGCCCCACATACAAGATTTCTGCTACTTCAATGCACTCTGAAGTTGAACTGTTTGCATCATTTTCCAATCCTCTAATTCTTCCTCATGAAACTGATAGTGACGCTTGATCCATATGATCACAACTTTGCACAACTGGGTCATTTAAACATGAATGCTCTTTGTTTAGGACTGGCATGCAAATATTACTTGGGAAATTATTGTTGTCAGCTTCATTTGCTAGGAAAATCAAGATATCCTCCTCTATAACAGAAACATCATCAACTTGGAATGATGCAAAAACTAGGACAACAATGGTGTTAGTACTTTGACATTCATCTTCAACATTTAAATTATATCCCTTATTAACATTTGGGACTACAGGGCAGCAAAAATTTTTAGAGAAATAACCCTTTTGAATTCCATAACTCTAATTGTCTTCAATGTCCATTGCAAACTAATGTGCCTGATGCAATGTGGTGGGCTCCTTATCTCTTAATCTATAGCTCATTTTCTTATCAAATGCTCCCAAGTAGACAAGTAGGCATAATGGATCATTAGGTCTCATGCATTCTGGGATTCTTTTTAATGCCCTCATAAATCTAAGGTTAAAAGCTAGAATCAACTCATCTTCATCTATATGGATATACATAAAATCACTAATGACTGCATAATCAGAAATTCTTTCACCATATTGTTTTAGAAACATAGATTTAAAATCCTGCCAAGAGCTAGCAAAGTAAGCTGGAAGGTAGGAGAACCAGTCCCTTGCATCTTCATCTAGAGATTGAACAAATAATCTCATAACTACATCTTCATGGTCAATCTCAAAGTCATCTATAACATTCATAAACTACTGCAAGTGTCTCTCAGCTGATTCATCCTTTGCACCATTGAATTTGAGCAAATACTATCTGATTTTAGATGAAAAAGTATTTGGGTAGCAACAAATGTCATCAAAGTCTATGGGCTTATATCTATCAATGCTGCAACTTCTTTTATTATATCGTTGGGATTGATTATTATTCACCATTACATTCGACACCTCATAAGGGTGCATGGGCTGATAATACATCTTTGTGTGTTTCTGCAACCCTCTTTTCAACTCAGATTTTCAACTATAATAATGACTTTAGGCCTTTAAAATTTAGACTATTTTTTGAACTTACCTAAAGCCCTTTATATGAATCTTTTCAACAATTTTGCACACTTCCTTTGAAATGCAAACTGGGTCCTCACAAAAGTATGTAATCTAGTCACCAATATTTCCCTTTTAACCAGTGTTATTTCACGAAATAGGGAATCTTTTTACAATTTATAAAAATACCTGGATATGTTGGAGCAACTGCAAATTCAACACCTCTAGTGTCCTCTTATCAGGTTCTTTATATGTAGAGTCGCCACCTCCTTG
Source organism: Cunninghamia lanceolata (assembly GCA_027924645.1). Classification (NCBI taxonomy): domain Eukaryota; kingdom Viridiplantae; phylum Streptophyta; class Pinopsida; order Cupressales; family Cupressaceae; genus Cunninghamia; species Cunninghamia lanceolata. Next base: position 4,152,919 of record BSBN01000576.1, read on the forward strand.
CAGAGGAATGAGCTTCAAACAGGCTGAAGCTGCAAATTGATTTCTTTTCTGTATGGGTTCTCCCACAGTAGAGCCACACATAACTTTATCTTTTGCTGCAACAAACACTTCCAGGACTGATTTTTCAATCTTTTACACTCAAACTTTCATGGATATGACATTGTCTCCCTAGCGGAGTCGCCATCTGTTGGTGTTTATTTCTGAATTAGCAGAGGGTTTGCCAGCTCCAATGCACAAGTAGATTCGGCCAATGAATACAGGAGGTTGCATGAGCTGCCTCCCCTTCACTTCTGGTTCTACCACACCAGGGGGGTTATCCCTATAGCTAAAGATATAACCTTGACTCACCCAATGATAAGAAGATTTAGCTTTACAATAACAGGTAGAATACTCTGATGTATGGACCAAGATTCGTGTCACAAATTACAAGGTTAGCAACATTCTTAGACATATTTGTCTGGTTATGGATGAGAGTATGCAGGGGGTTCCTAATCCTACTCCTACAACTAATAGGTTGGAATTGATGTTTGGATGCAAGATAGGGGGGTTTTGGATCATAACTACTAATCTAGAAGCAGACCGGTGCCTATCTCAGGGTAAGGAGTCAACTAGACGTATACAAGAGAATGGCTTGGAACTAGCATTCGAGTTTCAAGAGGTTAGGACTGGTATTTGCCTTACAAACACCACCCAAGGATAAGTATTTAACTGTCTCTACTTATCAATATCCCAGCTGACATACAATCTTCTCCACACTTTAACCTAAAACAATTTAATCCACTCCTTGAATGGAAGTTACAGATCAAGCATGTGGTACAACAAGACTATACCCTAGAATCTTAGAAACCCTTAGCAACCAGATTCAAAAGAAGAAAATACATACAACAATGGAGACAGATAGATAAACATGTGCAATAATGCATTTTTCATATACAATGACAAGAAACTGAATCTATGTGCAAGATACACTTCAGATGCAACACATAAACTCCATCGAGATACAACAAATAGGAAATGCTCCGTATTTCATTATTCACACAAAAAAATGCCCAAGTCTTCAACAACCTCCAAAGAGTAACACAGCATGCTTTTTTATACCAAGACTGTAAAACTCAGCAAAATTAATTACAAGGCAAATCAAAAATCTACCAGATACAATGCATGAGAAATGGCGCTCAGAAATAGTAAATGTAGCAGAGAGACAAAGAGGAATGAGCAGGTGAACTCAGTATTTACACCGCCACCCAGGGATTTTCTTCATCAATCGGGTGGTTGACCTATCAACTCCATCGATCATCCTCTGCAAGTCTACCATTATTGTCTCACCTACCCACATGCCCCTTTGAAATGTAGTAGCAGATGTATCTACTATTTTCCCACTAAAAAATGATTGCAAATACACAGGAAAAACCTTCGTAATGGGTTCAAAACATGGCCATCGATCAACTCCCATCACCAAGATCAATGGCTCCAAAAAATGTTGAAAAGTCACCAACGAACAATTACGTGCCATGTAGGCACTCCATGTTCCCATTGCTGACTTTTTGCTTTCTCCATTTTGCCATTTCACCCTTGTATATGCATGTTCAAATGCATAAACAATCATCTGATATACAAGCCAGACCTCAAACACTTACCTGCCACATTTGATTTCCCCATCAGGTCTGAAATGTATATGTTTCATTGCACCTATCGCAATGTATATTTGCATATACATTCACCTTATACATACAAGGCACGGATTTCAAATTTTCATAAAGCATGCTGAAGTTGCTTTGAAATCCGGCTTGTATCCTCTATTTGTATCATTGCAATGTATATCGGCACATACAAATGCCCAATAAACATGCTGAGGACCCCAAACTTGTATGAAGCATCTTGGAATCCTATTTGGGTCCGGAATGCATCTTTTCACTTGTATGTTTTGAATGTATGTCAGCGTACATACAACTACCATTGTATACAACTGGTGGGCCCAACCCATTTTCTCTATCCTTTGCACATTTCGTTGCACATCGCATATACAAATGCAATGTACAAGCCGCGGACGCCACTACTGCTCACAGCTTGATTTCAATCCCTTGGGAATCCGCATTGTATGTTACTCATTGCATATTAAACATACAACACAATGTATAAACCCTTTGATACAACTATGGAATCTATAATAGAATATTCTAGGAATGCACCCAAACACCATATACAAACCCGAGATGCGTGCAATAGTGGGCCCTACCAAATGTATATCTTCTTCTTTGTATGTTACTGAATATACAAGGCCCTATGTATGTTTTTCCTTGCACATCTAGCAAATGTCTCTGTGCCCTTGCCACTATAGAAAATGCATCTGCACCCTTGTATATACAAAGACATCTACACCTTAATTGATTTTTGCATTTTTTACAACTACAGAGACCGAAAGTATTAGAATTTTTTAGATTTTTGGGAAGGGGCCTGCATATACATATTTAGGTACCAACAGGCTCTGTCTGGGGATGCATGCCTCTTGCAGGCTGGCGAGAACCTTGGAATCCTTGGTTTCATAGATTGGGCCTTATCCATTGGGTAACAGAGTCAAACACGGCACCAACCTGCATCACAAAATATATTTTTAGACATTATCTTGGCGGCCCGGGGTAGCCAAAAAGGAAGAACCACAACTTTATCCTATCAAATGCCTAATTCAAAACTAAATAATCCCAACCATAGCTGAAAACATTAAAACAATCTGCCCATAAGCTGATCTGATCAATTACATGCTTCACCATTTCTAAAAACTTGCCACTGTCAGTATTGCCTCTGTCACTCTGGTTGTTACACATAACCAGACACTCATCCAGCTGATCTAAAAACTAAAATTACTCAGAAAATATGAGACCCTCAATATCATGTATATCATTCACTGACATTGAAAATAAAACTTGGTCCACACAGCCAACATTGTTGCACATGTCTGGGACAACTGATGCCGACCATTCACTATCCACAGTTTGCACATCAGTATCATAATTTTCAAATAGAGGGTTAACTCTGCACCACTGAAAGTCATGACTCACAATGTCTAATGCATCCACAGGCTCATCATAAAGGGGATTCATACTCATTGCAAAGGTCTTTGTTTCTTCTTGATGACAATCCATTTCTTTTTCATTATCAAATCTAATGTCATAAGAAGAACAAACTTGATCCATGAATTCATCATGGATATCATCTTTATCATCTATAACATCTGATTGCCCCACATACAAGATTTCTGCTACTTCAATGCACTCTGAAGTTGAACTATTTGCATCATTTTCCAGCCCTCTAATGCTTCCTGATGAAACCGATATTGACTCTTGATCCATATGATCACAACTTTGCACAACTGGGTCATTTAAACATGAATGCTCTTTGTTTAGGACTGGCATGCAAATATTACTTGGGAAATTATTGTTGTCAACTTCATTTGCCGAGCAAATCAAGACATCCTCCTCTATAACAGAAACATCATCAATTTGGAATGATGCAAAAACTCAGACAACAGGGGTGTTAGTACTTTGACATTCATCTTCAACATTTAAATTATATCCCTCATTAACAGTTGGGACTACAGGGCAGCAAAATTTTTTAGAGAAATAACCCTTTTGAATTCTATATCTCCAATTGTTTTCAATGTCCATTGCAAACTAATGTGCCTGATGCAATGTGGTGGGCTCCTTATCTCTTAATCTATAGCTCATTTTCTTATGAAATGCTCCCAAGTAGACAACTAGGCACAATGCATCATTATGTCTCATGCATTCTAGGATTCTTTTTAATGCCCTCATAAATCTAAGGTTAAAAGCTGGAATCAACTCATCTTCTTCTATATGGATATACATAAAATCACTAATGACTGCATAATAAAAAATTCTTTCACCATATTGTCTTAGAAACGCAGATTTAAAATCTTGCCAAGAGCTGACAGAGTAAGCTGGAAGGTAGGAGAACCAATCCCTTGCATCTTCATCTAGAGATTGAACAAATAATCTCATAACTACATCTTCATGGTCAATCTCAAAGTCATCTATAACATTCATAAACTACTGCAAGTGTCTCTTAGCTGATTCATCCTTTTCACCATTGAATTTGGTCAAATACTTTTTGATTTTAGATGGAAAAGCATTCGGGTAGCCACAAATGCCACCAAAGTCTATGGGCTTATATCTGTCAATGCTAAAACTTCTTTTATTACATGGTTAGGACTGAATATTATGCACCATTACATTCGACACCTCATAAGGGTGCATGGGCCGATAATACATCTTTGTGTGTTTCTACAACCCTCTTTTCAACTCAGATTTTCAACTATAATAATGACCTTAGGCCTTTAAAATTTAGACTATTTTTTCAACTTACCTAAAGCCCTCTATATGAATCTTTTCAACAATTTTGCACACTTCCTTTGAAATGCAAACTAGGTCCTCACAAAAGTGTGTAATCTAGTCACCAATATTTCCCTTTTAACCAGTGCTATTTCACGAAATAGGGAATCTTTTTACAATTTATACAAATACCTGGATATGTTGCAGCAACTACAAATTCAACACCTCTAGTGTCCTCTTATCAGGTTCTTTATATGCAGAGTCGCTACCACATTGCAGAGGAATGAGCTTCAAACAAGCTGAAGCTGCAAATTGATTTCTTTTCTGTATGGGTTCTCCCACAACAGAGCCACACATATAACTTTATCTTTTGTTGCAACAAACACTTCTAGGTCTGATTTTTCAATCTTTTAGACTCAAACTATCATGGATATGACATTGTCTCCCCAGCGGAGTCGCCATCTATTGGTGTTTATTTCTGAATCAGCAAAGGGTTTGCCAGTTCCAATGCACAGATTTAGCCAACGAATACAAGAGGTTGCGTGAGCTACCTCCCCTTCACTTCTGGTTCTACCGCACCAAGGGGGGTATCCCTATAGCTAAAGATATAATCTTGACTCACCTAATGATAAAAAGATTTAGCTTTACAATAGCAGGTAGAATACTCTCATGTATGGACCAAGATTCGTGTGACAAATCACAAGGTTGGCAACATTCTTGGACATATTTATTTTGTTATGGATGAGAGTATGCAGGGGGTTCCTAATCCTACTCCTACAACTAACAGGTTGGAATAATGGAATGGTTTGAATTGATGTGTGGATGCAATACAGGGGGGTTTTGGATCATAACTACTAATCTAGAAGTAGACCGGTGCCTATCTCAGGGCAAGGAGTCAACTAGACATATACAAGAGAATGGCTTGCAACTAGCATTCGAGTTTAAATGGGTTAGGACTGGTATTTGCCTTACAAACACCACCCAAGGTTAAGTATTTAACTGTCTCTACTTATGAATATTTCAGCTAACATACAATCTTCTCCACACTTTAACCTAAAACAATTTAATGCACTCCTTGAATGGAAGTTACAGATCAAGCATGTGGTACAGCAAGACTATACCTTAGAATCTAAGAAACCCTTAGCAACCAGATTCAAAAGAAGAAAATGCATACAACAAATGGAGAGAGACAGATAAACACATGCAATAATGCATTTTTCATATACAATGACAAGAAACTGAATATATGTGCAAGATACACTTTTGATGCAACTCATAAACTCCACTAAGATACAACAGACAGGAAATGCTTCGTATTTCATTATTCACATAAAAAAATGCCCAAGTCTTCAACAACCTCCAAAGAGTAACACAGCTTGCTTTTTTATACCAAGACTGTAAAACTCAGCGAAATTAATTACAAGGCAAATCAAAAATCTGCCAGATACAATGTATGAGAAATGGCGCTGAGAAACAGTAAATGTAGTAGAGAGACAAAGAGGAATGAGTAGGTGAACTCAGTATTTGCACCGCCGCCCATGGATTTTCTTCATCAATCAGGTGGTTGACCTGTCAACTCCATCAATCATCCTCTGCAAGTCGGCCATTATTACCTCACCTACCCATAGGCCCCTTTGAAATGTAGCAGCAGATGCATCTACTATTTTCCCACTCAAAAATGATTGCAAATACATAGGAAAAACCTTCGCTGTGGGTTCAAAACATGGCCATCGATCAACTCCCATCACCAAGATCAACTACTCCAAAAAATGTTGAAAAGTCACCAACCAACGATTATGTGCCATGTAGGCACTCCATGTTCCTATCTCTGACTTTTCACTTTCTCCATTTTGCCATTTCACCCTTGTATATGCATTTTCAAATGCATATACAATCATCTGATATACAAGCCAGACCTCAAACACATACCTGCCACATTTGATTTCCCCATCGGGTCTGAAATGTATATGTTTCATTGCACCTATCGCAATGTATATCTGCATATACATTCACCTTATACATACAAGGCACGAATTTCAAATTTTCATAAAGCATGCTGAAGTTGCTTTGAAATCTAACTTGTATCCTCTATTTGTATCATTGCAATGTATATCGGCACATACAAACGCCCAATATACATGTTGCGGACCCCAAACTTGTATGAAGCATCTTGGAATCCTATTCGGGTCCAGAATGCATCTTTTCACTTGTATGTTTTGAATGTATGTTGGTGTACATACAACTGCCATTGTATACAACTAGTGGGCCCAACCCATTTTCTCTCTCCTTTGCACATTTCGTTGCACATCACATATACAAATGCAATGTACAAGCCACAGACGCCACTACTACTCACAGCCTGATTTGAATCCCTTTGGAATCCATATTGTATGTTACTCATTGCATATTAAACATACAACACAATGTATAAACCCTTTGATACAACTGCGGAATCTATGATGAAATATTCTAGGAATGCACCCAAACACCATATACAAACCCGAGATGCATGCAATAGTGGGCCCTACCAAGTGTATATCTTCTTCTTTGTATCTTACTGAACATACAAGGCCCCATGTATGTTTTTCCTTGCACATCCAACAAATGTATTTGCGCCCTTGCCACTGTAGCAAATACATCTACGCCCTTGTATATACAAAGACATCTATACCTTAACTGATTTTTACATTTTTTACAACTACAGAGATCGAAAGTGTTAGAATTTTTTGGATTTTTGGGAAAGGGCCTGCATATACATATTCAGGTACCAACAGGCTCTGTTTTTGGACGCATGCCTCTTGTAGGCATGGAGAGAACCTTAGAATCCCTAGTTTCATAGATTGGGCCTTATCCATTGGGTAACAGAGTCAAACATTGCACCAACCTACATCACAAATTATATTTTCAGACATTATCTTGGCGGCTCCAGGCAGCCAAAAAGGAAGAACCACAACTTTATCCTGTCAAATGCCTGATTCCAAACTAAATAATCCCAACCACAGCTGAAAACATTAAAACAATCTGCCCATAAGCTGATCTGATCAATTACATGCTTCACCATTTTGAAAAACTTGCCACTGTCAGTACTACCTCTGTGACTCTGGCTGTTACACCTAACCAGACACTCATCTAGCTGATCTAAAAACTAAAAACACTCAAAAAATATGAGACCCTCAATATCATTTATATCATTCACTGACATTGAAAATAAAACTTGATCCACACAGCCAACATTGCTGCACATGTCTAGGACAACTGATGTCAAACATTTTCTATCCACAGTTTGCACATCAGTATCATCATTTTCAAATAGAGGGTTAACTCTACACCACTGAAAGTCATGACTCACAATGTCTAATGCATCCATAGTCTCATCATAAAGGGGATTCATACTCATTGCAAAGGTCTCTATTTCTTCTTCATGAGAATCCATTTCTATTTCATTATCAAATCTAATATCATAAGAAGAACAAACCTGATCCATGAATTCATCATGGATATCATCTTTATCATCTTTAACATTTGATTGCCCCACATACAAGATTTCTGCTACTTCAATGCACTCTGAAGTTGAACTATTTGCATCATTTTCCAATCCTCTAATTCTTCCTCATGAAACTGATAGTGATGCTTGATCCATATGATCACAACTTTGCACAACTGGGTCATTTAAACATGAATGCTCTTTGTTTAGGACTGGCATGCAAATATTACTTGGGAAATTATTGTTGTCAACTTCATTTGCTAGGAAAATCAAGATATCCTCCTCTATAACAGAAACATCATCAACTTGGAATGATGCAAAAACTAGGACAACAATGGTGTTAGTACTTTGACATTCATCTTCAACATTTAAATTATATCCCTCATTAACATTTGGGACTACAGAGCAGTAAAATTTTTTAGAGAAATAACCCTTTTGAATTCCATATCTCCAATTGTTTTCAATGTCCATTGCAAACTAATGTGCCTGATGCAATGTGGTGGGCTCCTTATCTCTTAATCTATAGCTCATTTTCTTATCAAATGCTTCTAAATAGACAACTAGGCACAATGCATCATTAGGTCTCATGCATTCTAGGATTCTTTTTAATGCCCTCATAAATCTGAGGTTAAAAGTTAGAATCAACTCATCTTCTTCTATATGGATATACATAAAATCACTTATGACTGCATAATTAGAAATTCTTTCACCATATTGTTTTAGAAATGCAGATTTAAAATCTTGCCAAGAGCTGATAGAGTAAGCTGGAAGGTAGGGGAACCAGTCCCTTGCATCTTCATCTAGAGATTGAACAAATAATCTCATAACTACATTTTCATGGTCATTCTCTAAGTCATCTATAACATTCATAAACTATTGCAAGTGTCTCTCAGCTAATTCATCCCTTGCACCAATTAATTTGGGCAAATACTTTCTAATTTTAGATGGAAAAGCATTTGGGTAGCGACAAATGTGATCAAAGTCTATGGGCTTGTATCTATCAATGCTGAAACTTCTTTTATTACATGGTTGGGACTGATTATTATGCACCATTACATTCGACACCTCATAAGGGTGCATGGGCCGATAATACATCTTTGTGTGTTTCTACAACCCTCTTTTCAACTCAGATTTTCAACTATAATAATGACCTTAGGTATTTAAAATTTAGACTATTTTTTCAACTTACCTAAAGCCATCTATAGGAATCTTTTCAACAATTTTGCACACTTCTTTTGAAATGCAAACTAGGTCCTCACAAAAGTATTTAATCTAGTCACCAATATTTCCCTTTTAACCAGCGCTATTTCACGAAATAGGGAATCTTTTTACAATTTATACAAATACCTGGACATGTTGCAGCAACTGCAAATTCAACACCTCTGGTGTCCTCTTATCAGGTTCTTTATATGCAGAGGTACCACCTCCTTGTAGAGGAATGAGCTTCAAACATGGTGAAGTTACAAATTGATTTCATTTCTGTATGGGTTCTCCCATAGTAGAGCAACACATATAACCTTTACTTTTACTGCAACAAACACTTCCAGGTCTAATTTTTCAATCTTTAAGACTCAAACTTTCATGGATATGACATTGTCTCCCCAGCGCAATTGCCATCTGTTGGTGTTTATTTCTGAATTAGCAGAGGGTTTGCCAGTTCCACTACATAGGTAGATTTGGCCAACGAATATAGGAGGTTTTATGAGCTTCCTCCCCTTCACTTCTGGTTCTGCCGCACCAAGGGGGGTATCCCTATAGCTAAAGATATAACCTTGACTCACCCAATGATAAAAAGATTTAGCTTTACAATAGCAGGTAGAATACTCTCATGTATGGACCAAGATTCATGTGACAAATCACAAGGTTGGCAACATTCTTGGACATATTTGTCTGGTTATGCATGAGAATATGCAGGGGGTTCCTAATCCTACTCCTACAACTAACAGGTTGGAATAATGGAATGGTTTGAATTGATGTTTGGATGCAATACAGGGGGTTTTGGATCATAACTACTAATCCAGAAGTAGATCGGTGCCTATCTCAGGGTAAGGAGTCAACTAGACATATACAAGAGAATGGCTTGCAGCTAGCATTTGAGTTTAAAAGGGTTAGGACTGGTATTTGCCTTACAAACACCACCCAAGGATAAGTATTTAACTGTCTCTACTTATGAATATCCCAGCTGACATACAATCTTCTCCACACTTTAACTTGAAACAATTTAATCCACTCCTTGAATGGAAGTTACAGATCAAGCATGTGGTACAGGAAGACTATACCCTAGAATCAGAGAAACCCTTAGCAACCTGATTCAAAAGAAGAAAATGCATACAACAAATGGAGACAGATAGATAAACACATGCAATAATGCATTTTTCATATATAATGACAAGAAATTGAATATATGTGCAAGATATACTTCAGATGCAACTCATAAACTCCACTAAGATACAACAAACAGGAAATGCTCTGTATTTCATTATTCACACAAAAAAATGCCCAAGTCTTCAACAAACTCCAAAGAGTAACACCACTTGCTTTTTTATACCAAGACTGTAAAACTCAGCAAAATTAATTACAAGGCAAATCAAAAATCTACCAGATACAATGCATGATAAATGGCACTTAGAAATAGTAAATGTAGTAGAGAGACAAAGAGGAATGAGTAGGTGAACTCAGGATTTGTACCGCCACCCAGGGATTTTCTTCATCAATCAGGTGGTTGACCTGTCAACTCCATCGATCATCCTCTGCAAGTCTGCCATTATTGCCTCACCTACCCACAGGCCCCTTTGAAATGTAGCAACGGATGCATCTGTTGTTTTCCCACTCAAAAATGATTGCAAATACACAGGAAAAACCTTGCTATAGGTTCAAAACATGGCCGTTGATCAACTCCCATCACCAGGATCAACGGCTCCAAAAAATGTTGAAAAGTCGCCAACCAACGATTACGTACCACATAGGCACTGTATGTTCCTATCGCTAACTTTTTCACTTTGTCCATTTTACCATTTCACCCTTGTATATGCATGTTCAAATGCATATACAATCATCTGATATACAAGCCAGACCTCAATCACTTACCTGCCGCATTTGATTTCCCCATCGGGTTCGAAATACATATGTTTCATTACACCTATCGCAATGTCTATCTGCATATACATTCACCTTATACATAGAAGGCGCGGATTTCAAATTTTCATAAAGCATGCTAAAGTTGCTTTGAAATCCGGCTTGTATCCTCTATTTGTATCATTACAATGTATATCGGCACATACAAACACCCAATATACATGCTGCGGACCCCAAACTTGTATGTAGCATCTTGGAATCCTATTCGGGTCTAGAATGCATCTTTTCACTTGTATGTTTTGAATGTATGTCAGTGTACATACAACAACCATTGTATACAACTGGTGGGCCTGACCCATTTTCTCTCTCCTTTGCACATTTCGTTGCGCATCGCATATACAAATGCAATGTACAAGCCGCGGATGCCACTATTACTCATAGCCTAATTTGAATCCCTTTGGAATCTACATTGTATGTTACTCATTTCATATTAAACATATAACACAATGTATAAACCCTTTGATACAACTACAGAATCTGTGACAGAATATTGTAAGAATGCACCCAAACGCCATATACAAACCTGAGATGCATGCAATAGTGGGCCCTACTAAATGTATATCTTCTTCTTTGTATTTTACCAAACATACAAGGCCCCATGTATGTTTTTCCTTGCACATCCAGTGAATGTATCTATGCCCTTGCCACTATAGCAAATGTATTTGTGCCCTTGTATATACAAAGACATCTGTACCTTAACTGATTTTTGCATTTTTTACAACTGCAGAGACCAAAAGTGTTAGAAGTTTTTGGATTTTTGGGAAGGGGCCTGCATATACATATTCAGGTACCAACAAGACCCACCATACTTTTCATTTGTGATATCATATCAAAAAGAGATTTCCAAGCCTCACCCGATGTGGAAGTGGGCATAGTTGCTATCAGCATGACTTTCTTCATTGGCATGTGATTAAAATTCCTCCCTGACCTCTCAAGTGTCACCGATGTAAACATCGGTGAGAGTCTTGTTGATGAATGTTGCTATCGTTGTCATTGGGATAAGATAAACCATTGGGATAAGTTATTTCAAGTTACCTGATCATGGTTGTTTCCCCGATAGCCTTCCTTTACACTCACCATCAGATAGATCTTCATGATATGTCATGGACATCTTTATCGTTGTGAACATTGGTTTGACAAGACATATAAACTTATTTCTAACTTGTTCAGCTTCACTGAGGTCCTTATTCTTTCAGTTCCACTGGATGCTTGGTGAGAGTCCTACCGACTCCACCATTGGCATGACTTATACTATCAGGAGGGTTTGTAAAATACTACCTGATAGTGTTTCCTTATGCCGATCGGCATGACCATGCATTTTTTCCCCGATGAAAGGTCATCAGTGTCACTTTCTCCATCGATGATTCTTGAATTCCTCTCACCGATGCCTATTCTTATGCCGATAGCTATTTCAACAAGTCCCTCACAGAACATGGACCAGTATGACAAAAGGGGATGTCTTGCTGAAACTTAGGAATTAAAGCCCTTCATTTTAGTGTAATTTAGAGAGTGCTACACTCCCTTGTGGTAAAAGCTTGTGATTTTAATGGGATACACTAGTTATCATCATGACTTTTGTTCATAATGTTTTCTTATTTGGTTGGGTAAGAATACAAGAAAATTTCAAATTTTCCTGTCCCAACAGTGGCTCTGTCTGGGGATGTATGCCCCCTGTGTGCATAGTAAGATCCTAGATCTCTAGGGAGTAGACCTGTGCCTACTCCATTAGGCAATAGAGTTCAACTATTAGCTTTGCCCTAAAATGATATGGTCAGAAAACCATACCATGGCTGGTGGCACAAGGCCAAAAGAAAGGCCCATGTTTTCCTTTGTCAAAAAATTTGCTTTGGTTACAGTGCAATGGAATCAATTTGAACATATTATTAAAGTTTACATGATTAGACATATCTGTATTTAACTGTTTAATGATGCTGGTATAGTCTTCATCATTATGCATCTGAAAACCATCTATAACCTTATACTTGTATGACAGGTTAGACCAAATCTCTGTGTGATCTTTTATGAAACCGTATTTGCCGTCATCAAACAAATGACGGTTCTCTATCTGAACTAGGAAGCAGAAGAAATCAATTTGCATCTGATATTGATTTTCTAGAGTCTTGGCACCATCCAATGAAAACTTATTACCATTATCTTCAACATCATAAGTAACTTTCCCACACGGTTTTGATCTTGAGACTCCATTATCACAAGATTCAATAGAAGCATTTATCTCTGGACAATCATTGCTATCATATTTACACTAACCAATTGTTTCTATCTCAACTGAATGTGATCCTAATATTGTGCTTTGACACAAATCATGTGGTCTACCATCACACAAAGTATCCTCACTATCAAACCATATGTATGTTGGACATGAAACTTTCAAATCATCCCCATGTGCACATCTCTGATACTCCATAGTTAGTAAATTTGAAATTTGTTCATTGTTGAGTGAGCATATTTCTTCATCCATCCCACTACTGACATTTTCTTCATCCCTTTCCTCATCACCAAGATACACAAGTTCATTACAATCAGATATGATTGTTTCATCAATGTAATCATTTCTTTCACAAGCTGACACTTAATTAAACCTTGCTTAACCCATTCTCCCACACACTTTGAATAAAAATCATTTTTTTACTCAAAGGTTCACATCTTCCTCTTACACATGTAACTGTACATGTGTCCTTGACCTCTTACACCCTTTACACATGTCATAACTCATTAATTGGAGCTCTTCCCAAAATGAATTTTTAATTCATTTCTAATTCTCCTCTCTTCCCCATGTGAATTAAAAAATTCACATCTAACTTGTCATATCCAACTCTTCCCCTAAAATGGATTTTTAATTCATTTTTATTCTTATCACCCTTCCCTGTGTGAATTTAAAATTCACAAATAATGGGAGCCATCCAATCTCATTGACCCAATCTTAACCCTTGATCTCCCTTACCCAACCCTCTTGTGACACTTGTCACAAGACTACAACTCCAATCCAACCCCTAATCCTCAAGCATTCCTAGCCATTGATCTAAACTTTCAATCCTCACCCTCCATCTTTTTACCAAAAATCTATAAATAGAGCCCTTGGCCAAGCCATTTTCATAACTTCTTGCATCAAATCCATGCCAAAATTTCTCTCATCTTCTCTCATCATATCCTTACCATGCAAAAATTATTCTAGCCTATCTATCCATATCCAATCTCTATCCAATCTCCATCAAATCCTTCATCAAATCCTCATCATCATATTGTGTTGAAGAATAAGGAGCAATCCACATCTAGACATATTCAATTGGGTAAAGCTAGGAGAGATCTTGGGTGCACTCTCCTCCACCTTATCAAGGAGTAACAAGATCTTAAGGTATAAACATTGTTTTTTTGCATTTTGTTTGTGTTTTCCAACCTTTAGATTTCTCTTGCTTTCAGACAGTTAGCATAGTTCATGATTAGAAGGTGTTAGATAGTTTGAATTCTTTTGAAAGAGGTGCTTCAATGCCATATCTTTCTATTATGTAATCAGGCTTGTGATCCCTAATTTGTAAGCCCACATGTTGTTGGCATATCAGCATTTGGATCATTCATTAAGGTATAAACATTGTGTTTGTATTTTCTAACCTTTATATTTACCTTTCTTTCATTTAGCATGCTCGGTGGGACCCCACGATCCCTATCTAATCTTCTTTGCTTGAGTTTTTGCAAGAAAAACATGTTTTGTAGGTTCTAGCATTGAAACCCCTCAGTTTGGTGCTATTTTCTCATGGATTGGTGCTATATAATCCTAGTTTAGCACTATCATACCCAACCTACCAGATAAAATAGATAAAAACATAGTTTAGCGACATTTCCACCTCTTGTAGCACCATTTCTACCTCTTGTAGTGTTATCCTCCAGTTTAGTGCCATCCTCTGGAGTGGCACCATCCTCTGCTTTGGCACCATTTGTTATTTTGGCATCATTTCTACCTCCTATAGCACTATTTCTACCTCCTGTCGCACCTCCTATAGTGCCATCCTCTGGTTTGGCCCAATCCTTTCCTTTGGTATCATTTGTTGTTTTGGCTCCATTTCTACCTCCTATAGCACTATTTCCACCTCCTGTTGCATCTCCTATCATACCTCCTGTCACCATTTATGCCTCCTATAGAGCCATTTTAGAAACTTGTAGTGCCATAACTCTTTGTTTTGGCACCCTTTTCTGAGCTAACCTTGGAATCTGTGCAGGGTGTTGACTGTGTCTTGTAGGTCAAACCATTTGTTTAAGACATTAAAATTAGACTACTAACATTGTTTGTAGGATTTTATTAGACTAGAAACACTTCATTTTGGTGCACTAAAAAGAACATTGCTTGCTTAGCCTAGAAAACATTTGGATTTGGTGCATAAAATGAATCTTATTTGCAAACAAGCTTAGGCACACGTCATTTTGGGCTCTAAAAAGAACATTAGCAATTGTTTGTTGTGTCTTGTACACTTGCACATTTGTGTTACCCAAGGGATAGAATCAAATAATCCTCTCCCCTCACCTTCAAAAGGATCTTGGGTGAAGAGAAATGGTTCTACTCTCTTTTTCTTTTTAGGAAGTGGCCCTGCTCTTGAGACACATCCACAAGGAGAACTCATTTGCAAACCTAGGCAGTACTTTCATTCAGTCCACTATATAAATTAGGATAAGGTGAAAGCTAAGTCTGAATCAGTATTAACGCTTACCATTCAGTGTTAGCTCGAAAGGATGTAGTACCTCGTGTATATGATACTCCTAGTAGAGCTAAACAAAACCTTAAGTAGTTTACCAGATGCTCGTAGCGTGTCGATCCCCCAAATGTTCCCCCACTAAACACCATTTGTTTTAGAGGCCAAAAACCTTCTACTTGTTGGTGCAAGGGGTTGGAAGATAGACCTTTGAAGCCATCCCACACTCTCATAGTTCAAAGTAGAGATAACATTTTTTTTTAGACCTTTGTGTCTTTAAAAATTTGAAGCTTGGTGTACCTAAGAAGTGAGTGCCATGTAAGGGGGAGCCAATGCCACCAATCTTCTAAGTTATCCAGTTTGAGTAAGTGCGGCTGGAGAAATCCAAGTGGGAATCTAACAAGTACTGTCCTTTTCTCGCCTTAGGTTGTACAATTGCTTAAGGAATATTCAAATAATCACATTTTCACAACAAAACCTTTGGCCATTGCATTCTCTTGTTTGAAGTGTTTGTATGCTTGCCAAGAAAACATCATTCACATTATCTAAAACATTGAACCATTGAACCATTGAAACATTTGACATTTCCCAAAATCCCATCATTTGAGCTTAATTAATCCCAACCTTGGAGCTTAATCCCATATTATCCTCCTAATCACTCATTCCATCATACCTCTTTCATCTCAACCATCCTAATCATCCTCATCATCCTTAATCCAATCCATTATCATTATCTTAATCTCACTTCCTTATCCACTTGATAAATTTCATCCAAATCAAATCCAACATCAATCATCCATCATTCTTTATCCACTCCAATCAAGCATTCCAATCCCTAATCCTTAATCAATAATCATCCTTTGCAAAATCAAACTTTGGTTAAGGACTTAGACTCCTCCATCCTCCATCAATCTTCCATCCAAAATCCCAATCATTATCAAAATCCCCCAACATCATTATCAAAATCCAAATCCAAATTAACCTAATCAAAAAAATCAAGACCTTAGTTGATCACATCAACCGTTATCCAAACTTTCTTGAGATCACTAGTCTATCTTCAGTAAGTCATCAAAATCAACAATCAACCCGATCAAATCTATTACTTAAGTGTCATTAGTCTACCTTAAGTATAGAGAATCATCCATCCTTTTGAAGACAAACAAATCACCCTAAGGTCTTGAAATTTGATCCCCAAACATCACAATCATCCATTATCCCCCACTTCATCTCATATCTCTCCAACAACATGGATCCTTATGAAGCAATGCAACATTTACAAATACTTAAATATGCCTATGAGGATTTTGATCCTATCTCTAAGGAAAAATTCAAAAATGACATTAAAGATATCCCCTTAGCACACCTCATCATTGGAGAATCCCAAGCCCCTACCTAACCTCCATCATATCAACAAACACCCTACATTTCATCCCCATCCACATCATATCAACCTTCATCATACCAACATACATCTTACATATCCACACCATCAACCTCGTACCAACCTCTATAATATCAACAAATAACCTATCTTTCACCCCATCCACATCATATCAGCCTTCATCATACCAACCTTCATCCTACATATCCACCCCATCAACCTCATATCAACCGTCAACTTTATATCAACCTTCAAACTCGTATCAATCTTCATCCCCATATATATCCATCCCATCATAGCTACTCAATAAATCTGTTGGGTCTGAAAAATGCAGGTTACAAACCCTAAGAGGATGCCAGGCTCTATGATCAGACTTGCAACATTTTTGAACCAACGGAGTTAACCTAAATGGTTGATGACTCCTTGCACTTTAGGCTCTGCTAAACCTAGGCGGGTGAACCTTGAAAGCTCAAGCAGATAAAAGGAATGTATGACTCAAATGAATTTAAGTATCTAATCACAATGGCATAAAGTGTGGAATAGATAAAAGATTGCAAACTATTTCTACTCCTAATACTAAAATCTGAGATGTAATTGTTTGAATAAGATTTTATGGAATCCTAGAGTGGAATTGGTATGACCAGTGCCTATTTCTATTGGGCTAATGGAGTGAAGGTGTTTATGATATATGATTTACTTACTGGTTACAATTCTGATTGTTTGGCACTTGTGTTTGTTTATACCTTGTATAAACGTGCAAGAATGTGACTGACAAACTCTACTTATTGATCCACTCAATCCTACTAGGTTACTGTGACTTATTTTAAGGATTTTTAATCCCTGCTTGAAGGAACCAATCAATAGAATCACACAATGATAGCAAATGTGTATTGACAAATTGAGTAGATGCTCCATTTGAATAACAATACAATTTCAAGTTGGAGATAGTATGGCAATCTTGTCAATTATAGGGCTCTTCTTACTGATCCAAATATTGCCTCCAAGTTACTGTAATCAATCAAAAGGATTTTATATCATTAATAGAAACTAATTAATTTGATTACACAAAAATAGCAAATGTGTCTTGATGAAACTCAAATATCAACTTGGAAGCTTAGGTTTAAATAACAGAGAAATAACAATGTGGAGACAACCAAATAAATGTTCAACTCGACAAACAATAGACACCAATAATAAATCATTAATTTATGCATTTTTCTCCATTATACAATTTCAAAAGATTTTACAATGTATAGCATAATGTTTTATTTTGGCAACTAGTCAATCCATCTAGTTATCTAACTCCTACTTCTGATCATGATGTCTTTCTAATCTACTGATCTACTGATGACCCCTGAACCACCTCCTATTTCTTCTCAGGCTTGGTTCCCCTTATATATGTTTTTACAGTTGTAGGGTTATGACTCTTCATACATCTGGTGCAACCTTTTGTTATTTTAATGTCCTTCAATAACAAAATTTTAATCTTGACCTTCTTACTGTTAAAATGCTTTGGTCATTGTAGGTGGGATGCCCTTTTCCTTTGTATTGTAGTGTATACGTATATCTTATGTATTTGCAACATATACCTGAGGAATCACCATATTTGTGACTCTATATATACAAATCTTTTGTATATCACATATATTTTCTTCGATATGTAAGGAAAGCACAAGTGCGAAATACAACTTCCCTAATGTCAATTCAGAGGGGATAATGTAGACAGGTAAGTTTCAATTCAAAAACCACATATGAATACACCAAAAAAATAGAATAAACAATCAATACAACACAGAATGACACCAGTTTTATGTGGGAAAACCCTTTCGGGTAAAAAACCCACTACCACAATAGAAGCTATCTTTATTACAATAAACTAAAAGATTAAAATAAAGATCCCAACTCTTTTTGCTTAGATATCGATTCTTTTATAATTATACAGATCTGTTTATTTCATCTGTACATCTACAGAATAAATCTTATAATTCAAATCGTTTCATTGATCAACAACGACACCAGCAGATCTGTTTATATTTTCAGTCTTCAAGAGCCAAACCATTATTCAATGTTAGCCCTAACTATTCAATCTAACTTCCCCAGCATCGCTACCTTTCAACAGTTGTAATTGTTCACATTCCTGTGAGATGTTTAGTCCCACATGCACAAGATCGCAAACAACATTCCAGTTTATATCTTTGAACTCTCAGTAATACCATCATCAGTAATTTTGTTGTTGATGATGCCAAACTAAAGACCCATCAGAATAACCAGCTCCATCGGTGAGCACTTGACTTTCTATATTGATAGTTCAATGTCTCCACGATGCCCAAATCTCCATCTTTCATCAGATAGACCTCTGCCATCAGTCTAAACACTTTACATTGTGCCGATGATCTATCTCTCACCGATCGAACTCCATCACCAACTCCTATCGGAGTAACACAAAGTCATCGGTAAAGCTTAACAAAGATCCGCTGATGGTGTTCAGTCACATCGATGACTGTTCACATTGAACCTTGAACCTGTTGAACTCTTGATAGGTTCAACGAACCCTTGAGCCAATGAACCCGATGTCTGACGTTGAACCTTGGAACTCAATGAACGGTTCAATGAACCCTTGAATCATTAAACCCAATGAACTCCAGAAAGGTTCAATGATGAACAACAATTAAACATGAGGTTCAAGCAGTAATTTGAGACACAAGTTCTCTTCAATCTCCCACTTGTCGAAGAGGTTACTGCTACCTCTTAGTCCTCATTCAATTATTGAGAACTATCGGCCCAAAGACCCATTTCATCTGAACACCATTTGAACTTGACCATGCTCACTGGTTTAGTTAAGGCATCAGCAACATTTTCCAAAGTGTCAACCTTTTCCATCTTTACCTTTTTGTCTTCCACCATATCACGAACAAAGTGATATTAGACATCAATATGTTTTGTCCTAGAATGGAATGTAGGGTTTTTTTGCCAAACAGATAGCACTTTGACTATCACAACAAATTTGTATTTGCCCTGCATTAAAACCAACATCAGAACATAACCTTTTCAACCAAACGGATTCTTGGCATGCACAAGTAGTTGCCATGTACTCTACCTCTGTTGTGGACAAAGTGAGTATAGCCTGCCACTTGCTCATCTGACTAATAGCACCACCATTTAACGTGAATACATATCCACTGGTAGATCTTCTACTGTCAATGTCCCCTGCCCAATCAAAATCAACATATCCCTGAATGCTGATAGATCTCTGAGATCCAACTGAGTTTCCATGATAGCAAATAGCACAGTCAGAAGTTCCCTTCAAATACCTCATAACTCTTTTCACAGCATCCCAATGTGATCTACCTAGATTCACCATAAACCGCTCAAAATTCCCATTGCTTGGGCAATGTCTGGTCTCGTACAGACCATTGCGTACATTAAACTGCCAACAACACTTGCATAAGGCACTTTTTTCATATCGTCTATTTCATTCAAAGATTCTGGACAATCTTCAACAGATAGTTTTGTTCCCTACAAAACTGGAACAACTAATTGTTTAGAATCAGACATATTAAACTTATCAAGAACATTGGTAATATACTTGCTCTGGCTGAGCCAAAGTTTTCTCTTTGATCTGTCCCTTTTGATTTCCATTCCCAGAATGTACTTTGCTGCCCCCAGATTCTTCATTTCAAATTTCAAGGACAACTGAGATTTTAATTGTGAGATCATCCGTTACCATTGCCGATGAACAACATGTCATCCACATATAATGCAATTATAAAAATCCGATCACCATCAGTTTTATAATAGACACAATGATTAGACTTAGATCTCACCTATCCCAAAGATAGAACATACATATCAAATTTTTGATACCACATTCTGGGAGATTGCTTCAAACCATAAAGAGACTTTTTAAGTTTACATACCAGATGTTCTTTACCTTTTTCCACAAAATGCTCTGGCTGGGACATATAATTTCTTCTTCAAGATCCCCATGAAGAAATACTATTGTCACATCCATCTGCCCAATTTCAAAGTCATATGTTGTTGCAAGTGACAACAAAAATCTAATGGATGTCAACTTAGCTACAGGAGAAAATATTTCTCCATATCTATACCTTCATTTTGGGAATACCCCTTAGCAACCAGTCTTGCCTTGTACTTTTCAATATGACCATATGGACCATATTTATTTTTAAATACCCACTTACAGCCCACAGGTTTTCTACCTTCAGGCAAGGGCACTAGATCCCATGTTCCATTTTTCTCCAACGATGACATTTCACTATCCATGGCTTCCAACCAGGAATCTGAATCAGGTAAACTAATAGCTTCTTTCACAGTCCTAGGTTCATCAGTATCAGTAAGAAAAGCATAGGTACAACTTGAATCAAGTACTGGAAATCCATACCTATCTGGTTGTCTTCTTTCATGTGTAGATCACCTTAATGACTGAGGTGCTGGTTCAGGTTCTTGCTCTGGATCTGAATCTTCAGAGCTACCCGAACCCATATTTGAATCATCTACACTTGGTGTTTGTTGTTCCTCTTTTACAGGGGTTAGAGCAATATTAAGAACACTCTTTTCTTTCTTCTCTTCTATCTTTTTTGGTTGAGGATCAATAAGCAAAGGTTTCAGCTCTCTGAAAATTACATTCCCTATAAATTACATTTTCAGTTTTAGGATTCCAAAGCTTGTACCCTTTAACACCGACTCCATAGCCAATGAAGATATATTTGAATGCCTTGTAATCTAGGTTAGACCTTTTTACCTTAGGAATATGAGCATATGCCTCACAGCCAAAGACACGAATATGTCTTAGAGAAAGGCTTATTTCCAGACCATGCTTCCATAGGCGTCTTATCAACCAATGCTGAAGTAGGAGAACAATTCAGCAAGTAACAAGTTGTAGCAACTGCCTCAGCCCAAAACTTTTGTTCAAGACTAGCGTAACTCAACATAATTCTTGCTTTCTCCATCAATGATCAATTCAACCTTTCAGCAACTCCATTTTCCTGTGGAGTATAAGGTGTAGTCTTATGCCTTTTAATTCCATGATCAAGACAAATTTTATCAAAATCCGCATTGCAATATTCACCACCGTTATCCATTCTCAAACATTTTATTTTCTACCAGTCTGATTTTCCACAAGATTTTTAAATTCTTTAAACCAACTGAACACTTTTGATTTATTTTTCAAAAAATATACAAATGCCCTCCTTGAATAATCATCAATAAATGACACATAGTATCTTGATTTAGATAGAGAAGGAACATCAACTAGACCAAAAACATCAGAATGTACATAGTCCAAAACACCAGAAGATTTATGAGAACTAGAGTAAAATGAAACATGATTCTGTTTTCCATATATGCAATGTTCGCAGAAATTGAATTCTAGATTACAATCAATAAGCCCATCTACCAGGTTTTTGTTCTTCAAGGTTTTTAAACCTTTTTCACCTATGTGGCCAAGTCTATGATGCCAGAGCATTGTTTTCTCTACAGGGAGTTTAACTTCCATAGAATTTGCATCATGTGTTACAATAATAGCTTTTTCGAATTTTACAAAGACATTATTACAGCACACTGGTTTAGCATCTAACCTATATAGAGTTCCAATGTGTTCACCCTTTACCAAAACAATAGAACCTCTAGTCATCTTACAACCACCATTCACAAAGTAACTTGCACTCCAACATCATTAAGCTTACTAACAGAAAGTAAATTTTGAGCCAGACTTGGTATGTGTAGTACTCCATTCATTCCCTTTATTCTGCCATCCGGGAACTGAATTTTGACTCTTCCTCAGCCAACAATTTCTAGTGTCGAATCACTTGCCAAGAACACCTTCCCACTAGCATATGGTTCATACTTAGTGAACCATTCTCTATGAGATGTCATATGAACAGACGTTCCTAAATCCATCAACCATTAATCTTCAGATGTAGGCGTTGCCAAGGTAGCAATGAAGGCATCAGCATCACTGTGAGAAGAATCAGTGTCAGAGAAATTCTTCTTCTTCTTCTTTTTCTCCTCTTTGTAGTCTTTTCTGATGTGTCCTTTCTGCCCACAATTCTAGCACTTCACCTTGGACTTTTTACCAAGAGATTTTGATCTCCCCTCTGATTTAGACTTAGACTTCTTGTCCTTCTTTTTGTCTCTTTCCTTTGATCTACCTCAAATGGACAGGGCCTCTTTGGCCATCTCAGAAGATTTACTCTACATCTCTTTAGATAATAGCAAGGTAACAACCGCTTCAGTTGTAAACATGGTTTTTGTACTTCCAATAGCCATCACAAGATTATCCCATGTGTTCGATAAGGAACATAATAGAAGCTTACAATGGTCCTCTTCTTCTATTTTTACACCTATAGAAGTCAAATGTGCAACAATTGTATTCAAAGTGTTTAGATGATCTGCTACAGATGCTCCTTCATCCATCTTTAGAGAATACAACTTCTTCCTGAGGAAAAGTTTATTCACCAAGGACTTGCCTTGGTAAATATCTCCCAACTTCTTCCACAAATCTTTGGCTGACTTCTCCTCATGGATGTTCAATAGAACAAAATCTGCAAGACTCAATCTTATCAGTCCTTTGGCTTTCCTATCTACCAAATACCAATCTTCTTGCTTCATGCCTGAAGATTTAATCCCAGACACAGCACCCAAAGATCTCTGTCAACCAGCACATCTTCAACCTTAAGTTTCCACAGCTCAAAGTTTGTGCCATTGAACTTATCAATGTCTATTTTTCCTAATGTCCTTGCCATCTTATTTAAAAAAATAAACCGCTATAGAACTCCCACTCACGAAATTGACACAAAAAACCCAACCTACCAACAAGGATAACACAACTGACCAGGCTCTGATACCACTTGTAAGGAAAGCACAGGTGCAGAATACAGCTTCCCTAATGTCAATTCAGAGGGGATAATGTAGACAGCTAACTTTCAATTCAAAAACCATAGATGAATACACCAGAAAAAATAGAATAAACAATCAATACACTACAGAATGACACCAGTTTTACATGGGAAAACCCTTTCAGGTAAAAAACCCACCACCACAATAGAAGCTATCTTTATCACAGTAAACTAAAAGATTACAATAAAGATCCCAGCTCTTTTTCCTTAGATATCTATTCTTTCACAATTATACAAAGTCATTTATTTCATCTATACATCTATAGAATAAAATGTATATATCAAATTATTTCATTAATCAATAATGACACCAGCAGATCTATTTATATTTTCAGTCTTCAAGAGCTAAACCGTTATTCAACGTTTGCCCTAACTGTGTGATCTAACTTCCCCAGCGTCACTGCCTTTCAACAGTCATAATTGTTCACATTCTCGTGAGATGTTTAATCCCACATGCACCAGGTCACAGACAACATTCTAGTTTATATCTTCAAACTCTCAGTAATACCATCGTCAACAATTTTGTTGCCGACGATGCCAAACCAAAGACCCATCGGAATAACCCACTCCATCGATGAGCACTTCACTTTCTATACTGATAGTTCAATATCTCCATGATGCCCAAGTCATCCATCTTTCATCAGACAGACCTCTGCCATCTGTCCAAACACTTTACATTGTGCCGATGATCTATCTCTCACCAATCGATCTCCATCGCCAACTACTATCAAAGTAACACAAAGTCATCAGTAAATCTTAACAAAGATTTTCCAATGGTGTTTAGTCAGAGTGATGACTATTCACATTGAACCTTGAACCTGTTAAACTCTTGACAGGTTCAATGAACCCTTGAGCCAGTGAACCCGATGTCTGACGTTGAACCTTGGAACTTGATGAACAGTTCAATGAACCATTGAACCCAATGAACTCTAGAAAGGTTCAACAAAGAACAATAATTAAACATGAGGTTCAAGCAGTAATTTGAGACACAAGTTCTCTTCACCATATACAAGAGCGGGCCCAACTAGATTTATGAAATGAATTTGAAATCTCTTTCGAATCCGCATTTGTATCACCTTTTGGATATCAAATGCATGTGCTTTATATACAATAGAGGACCCTAGCTAAAATTCACAATATTTAATTTGTCATTCAAATCTGGGCTTGTATAAACTTGTATATCCATTGGCAATGGGTCCCACGTGGTGTTTCATGCACTTGTATATATATTTCAATTGTATCTTAGATGCATTTGTCTTTGTATCTTGTATACATACAAGCATTTAAACATACAAAGACTTTTCTATATTGAACTTCTTTTGACATCCGACTTATATCTTTATCTTGTATCTTTGCTTGTACATCGGCTTGTATCTTGAAGACATACATTGTTATTATGCAAATCTGATATGCAAGTGGTGGGACCCACCCTACTTTTCATTTGTGATATCGTATCGTCAAGAGATTTCCAAGCCTCACCTGATGTGGAAGTGGGCATAGTTGCTATCAGCATGACTTTCTTCATTGGCATGTGATTAAAATCCTTCCTTGACCTCTCAAGCATCACCAATATAAACATCGATCAGAGTCTTGTCAATGAACGTTGTCATCGTTGTCGTCGGGATAAGATAAACCATCGGGATAACTTATTTCAAGTTACCCGATCATGGTTGTTTCCTCGATAGCCTTCCTTTACACTCTCCATCAGATAGATCTTCGTGATATGTCACCGACATCTTTATCGCTATGACCATTGGTTTGACAAGACATATAATTTCTTTCTGACTTGTTCAGCTTCACTGTTGGTCCTTATTCTTTTAGTTCCACTGGATGCTCGGTGAGAGTCCTACCGACTCCACCATTGACATGACTTATACTATTGGGAGGGTTTGTAAAATACTACCTGATAGTGTTTCCTTATGTCGATCGGCATGACCATGCATTTTTTCCCCAATGAAAGGTCATCGGTGTCACTTTCTCCATTGGTGATTCTTGAAATCCTCTCACCAATGCCTATTCTTATGCCAATAGCTATTTCAACAAGTCCCTCGTAGAACATGGATTAGTTTGACAAAAGGGGATGTCTTGCCAAAACTTAGGAATTGAAGCCCTTCATTTTAGTGTAATTTAGAGAGTGATACACTCACTTGTGGTAAAAGCTTGTGATTTTAATGGGATACACTAGTTATCATCATGACTTTTGGGCATAATGTTTTCTGATTTGGTTGGGTATGAATACAAGAAAATTTCAAATTTTCTTGTCCCAACAATGGCTCTATCTGGGGATGTATGCCCACTGTGTGCATAACAAGATCCCAGATCTCTAGGGAGTAGACATGTGCCTACTCCATTAGACAATAGAGTTCAAATGGTACCTTTGCCCTAAAATGATATGGTCAGAAAACCATACCATGGCTGGTGGCACAAGGCCAAAAGAAAGGCCCATGTTTTCCTCTGTCAAAAATTTTGTTTTGGTTACGCTGTAATGGAACCAATTTGAACATATTATTGAAGTTTACATGATTAGACATATCCGTATTTAACTGTTTAGTGATGCTGGTATATTCTTCATCATTATGCATCTGAAAACCATCTATAACCTTATACTTGTATGACAGGCTAGACCAAATCTCTATGTGATCTTTTATGCAACTGTATTTGTCATCATCATCATCCAAATGATGGTTCTCTATCTGAACTGGGAAGAAGAAGAAATCAATTTGCATCTGATATTGATTGTCTTGAGTCTTGGCACCATCCAATGAAAAAGTATCACCATTATCTTCAACATCATAAGTAACTTTCCCACACGGTTGTGATCTTGAGACTCCATTATCACAAGATTCAATAGAAGCATTTATCTTTGGATAATCACTACTATCAATTTTACACTTACCAATTGTTTCTATCTTAGCTGAATGTGATCCTAATACTGTCCTTTCACACCAATCATGTGGTCTACCATCACGCAAAGTATCCTCACTATCAAAGCATATGTATGTTGGACATGAAACCTTCAAATCATCCACATTTGCATATCTCTGATACTCCATAGTTAGTAAATTTGAAATTTGTTCATTGTTGAGTGAGCATATTTCTTCATCCATCCCATTTTTGACATTTTCTTCATCCCTTTCCTCATCACCATGATACACAAGTTCATTACAATCAGATATGATTGTTTCAACAACGTAATCATTTCTTTCACAAGCTGACACATCACCCTAATTATCTAAAAATGCTTTACTCTCATGATAACATGGATTTGAAGACACTTGTAATTCTTGTTCTGGTATACCTTCTACATCAAGAGTTTGTCTTCTTTGTTGAAAATATTCATCCTCTTGTTGATTCATGTATTAGGGTGGGTGGGTTGGGGCAACAAAAGAACTTGTATTTTGAAAAAAAAAAATCATCTCTGGATATATCATATGTTGATTCATTAGTTGTAGGAATACATTGTGGCTTAAAGTGTGGTGTGAACATATCTTGCTATGTATAATATCTATATGGGTGCTGATGGTAATCATTTTGTTGGATATGTGGCTGAAAGCATTCATTCTGATGTGACACATATTGTTGATATTGTGGGGCATACCATTGTCCTGGTGGTGGGTAGTATTGGGGAATGTTACTTGCGTTCATAGGATGGGGTCTTTGTGGTGGCATATTATGCTGAGTAGGGTTAGCATATGCATTATGAGGTACTTTTGAAGTACCTAGAATATATGCATTCTGATATGGCCTATGTGAATTAACATTTCCACCTTGTTTATGTGGAGGGACATATTTTGGTGGTTTTAATGCCTGGATGGTTAATCGTGCCATTTGTCTATCTAGGATTTCTTGTTCCCTCTATTGTAACCTCCTAAGCTATTGTTCTTTCCATTCTAAATACACTTCCAATTCTTGATTAGTCATGCTATCAAGATCAACGACAGCTTGATTAGTAAGCCTCTCCTATTCCTCTTTCACATGTCCCTCAAATTCATTTGTTTTTCAAGGTCCTTTGCCATAAGGAGATCCATGCATGTCTGTCCACCTCCTCTCTTGGAACATAGATCTACTTCCATTCATTGTTGGATTATATTACAATCTTTTCAGACTTGCCACTTCTTATCAAAAGAGGAATGTTTTTTTCTCTTTCATGTCCTTCTTGCCAACATAGTTACCAATTCATGTCGGAATTCAAAAGTATACTGACTCTGTAATGAGATGATCTTTAACCATATTCTGGATTACTCCCCAGCAGAGTCACCATTTTGTTGGGTCTCAAAAATGTAGGTTACAAACCCTAAGAGGATGCCAGGCTCTATGATCAGACTTGCAACATTTTTGAACCAACTAACGGAGTTAACCTAAATGGTTGATGACTCCCTACACTTCAGGCTCTGCTAAACCTAGGCAGGTGAACCTTGAAAGATAAAGAAGATAGAAGGAATGTATGACTCAAATGAATTTAGGTATCTACTCACAATGGCATAAAATGTGGAATAGATAAAAGATTGCAAACTACTTCTATTCCTAATACTAAGATCTGAGATCTAATTGTTTGAATAAGATTTTATGGAATCCTAGAGTGGAATTGGTATGACCAGTGCCTATTTCTATTGGGCTAATGGAGTCAAGGTGTATATGATATATGATTTACTTACTAGTTACAATTCTAATTGTTTGGCACTTGTATTTGTTTATACCTTGTATAAGTGTACAAGAATGTGACTTATAGACTCTACTTATTGATCACCTTGATCCTACCAGGTTACTATGACTTGTTGAAAGGATTTTGAATCCTTTTTTGAAGGAACCAATCAACAGAATCACACAATGATAGCAAATGTGTATTGACAAATGGAGTAGATGCTCAATTTGAATAACAAGACAATATCAAGTTGGAGATAGTATGGCAATCTTGTCAATTATAGGGCTCTTCTTACTGATCCAAATGTTACCTCCAAGTTACTGTAATCAATCAAAAGGATTTATATCTTTAATAGAAACCAATTAATTTGATTACACAAAAATAGTAAATGTGTCTCGATGAAACAAAAATATCAACTTGGAAACTTAGGTTCAAATAACAAAGAAATAACAATGTGGAGACAACCAAATAATTGTTCAGCTCAAAAAATAATAGACACCAATATTAAATCATTAATTTATGCATTTTTCTCCATTATACAATTTCAAAAGATTTTACAATGTATAGCATAATGTTTTATTTTGGCAACTGGTCAATCCATCTAGTTATCTAACTCCTACTTCTCATCATGATGTCTTTCTAATCTACTGATCTACTGATGATCCCCAGACCACCTCCTAGTTCTTCTTGGCCTTAGTTCCCCTTATATATGTTTTGTAGTTGTAGAGTTATGACTCTTCATACATCCGGTGCAACCTTTTGTTATTTTAATCTCCTTCAATAACAAAATTTTAATCTTGACCTTCTTACTGTTAAAATGCTTTGGTCATTGTAGGTGGGATGCCCTTTGCCTTTGTATTATAGTGTATACATATATCTTATGTATTTGCAACATATACCTAAGGAATCACCGGATTTGTGACTCTATAAATACAAATCTTTTGTATATCGCATACATTTTCTTCCATATACAAGAGCTGGCCCAACTAGATTTATGAAATGAATTTGAAATCTCTTTCGAATGCACATTTGTATCACCTTTTTGTATATCGAATGCATGTGCTTTATATACAATAGTAGACCCTCGCTAAAATTCACAATATTTAATCTATCATTCAAATCCAGGCTTGTATAAACTTGTATATCCATTTGCGATGGGGCCCACGTGTTGTTTCATGCACTTGTATATACATTTCCTTTGTATCTCAGATACATTTGTCTTTGTATCTTGTATACATACAAGCATTTAAACATACAAAGACTTTTCTATATTGAACTTCTTTTGACATTCGGCTTGTATCTTTAACTTGTATCTTCACTTTTACATCGGCTTGTATCTTGAAGACATACATCGTTATTATGCAAATCTGATATGCAAGTGATGGGACCCACCATACTTTTCATTTGTGATATAGTATCAGCAAGAGATTTCCAAGCCTCACCTGATGTGGAAGTGGCCATAGTTTCTATCAGCATGACTTTCTTCATCGGCTTGTGATTAAAATTCTTCCCCGACCTCTCAAGTGTCACTGATGTAAACATCGGTGAGAGTCTTGTCGATGAACGTTGTCATCATTGTCATCAAGATAAGATAAACCATCGGGATAACTTATTTCAAGTTACCTGATCATCGTTGTTTCCTCAATAGCCTTCCTTTACGCTCTCCATCAGATAGATCTTCATGATATGTCACCGACATCTTTATCATTGTGACCATTGGTTCGGCAAGACATATAAACTTCTTTCTGACTTGTTCAGCTTCGCCGATGGTCCTTATTCTTTCAGTTCCACTAGATGCTCAATGAGAGTACTACCAACTCCACCATCAGCATGACTTATACTATCGGGAGGGTTTGTAAAATACTACCCGATGGTGTTTCCTTATGTTGATCAGCGTGACCATGCATTTTTTCCCTGATGAAAGGTCATCGGTGTCACTTTCTCCATCGATGATTCTTGAAATCCTCACTAATGCCAATTCTTATGCCGATAGGTATTTCAACAAGTCCCTCATAGAACATGGATTGGTATGACAAAAGGGGATGTCTTACTAAAACATAGGAATTAAAGCCCTTCATTTTAGTGTAATTTAGGGAGTGATACACTAACTTGTGGTAAAAGCTTGTGATTTTAATGGGATACACCAGTTATCATCATGACTTTTGGGCATCATGTTTTTTGATTTGGTTAGGTAAGAATACAAGAAAATTTCAAATTTTCCTATCCCAACACAATCAATACCTCCAACTTATCCATCCCCCAACCTTTGTCATGATAACTTTGATCAAGGGAACACCAATCTAGTACACCTTATATCCAAAATCCAAAGCTTATATCAACAACCATTTCCCCATGCAAATCCCCCATATTCCAATCCATCAACCTCAATCCCCACACCACAATATCCATCCAACCTTATCAAACTTAATCCATCATCCTATGTATCTCCCAATCCATCATTCCCTATCACCCATCCACCATCTAATCCACCATCAAACCTTCCAAATCTCAAGCCAAGAACA
The DNA here is from genome assembly GCA_027924645.1 of Cunninghamia lanceolata. NCBI lineage: Eukaryota > Viridiplantae > Streptophyta > Pinopsida > Cupressales > Cupressaceae > Cunninghamia > Cunninghamia lanceolata. Next base: position 4,184,046 of record BSBN01000576.1, read on the forward strand.
CCCAACGAATCCTTGAGGGATTTTCTCCAGAAGAAAAAGAGAAGCTAGAGAGTCCTCCAAATCTCCCACCCCTCCAACACCACCATCTAATCCAACACCTATCATTGAACCCATCTAAGAACCATCACTACCTAATCCTATCACCTACCTATCCAATCCCAATCCTAATCCTACACCATCCACCCTTACTATCCACCCTTTATACTATTCTTCAACCCATACACTCATGAAGGATACCATCCATTGGCTATTAGTAAGGAATCAACTACCCTCATGCAATCCAACACCCACCAAACCTCTTGAACAATCTCCTATCATAATTCAAGAACCATCATGTAGCTATGTTCAAGAACCCATGAGTCAAGCACCTAACACATCCATCCAAGTACCCACCACATCTATCCAAATCACTTCCACTTCCATGCAAACACATGAGCTATGTCTAGGGACAAATCCAAAGCATGTTGAAGCATCAACCCCCTATCCTAATCAAGATCTAACCATCCCATATAATCCCATCCCATCTAGTCTCATCTCCAATCCCCTTTCATCTAGTGATTCACCTATTGATCCCACACCATCTCCTATCACCCATTTATCATCCCCCATTAATCTTTTACCACCACCTATCAACCCAATCTTAAATCCATCCTCTTATCTACTTGGAAAAGGTACTTTCATCCATGGTGACTCTCTTGTAGGAGGTGAACAACTTCCATCCACCACCTATCCTCTTCTAACAAGTAATGGACTCATGTCTTGTTTCCAAAGCACTAAACATCCCATTTCATGTCGCATACTCCAACATATGAACTATCAAGGCAAATGCTTAGGCCTTCATGAACAAGGTATCCTAGAGCCCATCCACACCACATTCCATCCATCCTCTCATGGTCTTCGCTATACATCCCAAAGGTAAACAATCTAAACATGTTGGTACTATTGCAAGTATGGGCCTAACCGGTGTTATCATTGATGTCAACATACTCCGGTTGCATTGATGTCAAGGATTTGATGAGCTGTGTGTTGAGGATATTGAGAAAATTAGTCCTATCAGAAATAGTGAAGACAATGAAGCTCTATGAAGTGAAGATCCCAGCTAGATGAAGATCAAAGATTACACATCAAAGGATTTGTAGATATGTGTCTAAAGATGATTCAGTCAAGATTTGAGAGGTCCGCATGAAGATTTGGAGAAGTTATGGCCATATGAGTAAAACTAGTTTTGGCAGCTGTTCAGAGGTGACAGAGTGACACAAATAGGTCTGGTGAGATCTGAAAATGCAATATCTTGTTCTACAGATTTGGTGGAATGTCTAGGAAGCCAATGTGAATTGATAACTCAATTAGTTCATGGTCTGGAGGTCCGCAAGCATTTATTCTAATGTGACATTGATGAAAGAATGTGTTCTTGAGGTTCTAAATAAAGATGTGAATGATTTTAGTAAGCAGAAGTGGTGTGGATGTTCTTGGTGATTCAGGAAAGCTTGTGGAGGTCTCTAGATTGTGTCTAGTTCGTCTTGGCGGTCCACATTCAAGACTGAACTCGTAATTGAAGATTTACTCTCGGGTGATGGTGTTCTTCCTAATCATGGCCGACTGGATGTTTTACATATCTTGTGGATGATCTTGAAGATGTTCTGTGAAGCATGGCATGTTCCTCAAAGACGATTAAAGCCCTAGATATGTTTGGTCAATAGTGTGGTGATACGTATGAAGTCTTGTAATAAATCAAGTTGTATTTGTGTAATTGCTCTATAATAAAATAAAGTATGTATTGTGCCGACTTGGATGATTATCCCAAAGTCAATGCCTTGTATAAATAAGATTTGTGAAGTCATTTCAAAGTATCCTTGGTGAATATGAGAGGGTGGTAGAGAGGAGAAGAGCAAAAATCAAAGCAGAAGTGTTGAGCTTAAATGGAACTATCTCAAGCATGGTGAAGATGCTAATCCACTATTCAAGTATGTAATATTTATATTATTATTCTGTAGACAGTGTGTCTCCTATAGGCAGTGGGCCTCTTGTGAGCAGTGTGCTCAGGCAGTGAGCCCTAATTGGCAAGTGCCATTTTGTTCTTCTTATTCTTTTAATAGAGAGTACAATCTTGGGTTAGTCACCCCGTGGTTTTTCCCTTAACCAGGTTTTCCACGTTAAAATCTTGGTGTCATATGTGTTAATGTGTTTTTTCTCTTGAGATATGGCATTGTGCTTCCATGATTAAATCATTATTATGATGTAGAAATATAAGAAGGATTTAAGTGTTTACAGAAAGGAAATTTTTTGGTGACAACTGATTCACCCCCCCTCTCAGTTGTCTGTCCTAAAACCAACAATTGGTATCAGAGCTAAGTTCCTCTAAAAGAGCTTAATCACTTGAGGAGATCCAAGATATCTTCCTACAAGAAGGATAGTCTGAGGTTTGATGGAACTAATTACACTCTTTGGAAAAGCTGCGTGGAATGTCACTTGCAATGTATGGGAATGCAATTTGGACCATGACTACAAAGAAGTATGTTCCTCCAAAGAATGGTCTAGCAATTGTAGATGAAATTAGAGATGCTGAAGGTAATCTTCAAGCTAAAGAAGCCTTACAAAGTGCCTTATCCGATTCAGAGCTAACAAATGTTATGGATTTAAAAACTGCACATGTGATTTGGTCAAAGCTGGAACTTCTGCATGAAGGAGACAAATATGTTAAATGTGCCAAGCTACAAAGACTAAAAGGAAATTTTGAAAACCTAAAGATGAATGAAGATGAGAATATCACTACATTTATGCCAAAAGTAAATGAGCTTGTTTGTGGCATTAGGTGTGCTGGTGGAACCTTGGATGAAGATGAGATTGTTACCAAAGTTCTTAGATCCCTACCTCCTGCTTACAAAAACAAGGTTGCTGCTATTGAAGAATTCAGATCCTTATCAAATATCACAAGAGATCAATTGGTTGGAAAATTAGTTGCATTTGAATTGGCTGAGTTTGGAGATGCACCCTCCAAGACTGAATCTACATTCAAAGCTAGTGCCTCTGTAAAAGGCAAACAAAGGTATGATCTAGGAGAGAACTCCTTAAATAAACTATCATGGTATGAAAAAGCAAGAAAAGATCTAGAAGAAGATGAGGTAGAAGCTACTCAACTTGAAGTCCTTATTGCAAAAAGACTACCAAGAGGATGTGGTAAGTATGAAGGAAAATTTCCCTTCAGATGTTTCAACTGCAACAAGATTGGTCATTTTGCCTCAAGGTGTCCGGAAAGATTTTCAAAGACAAATCCAAATAGATCAAGATTCCAAAAGAAATGTTACTACATTCATGAAGATGATGATGATGAAGGAGTAACAAATGATGAATCAGACACAAGAAACAAATCTTAAAGTGACTGGGTGTTTATTGCCATCAAGGAAGAAGATCCAATGCCCACTGAATATGTCAATCATAAATAGGTAGAAAGAGATCTAGCTGCTCAAGTTGAAGAAAAGGATGAATGGGTCATTGACAGTGGATGCTCCCACCATATGACTGGTGACAAAAATAAGTTCATAGATCTGGAAAGATATGAAGGAGGAGTTGTAAATTTTGGTGATAATTTTGCTGGCAGAATCAGAGGCAAAGGAACTATTTCTTTTGATGGAAAGAACAAAACTAGTGATGTACTATATGTTAAAGGTCTGAAGCACAATCTTCTCAGTTTTGGGTAGTTGGTGGACAAAGGCTATGATCTCTGATTCAAAAATGCAAAATGTAGAATCTTTGAAATATCTAGAATTGAGATTGCATCCGGTACTCAAACAAAAGGTAGCATCTTCCACTTGGTTGGTACTGGAAAAAGTTATTTATTTGTTCAAATTGATCAAAGTTGGTTGTGGAATAGGAGAATGTGTCATGTAAATTTTGATAATATCATCAAGATAAGAAACACTTAGGTTGTAAGGAAACCCACTAATAGTATGCGCAAAGAATGTCAGTTGGGTAAGTAGAGCAGAGTCACATTTAAAAGCAAGGAACAATCTTCTACCAGATTGTTGGACTTAGTACACACTGATCTATGTGGACCAGCAAGAATTAGGAATCTGTAAGGTGATAGATATTTCATGTTACTGATTGATGACCACTCCTGGATGATGTGGGTGACTTTCCTGAAAGAGAAATCTGAAGCTCTTGAGAAGTTCAAAATATTCAAGGCTATGGTAGAGAATGAAATTGGGTTAAACATAAAATGTCTTAGGTCTAATAGAGGTGGATAATTCACAGCTGGAGAGTTCATAGAATTCTATGAGAAACATGGGATAAAGAGATAGTTATCTGCTCCAAGTACTCCACAGTAGAATGGAGTAGTGGAGAGAAAGAACTGGACCATCCAAGAAGCATCTAGAACCATGATGATGGAAGCAAATGTCATTCAGATCTACTGGAGAGAAGTTGTAAGCACTTCTATCTATACTCTTAATCGAGTACAAATCAGAATCAATACTGGTAAGACCCCTTATGAACTCTGGTTTGGTATCACTCCTACTATGAAGTATTTCAGAGTCTTTGGTAGTAAATGTTACATTAAAAGAGATGAAGACCTTGGCAAATTTGATGCTAGAAGTGATGAAGGAATATTCTTGGGTTACTCTACTCAAAGCAAAGCATACTAGTGTTATAACAAGAGATTAAGAAAGATTGTAGAAAGTACAAATGTGAAGGTCGATGAAGGCATTGAAAATCCCTCAAGGTTTTATGAGTATGAAGCCGATGATCAGAATGATGTTCTGGTCCAAGAACATCTAGCCCCTTTTGTAGTTCAGATCCAGATTGATTCAGAGAATCCTGAAATATAGGAAGAAGAGATAAGTTTGAATGAACCTGTCCAAGAAATAGAAGTGCAAGAAATTCACAAAACTCCTAGGTATGTAATACTAAATCATCCTAAAGACTAGATCATAGGTGATAGAAGCGAAGGTGTTCAAACAAGAAGAAAGATTGCTCAAGATTCAGAGAAGTATTGTCTGATTTCAAAGATTGAACCAAAAATAGTAAGCGAAGTATGAAATGATGAAAGTTGGGCCAAAGTAATGGAGGAAGAGCTGATGTAGATTGAGAAAAATCACACTTGGGATCTTATTCCTAGACCTAGAAATAAAAATGTGATTGGGACCAAGTGGGTCTTCTGAAATAAACTAAATGAAGATGGTGAAGTAGTCAGAAACAAAGCCAGATTGGTCTGTAAGGTTTATTCTCAATCAGAAGGAGTTCACTTTGAAGAAACTTTTGCTTTGGTGGCAAGAATTGAAGTAGACAGATTATTTCTTTCCTTTGTTGCCTTCAAGGATTTTAAAGTATATCAGATGGATGTCAAGTCTGCCTTCCTGAATGGTGACTTGGAAGAAGTATACATTGAGCAACCTGATGGATTTCAATTGTATGATCATGGTGATATGGTCTGCAAGTTGAAGAAAGCAATGTATGGACTCAATCAAACCCCAAGGGCTTGGTATGAAAGATTGGATAAACATCTTTTGAAGATTGGTTTCAACAAAGGTACTGCTGACAGTAACTTGTACTTCAAGATTGATCATGAAAATATCTTGATTGTTGAAGTATTTGTTGATGATATCATTTTTGGAGGAAGAGATAGTATGTGCAAGACTTTTGCAAATCAAATAAAAAGTGAATTTGAGATGTCTATATTTGGGGAAATGAATTTCTTCTTGGGTCTACAAATCACTCAAACAAAGAAAGGAATCTTCATATCACAGACCAAATATGTGAAAGAATTGTTGAAGAAATTTGGGATGGAAGATTCAAAACCAATGAATACTCCCATGGAAACTGAATGTAAACTAATTCAAGATGATAAATCTCCTAAGGATAATCAGAAAAATTACAGATCAATGATTGGAGGACTACTGTATCTTACTCAAACTAGACCTAACATTATGAATGTTGTTGGTCTTGTTGCCAGATTCCAAGCTGATCCCAGAGAATCTCATGTCATGGCAATCAAGAGAATTCTCAAATATCTAAAGGGAATAGTTGAGTATGGTTTATGGTATCCTAGGGATCATTATTTCCCTCTTCATGCATATACAGATGTGGATTGGGAAGGAGATCTAGATGACCGAAAGAGTACCAGTGGTGGTGCTTTATTTTTGGGTAAAAGATTGGTTTCTTTGCTGAGCAAAAAATAAGAGGGAATATCTCTATCCACTGCAAAAGTAGAATATATTGTAGCAGCAGGTAGTTGCACTCAAGTATTGTGGATGAAGCAAATGCTAAGAGACATCACAGTGGAGTATGAGGAACCTATCACAATATTCTATGATAACTCAATTGCAATAAATATATAAAAAATCTAGTGTTGCATTCAAAGACAAAACATATATCCATCAAGTTTCACTTTCTGAGAGAGCAGGTGAACAAGAATGAAGTCAGATTGGAGTTTGTTCCCTCAAAGGATCAGATTGTAGATATTTTTACTAAACCTCTACCTAAGGACTCTTTTGAGTATCTCAGGGAGAAGTTAGGGGTTATTACCCCTCCAGTTTTGAATTAAGGTACACTGATGTGTATCAGTTTGGTGGATCTCACAGTCATATCTTGTGGTCCAAATTGATGATAGGAAGCTGCTACTCATGGGGAGTAGCTTGTATGATTCTGATTGATGCAAGTACGTGCCTTTTGCCATTGATGTCAAAGGGGTAGAGAAGACATGGGAAAAACAAAAGTGGTTGCTAATCAAAGGGGGAGTAGTAAAGAAAGAGAAGACATATGAATGATTACTATTGATAAGGGGAGCTATGTCAGTTAGTGAGGAGAATTTCTTGTCTTGATGGTTAAAATAATTTTCACATCATATGTTGCCTTCAATGACAAAGGGGTAGATTGTTGCAAGTATGGGCCTAACCTATGTTGTCATTGATGTCAACATACTCCCATTGCATTGATGTCAAGGATTGGATGAGTTGTGTGCTGAGGATATTGATAAAATCAAAAATAGTGAATACAGTGAAGCTCTATGAAGTGAAGATCCTAGCTAGATGAAGATAAGAGATTGCACATCAAAGGGTTTGTAGATATGTGTCTAAAGATGATCCAGTCAAGATTTGAGAGGTCTACATGGAGAAGTTATGGCCATATGAGTAAAACTAGTTTTGGCAGGTGTTCAGAGGTGACAGAGTGACACAAATAGGTCCGGTGAGATTTGGAAATACAATATCTTGTTCTACAAATTTGGTGGAATGTTTAGGAAGACAATGTGAATTGACAACTCAATTGGTTTGTGGTCTGGAAGTCCACAAGCATTTATTCTAATGTGACAGTGATGACAGACTATGTTCTTAAGGTTCTGGATGAAGATACGAATGGTTTCAGTAAGTAGAAGTGGTGTGGATGTTCTTGGTGATTCAGGCAAGCTTGTGGAGGTCTCTAGATTGTGTCCAGTTTGTGTTGGTGGTCCACATTAAAGATTGAGCTCATAATTGATGATTTACTCTCGGGTGATGGTGTTCTTCCTAATCATGGCCGACCGAATGTTTTACACATCTTGCAAATGATCTTGAAGATGTTCTGCGAAGCATGGCATGTTCCTTAAAGAAGATTAAAATCCTAGATATGTGTGGCTGACAGTTTGGTGATACACATGAAGTCTTGTAATAAGTCAAGTTGTATTTGTGTAATTGCTCTATAATAAAATAAAGTATTTATTGTGCCAACTTGGATGATTATCCTAAAGTTGATGTCTTGTATAAATAAGATATGTGAAATCATTTCAAAGTATCCTTGGTGAAGATGAGAGAGTGGTAGAGAGGAGAAGAGTGAAAAGTAGAGCAGAAGTGTTGAGCTTAAATGGAATTGTCTCAAGCATGGTGAAGATGCTAATCTCCAGTTCAAGTATGTAATATTTATATTATTATTCTTTAGATATTGTGTCTCTTGTAGGTAGTGGGCCTCTTGTGAGAAGTGTGCTTGGGCAGTGAGCCCTAATTGGCAAGTGCCATTTTGTTCTTCTTATTCTTTTAATAGAGAATACAATCTTGGGTTAGTCACCCTATGGTTTTTCCCTTTACCAGGTTTTCCACGTTAAAATCTTGGTGTCATATGTGTTAATGTGTTTTTTCTCTTAAGATACTGCATTGTTCTTACGTGATTAAATCATTATTATGCTATAGAAATATAAAAAGGATTTATGTGTTTATAGAAAGGAAAGTTTTTGGTGACAACTGATTCACCCCCCCTCTTAGTTGTCTATCCTAAAACTAATTGGTACCACCCACCCACCTTCCAAAATCCATTCATCTAATCCCAAACAGAGTGCATCTCATTGCACTCCCAAATCATATGTCGCTATCTCTCCTCCATCTTCATATCATGAGAAAAAGCATGTGACCATCCATCTTCCTCCATCAAATTTACCTCCACTACTTCCAACTCCAAATATCCCTATTATATCCACTTTACCTCCTATCGCACCAACGCCAAACATTCCTATCGACAAATCTTCTTACCCTCCCATCCTCCCAATTTCTAATATCCATATTCTCAAATCCCCTCATTTATTTATCCATAAATCCATTTTTAACCCCTCCACCGATAAATCCCCTAAAATCCATGGCAATCAAGACCCACATAAGCACGCATCATCCAAAATAGAAGCTTCCACCAAATCCATGGGATTCAAAAATAATAATTTGAAGGCCTCAACTCATAAAGCACAAAAACCCTAAAGGTATTATCCCTCCCAAGAAAAATAAAAAATCCAAAAGGCTATCAAAACCCACACCATCAAAAGAAAAAGAAAAAAACAAAAATGGTGGGGGTCCCTAAGCACAAAGAAAATAAAGAAAATGAGGCATCCACATCCCAATCTACCCCAAAATCCCATACATCCCGCTCCCCATCTAAAAATCCCATAATTCCTAAGTCCATTAAGGTACATAAAACCCCAAATCGGTCATCCAAAAATCTCATAGCCTGATCCCCATTACTACCCACCCCCATCCAAAATATAAGCTTCAAAATACATCACAATGTGTGCAACCATTGGTCTTGGTTCCCCTCCACCACTTGACATTCCCACATACCTCCATCTCTCCATCTTTCATCCACTATCCTACATATCTCCCCCCTCACATCCCCATGGTCCATGCTTTTGCATAAACCTTACATTATCCACATAATCCACATCATAATCCACTATCCACCATCCATTCTATCTTCTCCTGTCTACCAAAATCCATGCAATTGTCATCCATAATTCTATCCAACATGGGACCATCTTCCACTTTCTATGGAAACAGATGCTAGAGTCCCCCTCTGAAAAAAAAAATCAAAAAATCAAGAAAATAGTAAAGAGAAAAAAAATCCATCCAATAGTGAAAACCACATTTCATGGTGCCTTGGGAAAGTACCATGATGAAAACCCCTTGTGGGCATCATGCGTAATCCCTTCCCCATCCATTTTGTATCCCTACACTTGGGGGAAAAATCATACCCTTCATCCACATCCATAATATCCTTTGCAGATATTATCCACTATCTTATCCCTATCCCATCATATTCATATCCACCATCCCCTATTTATCCTATCATTTCCCATCCATCCTATCTACCATATCTTCCTCCTTAGATCTTGGTAAAGACAAGGGGAAAAATATCAACAACATGTTTTGGACACCTCTCGGCATACGTCCCTTCCCAAGCATATCCTCCATCCATCTATCTACTACAAAGTCCATCCATCCAAATATAAGTCCATCATGAAAAATTCTAAGCATTGGGGCATATGATTCCTTGCAACATAGCCCTTGGAGAAAATCCTAAAACCCCCCATCCATCTATCAGGAACCCCTATCCTATCCCTCATTCCTCATGTATCCATCTATCTATCAAAATCTCCTATCCATTAACCTTTCATCGCCAATCCAATCTAATCCCATCATTTTATCCACCATCATCTCTAGACTTGGTGTTCCCTTGTCATTGGTATCTAGCACTTAGGCTATCCAACACAATCCAATGCAACCATCCCACAATAAAACCATACTCCATCCAAAACCTTCAAAATCAAAAATCCAAAAAAATTAGAAAATCACAAAAATCCAAAAAAAGTCAAAATATCCATAAAATCCCAAAATATCCATCCCACAATCAACATCGTTCCATCAACATCTCATCTTCCAACATCATCACATCTATCCTCAACCATCCCACATCATCATCGTAAATTAGAACTACATATCATCACCACACGCATCTTAATGTGCCTTGATCTCGTGGATACAGGGTATGTAGGCAGTCTGGAATATGAAGTTTCTAGTACTTAGGTACATAAGATGCACCCATCCAACCCACTTGGATGGTCCTTATTCCATGAGATTACACTAGATCCAAACACAATATCCCAAGCATTGCATCACTTATCAAAGCATCATCCCTTACAAAAATCATCAACTATCAAAGCAACATCAACCACAATTTGTAACCATCATATCTTGCACCAATCCAACAACATCAACCATCAAAACCATGCCCTAGGATATATCATTCCTACAATGGGCATGATCCAATCATTCAATCATCATCCATCTTGGAAAGAGATACAATGGCTATTTGTTTGGTTTGTTGGTCTTTTGGTTTTTGACTTTTATCTTTTGTCATATTCAAAGATCACATCAAAACTACCTTGATTGATCTATAGCATGGTATGTGGCGAAAACATCTAGAATGGGGCATAGTCTTTCTTTTGTATGTTGTGCTTGTGGGTTGGTCTGATTACTTCAAGCTAGTATTCATATCTTGTGGATAGTAGGGTCGGTTCTAGCATATTAATATCCTTTTGCATCTAAGGTTCTCCATACCTTTTGTGTATTAAGGGCTTATGCTATGAGTCCCCTTCCTTCATCTAGGCAAGGTTGTACTATCTTGGGCATGCATGGGACCATCCTCTTATTTGTGTGTTTAGTCCATGCAAATGTTGGATAAATATTATCACCATGGTCTCCTATACCTTAGTGAAAATATCCACTTTGCTATAACAAACCTAGGATTGCTCTAAATTAGTTTCAACATAATAATCATCCATTTCTAATCCATCCATTATCTAATCATCTACCCAACATCATCAATCTTTCATCTCACCAATTATCCTCCAACCACCTTCAACCAATCCATTTCATCCATTTCGAGAGCACACCCATGATCTTGCAACCCACCTGCCCTCTTGAGGGGCATCAGCTTTACTAGTCATCTCTAAATCTTACCCCATTCTTCTAAACCAAAACCTTTTTCTATCCAATTCAACTCTATATTTTAAGTTCTTTAAAATGATGTTACTTAGCTGCAACACAATTTCAAAGAGGGGCAAATGTAGACACCTAAAATTGACTTGCTTTGCAAACCAATTTCCCGTATCTCTACACCACCAATTATCCCTCCTATTAATTAAATAAATTCATTTTATTTAATTAATTTATTCCTAATCATCTACCCTTAACTATTTATCCATCCCTTGTGATCAATTAATTCATTTAATTTATCACTATACCTTACAACACTATCCTCATTGATTAAATAAATATTCTCAATATTTATTTAGTTAATTTGTCCATCCCCCTAATCCTTATTATTGGATAAATCATGATTATTTGATTAATCTACCCTACTAATCAACCTAAACCTAGCCTAATTGATTAAATAGCAAATATTTAATTAGCTACCCTAGCATACCTATCCCCTAGGCCTAAATTAATTAAGCTAAACACTTAATTAAACCTTGCTTAACCCATTCTCCCACACACTTTGAATAAAAATCATTTTTTTATTCAAAGGGTCACATATTCCTCTTACACATGTAAGTAAACATGTGTCCTTGACCTCTTACACCCCTTACACATGTCATCACTCATTAATTGGAGCACTTCCTAAAATAATTTTTTAATTCATTTCTAATCCTCCTGTCTTCCCCATGTGAATTAAAAAGTTCACATCTAACTTGTCATATCCAAATCTTCCCCCAAAATAAATTTTTAATTCATTTTTATTCTCATCACCCTTCCCTATGTGAATTTTTAAAATTCATAAATAATGGGAGCCATCCAATCTCATTGACCCAATCTTAACCCTTGACCTCTCTTACCTAACCCTCTTGTGACACTTGTCACAAGACTACAACTCTAATCCAAACCCTAATCCTCAAGCATCCTAGCCATTGATCTAAACTTTCAATCCTCACCCTCCATCCTTTTACCAAAAATCTATAAATAGAGCCCTCATCCAAGCCATTTTCATAAGTTCTTCTTGCATCAAATCCATGCCAAAATTTATCTCATCTTCTCTCATCATACCCTTACCATGCTAAAATTATTCTAGCCTATCTATCCATATCCAATTTCTATCTAATCTCCATCAAATCCTCGTCATCATATTGTGTTGAAGAACAAGGAGCAATCCACATCTACACATCTTCAAGTGGGTAAAGCTAGGAGAGATCTTGGGTGCACTCTCCTCCACCTTATCAAGGAGTAAGAAGAGCTTGAGGTATAAACATTATGTTTTTGCATTTTGTTTATGTTTTCTAACCTTTATATTTCTCTTTCTTTCAGATAGTTAGCATAGTTCATGATTAGAAGTTATTAGATAGTTTGAATTATTTTGGAAGAGGCTCTTCAATGTCATATATTTTTATTTTGTAATCAGGCCTATAAGCCCTAATTTGTAAGTCCACATGTTTTTGGCATATCAGCATTTTGAATTTTGATATATTGAGCATTTGGATCATTCATTGCATTCTAGAATTGAGTTGCTTCCGTTGTGTTTACTCTTGTAGCATGGCCTAGATAGCTCACTCTGTGGACCCTCTGACTGTGACTACACTAGTTTGAGTTCCTCAAACTCAACAATATCAATTCTCATCTCCACCAACAAATTTTGCCTCCTACTCAAGGCATCTACAACTCTGTTAGACTTCCCACTTCTATGCTTCAACATAAATGTATAACTTTACAAAAATTCAACCCATAGCAAATGTCTTTGATTCAACTTCACTTGGATATTCAAATATTGTAAAGCTTGATGATCAGTGTACAAAACAAATTCCTTAGGCAAAAGATAGTGCCTCCATTTCTTAAATGCTTGAACAATAGAATATAATTCCTAATCATAAAAAAAAAAATTTCTTTCTACCATCATTGAGTTTTTCAATGAAGTATGCAATGGGTCTTCCTTCTTTACTTAATACAGCTCCTACGGCGCTACCACTAGCATCAAAATCTACTTGAGATACCTTGTTAAAATTTGGAAGTGCTAAAGAAGGTTGCTCTATAATTTTCTGCTTCAACAAATCAAAACTCTTGGCTGCCCCTATAGTCCACTTAAATTTTTTCTATCTCCTCTCATTGTTTCGGCTAAGGGTCGACATATGCTATTGAAATTTCTAATGAATTATCTATAAAAACTAGCCAATCCATGGAATGATCATACCTCAGTGACACTTCTCGGTGTTGGCCATTCTATGATAGCCCTTATTTTCTTTGGATTCATCTTAAGACCCTTAGTTGAGATCACAAATCCTAGGTACACTAATTCCTTCTTCACAAAGTTGCACTTCTTCAAATTTATAAATAGTTTCTCTTCCCTCAGCATCTCAAAAACACTACGTACATGCATCAAATGCTCATCGAAAGTAATATTGAAAATAAAAAAAATCATCTAAATAGACAATAACAAACTTACCCAAAAATTCTTTCAGTGCCTCATTCATGAGCCTCATGAAAGTGCTTGGTGCATTGGTTAATCCAAATGTCATCACTAGCCACTCATACTATCCCTCTTTTGTCTTGAATGTTGTTTTCCATTCATCTCCTTCGCCTATCTTGATCTGGTGATACCTACTCTTCAAATCTATATTTGTGAAGTACTTCTCTCCACTCAAGCAATCCATGATATCATCCATCCTTGCCAAAGGAAATCTATACTTGATTGTGGTTTTGTTGATGGCCCTAGAATCAGTACACATCCTCCATTCTCCATCCTTCTTAGGTTCTAGTACTGTAGGTACTACACATGGACTTAGACTCTCTCTAATTAGTCCCTTTCTCAACAATTCCTGAACTTGTCTATTCAATTCTTCATTTTATGTAGGAGTCATTCTATGGGTTTCCTTGTTAGGAAAGCTAGCTCCTGGTATAAAACCCATTTGATGACTTATGCTCCTCACTAGTGGAAAACCTTCAGGTACATTATCTAAAATAGTATCCTAGAATTCATCCAACAAATATGCAATTTCTATAGGTACATCTCCCCCTTCTTTATTTCATCCAAAAAATTTCTACCATCTACCAAACAAATTCTAGCAGTGTTACATATCTTTTCCGCTGCTTCTCTCATAGGTATTAGCTTGCGTCTCACTCCATATTTTGTCTAAGAATAGGTGTTAGCATGACCATCATGAACATCACACCTATCATACTTCCATGTCCTTCCCAATAAAAGTGGCATACATCCATTGGCATAATGTCACATAACACTTCATCATTATAATCTCCGATCTTAAACTTTGTCAGACATTGTTCATTAACCAAAGCCTTATGATCTTTCTGCATCTAGGCAATCCTATAGGGATGTGGATACTTGTTGATGATGATGTTACTCACATACAAACATGAAATAAAAGTTACACAACAACCTTTACTTATCTTGAAAGATACGATCAATTCAGGATGAATTTATGATCCCAAGTCTCCATTGATTAGTTCATAATCTACTGACGTTACTTAGTGGTTGATGTGTGTTGCTATTAATCATTCAGGGGCCTTACATATTTTAGTTATTTCTACAAAGTTCCTTAATATTCCTCCAAATATCCTAATCTTTATATCTACTCTCCATAAATCTCCAACTATTCTACCTCTACACTATAAATTCACTCAAGTAATGTGCCTACAGGTTGATATTTGTATGATTTCTACCATTGTTTGCAATTCTTTGCATGATATTTTCAACACTACATGCATTTAGCTCAAATATGCTAATGATTTTTAGTTACCTATGGGATGTTAGCATATTTCTTTGTTTTGCTTATTATTTATCATGATTTGCAGTTATGGAAATGATTTAATGAAATTAAGAAAAAAGAAATGACAAAGATAGGGTTTAAAGAATGAGATTCCCAAAATTACTTGACTGAGATCATTGATCCACATACATGTTCTGATATAGCAATGAAGAGAAGAAAACTAGAATCATACTTCACCAAGACATTCCACAAATCCGCATGATCCAGTGCAAATCTTCAAAGGAAAAGTTGACAACAACATGTAATAAAATTAAAGCGCTTCTATTGAACACAACATTCACCATTACATATCTAGAAATTAACTTGCATATTACGTAGAGTTTACAATCAGGATGTAATCTGAACCTTCATCTCCATTTAGTATGCTTTAGAACAAGTACATTTACAATGATCTGAAGAAAGAACCTTGACATTTCAACAATTTAGTCCTCATTAGTCTCAATAAATCTGATCTCCTATATGAAATTGTTTTCCCCCCTTTTCCACTCTTATCCATGACAAGTCATGGCCCCTTTATAGGACAGAGGCTAGAAAATTGTTAGAATGATCTAAGGATTAGGACCCTCTCAGAACAATCAACAGTTCAGATGGATAACACGTGCTTGCCAGTTGGCAATTGCATACCTGGCATAGAATATTCCAACATTTCAGACTTGATTCATTCACTAGCTGGCAAACAATGCATTTGATAATATCTTCCTCAACTAAGGTTCATGTTGCCTCTGTGTCTGCATCTCTGCAATTCTCAGCTATTTCACTCTACAACATATAGTCAAACTCTAAATAGTTCCAACATCCTACAATAAACAGACAAGAATTAAGCATCATCATCATTTAACAACTAGCAAGAAAATTAAACATTACATTATAAATCTAGCCCTAAATGTGCAAACATGAATA